>CM016722.1:1440891-2040891 GCA_005771605.1 Scutellaria baicalensis | reverse complement strand
GGTATTTTTCATGCAATCGATGTTCAAAGAAATTGATTGATGAATCTGGTGTTTTCTTCTGTCCTAAGTGTGACCAATCTTCTGTAACTGGAAATTACTACATATGTTGTATATAAAGAAGTTTTTCAAAATTTGTAATTTATGAATTTTAATTTATTCTGTCAATTGCTTCACACTTTTGTTTTTATATTATTTTATTCAAATAGTCTTACATTATTCTGTAAGATTATAATATTTTTCAATATTCACGTTAATCTTAATTAATGAAAAAAATTGAAGATATATAAATTGTATTGTTCATTCAGTTTAATTCAGATATTTTTATATACTACAACTTAATTATTAAACATACAATATTTTCAACATATCAAACTAAATAATTATGTTATTCAAATATTTTTATTTCTTGCAATCCACGAGTTAAACACTAGTAAAATATAATAATGAATCGAGATATGGTCAAATTGGAGTTTAGCAAACTTATGAGTTAATGACAACATTGTCCTCACGTGCCTCCATTTTTATTAGATTTCTTTCGGGATATAAAACTAATTTTTGGCTCGATTTCAATTATTGGACTTGGTTGTTCATTAATTATTTTGTAAGTTGAGCCCCACAATTTTGTTGTCCTTCAAATTATGATGACTTTCTAAATATCTTGGTTAAAAAATGTTTTTCCTTTTCTGAAAATTTATCTCAAGTCAATGTAATTATTTGATATTTTATTGTATCATGTTAAAGGATTCCCTTTTTTTTTTGTGTGTGTGTGTGTATGAATTTTATAATTTATTGCATTTTATTGACTTGAGCAAATTAATCATAATTGTATAAAAACCTAACAACCAACAATTATATTTGCTAAAATTGACATTTGGTAAATGCAATAAATTGTAGGTTCATATGATTGTCTTATTATATCATTATTAAACTTATATATATATATGTATGTATATATATACACACTAATATGGAGCACGTGCCTCGCACGTGGAGGTTGAATTATTTTTTTTAGTTTTAAAAAATGAAAAATAACATATTAATGTTGAGATTAAAATTTCCGGTTCTTCAATTCCTAACAAATCAAAATCTAGGAAAAAAAATACAAATAATAAAGAGATTAATAAGTTTCAAGCATATCAACAATTTTGATTATTCTGACAAAAAAAAAAATTGAAATTGGGAAAAACAAAATCAACAATTAAGGGATGAAAATTGAAAAAGGCAAAGTTGGCAACTTGGCACACCAAAATTGGAAAAGGTCCACGTTATAGGTCTAAAATTGTTACTTTCCAATTACATGTTATTCAAATTACATGTATTTATAATCATTATAACTACTAAATTACTATTTTAACCTTAAATACAAATCCTTAATAAGAAAATTTTAGGCAATTATATAAAATTAAACCAGTAAATTACATATATAGAGTTAATATTAGGATTATATAGGATATAAGATTAGGATTATTTAGTGTAGATGGATTTGGGGGAGAGTTCATGCAATGCAAAAGTATTGTATTACAGTTTATTAAAATTACAAATACTTAAAATTATTATAATTACTAAATCACTATTATCACTTTAATAATAATTTTAAATAATGATATATTAGACAATTCAAAATTTGTAAGAAATATCCACACTTCAAACACTCTGTATTAATAGTTTGATTAGCTTCCAACAACCTTTTTTTTTTCCAAGTAGTTCCTTTGAAAATAATATATTGTCTATTATTCACTTTCAATAAAAATTCAAACGATCATTCTTGTAAATAACCAAAAGAATTTCTCCAAGAATTTAATATTATTTAATACAAGAGGAAATAGCATACTATACCACATTTCTTATAAATTGAATTCAAAAATTCTCCACATTGCTCTTAAGTAGAGACTCCTCGAGCATCTTCGAATTGTTTGATTTCATCAAGTAATACTCAGGAATTTTTTTGTAAAGATATTAATTTATGCGCTTCTTCATTTATACGACACATTGTGAAATACAAAGTGAGCAATATTTTGGAGGCATGATCCTATGTTAAAAAATTTTCCCGATCTTGATTAGTCCAATAAGTTAAGTTTTATTGGTTGGTAGATATAGTTGCAAGTTGATAACCGAAATAAATAATACATATAAATTGAATCAAAAAAATTCCCACATTACTTCTTAAGTGGAGACATGTCAAGCATACTCGAATTGTTTAATTTCATCAATTTAATTCTTAATATTTGTATACAACACATTGTAAAATACAAATTGAGCAATGGTTTGGAGGTATGGTCCTATGTTAAAATATTTTTCAAATTTTGATTTGTCCAATAAGTTAAGTTTTGTTGGTTTTGTAGATGTAGTTGCAAGTTGATAACTGAAATAAATATTTCATATAAATTGAATCCAAAGATTTCCCACATTGCTTCTTAAGTGGAGTCCTGTCGAGCATCTTTAAATTATTTGATTTCATCAATTGAATTCTTATCGTCTTTTTAGGTCATGTTAATTGTCACTCCATCATGAGCTTATAAATATATATTTACAAATACTTCATAACTGACACTTAAAAACATATCTTAACATTAATATGACAAATATATTTGGATAAATGATATAGATTGTATGGTACCACCATTGGTTGTTGAATTGTGCATTACAGACATTAACTATACGACGTCTGTTTTTCTGCTTTGGTAAATGAGATATTTAACTTTGCCTTGAATATTGATTTCACAATATGCTTAGGGATGCTAATATCTCTGTCGGTAAGTGGTAACCATCCCTATTAGGTACTGACATTAACGGAACGGGGATTCCCCGATCAAATTGGGGAATGCGATGGAGACTGGTGAATCCCCATTTATAAATTATGGGATGGTATTTATGGCCCTCACCAATCCTTTAACCTAAAAACGGCCTCATGTAAAAAAAAATAAGAAAAAATAAAAGAAGTCGTAAAAACAGGAGATACATTACTAAACTATTATATAATGTATATACAAATAATTATTTGCCTTTTTTTTTTTTTGACAATTGTATGAATAAAATCATGATATATTCTAACATAAAACTTTTAAATAAAATTTAAAGTAAGATTCTAGCTAACATAAAATTATTAATAATAAAGTAAAAACAAATATATATATATATATATTAGAAATTCTAATATAAAATTATGCAAATAAATATATTAAAATTATTGTTAAGATCTTATATAATAATCTTTTATAAGGATATATGATCTACATTGAATTAGAGTCCTACTTAAAATAGAATTCTACATGATTTTGGATTAGAATTCTAATATTAAATTATTTGAAGTATGAAAATCCTAAATTACTATTATAACCTTAAATAATAATATTTGATAAGGATATATTAGACAATCCCTATTTTATAAGAAATATTCATACTTTTATATAGGTAATATATATATATATATATATATATTCGATAGTATAGTTTAGTTATTCTTTTAAACTAAAAATTTGGAATATCACTAAAAAAGAATTCTTAAGACCAACTTTTGTTACACATATAAAAAAAGAAGTCTTGATTTTGTTTTTCAAATTTGTTCAATTAATACATATTGTTATTATTAGAAATTTGAATTTCAAAAAATTGAACTTCTCTATTCTTAGAATAACCACAACTATGTACACATATAGAGTTAAATTCAATTTTAGTCAATTTAAAAAATCATTGTCCAATTTTCGTCCACCAAGGAAGCAGTTTTCAATTTCAGTCCAATTAAGCCAAAAATCGTCACTATTTGGTCCATTTTCGTCACTATTTCGTCCACCATGAAAGCGGTTTTCAATTTTTAGTTTTCAATTATAGTCCAATTAATAAGTCAAATGAACATTGACTTTTTAAATGGACTAAAATTGAATTTTTCGTCACACATATATGTTTATAGCCCATCAATCCCCTTTGCACATTGAAGTGGAAAAAAAAAAAAAAGAATATCTACAAATTGAATAATGAATTTAAGGTCTCTCTCTCTATTCCAATTCCATCAGCAGCTACAGTACTCTTCTCTAGCTCATCGGGATCGAATCGGTACAAACGGACTTTGACACGTCGAGATGGTTGAGGCGACACGTTCCTAGGAGGAACTCCGGCAACTCTTCTGCCGTGTTAGCCTGTTAATGCATTGCAAGAACCTCGATCATACACATGTGACAATTTGAGTGAGTTCACCCCCACCCGGTTCTGCCAAGGAGGGTTCTACCAGGTCCTTGGCAGAACCGGGTGGGGCTTAAAACGGGTGTTTTAAGAGGTGGTGTTTACCTGAATCAAGAATGCCATTTCTATGACAAGGTTGTTGAGATATCCAAGAACAAGGTTGACAACACCTCTTGCAACAGTTGATGATCCAACATCAACATCAAGCTGAAAATAATATCCAAGAAAACTTGGATTTAGTTAAGAGCAATCGTGTTTCAAACATAATGATAGGAAAGTTCCGTATAGTTTTTACCTCCAAGTAGTTTTTCCCTCGGAAATAATTGACTTCGAGTGCTTGGCCTATCAAGCAAGATTTCCTCCCAACACTTTGCTTTACAATCCAAGATCCCTGAGAAGTCGATGATATATACCAAACATGTAAGCTTGTCGATATATATTCATGACACGAAAATTGTTGTGTTTGTCAGCTATATCGGAACGAACCTTTGAGATGTACGGTATGAGCTTGAACCTTGAGTTCCTAAACGTATCGTCTCCATTGACAAAACGCTCTAGAAGAGGCGTCTCCGATAAGGGAGTTTTCAGCATGTAGTATAGTACCAAACTATACCTAGTGGCCCCCGGAATCTGATCCAATTAGATGAAGCTCCAATGAGTACTCAAAATGCAAGATTAATAAATGCGATTTAAGTACCTGTAAATTGATCACGAAGAAGAACTCGGGTCCTTCACATGCTGCATATTTTTGAACAAGGCCTCCATATCGGCCAGCAAGATCATCCTCTCGTTTATTAGATTGTAGCCAATCTGCCCCGACCATTTGCAGCAACGTGCCTTTCGCCTTGATCTGAAAGCAAATGCTCGTAACAATTAGGGAAATGATCGATTCGTGATGGATAATAGTGGAAGTTAAAGAGCAACCTTTTGATTGTCTACGAGATAGTTATCACCACGGATCAAGAAGGCCGTTGGATCAGCTATCGAGCAGCTACAAGGCATGTTAAAGGTTGAATCTTTTGCAAGTGTGGAACCATAGCTGTACACTAGGCTTTCTTCTCGAGACGTGTCTTGCAACTCTAGGTACCCCTTTTTTTGGACTACAAACATCAAGAATACTCGACTCGTTTCACAATCATTCAATAGCTTCAAGACATTCATAGGTACTACACACTACTAACCTGCAAGATTCTGCAGTTTTTTCACGAAATTGGAAGCAGACGACACTTTAGGCTGGTAGGATTCGACAAAGCCTAAGTCAGGGCTCTGATCACCCTCGTCATCTGAATGCTCAGGAACGTCAAAGAACTCATCGGTCGCATCACTTAGAGCCATGAGAGTCGAGGCCCCAGAGGGGTCTTTCAGTGCCTCCTCGTGACTACTTTTGATACTCTCGATTTCCATGGTTAATTCTCCTGAAAAGTACTCATGGCTACCGTTTCCTGCTTTTGCTCTGAACAGCTCTCTCAGATGCTGCGACTCTGCTAAGCATACGGATGGTAATGGATTTTGAAGACGTCTTCTTCAAGTACGATTTCCAGCATTTCCAATCCACAGCCAGCATATGCTTTATGATGCATTCTTTACCATGTGGCATCGGAGTGATCACGTATCCACCACCTGAATCACGATCAAGAAACATGATTCACATAGTTCCCAGAGGCTTATTTTAGCAATCACGAAAGGGGAGTGTTCGTTACTTTTAAGGCTAGCACGAACATATCTGTCTTGGGGTGGACACTTCCTATGGGAAACGAATGGAGTAGAATCACTGCAAACAAAGCCAACATAAACCTTAACAATAAATCATCATCGAATTTTTACTAATTGTCACCATACAAGTATACCATATGTTCCATCGTCTTCCCTTCTCCAATAACGTCTAAGCAACAAGTCTCTTCGTTTCATTGCCCTAACACACACATTCTAGTTAACAACTGCAACAAAATCACTCACTACTTTATGACAAAACATAGTTGCTATGTTTTTACCATGGTAACCAATGGTTGTACAGTTGAACGTGAATTATATCTGTGTGACCGTCCAGGTGCTCCACCACGCTGCCCCTGATAGAAACAGAAATCCCACCTGCACCACGAGAAACAACGTTGCTTTGAAACTGAACTGTCAAACATAAGCACGGTGGGTAATGAATTTTAGAAGCTTTACTCTGTTCTAGAGGTACCAATCGACATAATTGTATGAAAAACAGCTTCTGGAGTTCCATCAATGACACCAACCGCCATTATAGCCGGGTGATGATCCCAGTGCTAGAAAAATCACTCGTTAAATAACCATCTCGTCTAAGAGTTTAAGCTAATATCTTCAAGAAAACTACCTTTCCGTTGGAGTCTCTGTCCTTTGCTTCTTTGAATAGACGCAATCCTAAAGAGGCAACAGAATACAGACATGAATTGTAGCCTCAAAACGACAAACTGAAAGCATAGTGCTTACCATTTTGACAGCCAAATATTTTCCAAGGTGAAGGTCCGATTACATCAGAAGTCGTTGAATTTACGTGCATAGACGATGCAGTCCAATCAATAGACCTTTTACGTGCAAGTCTCTTTGAAGCAGTGATGCTGGCAGACGAAATCATCAACTACGAAGAAGCAAAAAAAATTCAACAGAAATGCAAATAAACACTACATGATGATCACCTGAAAGGCTGCCATTTTCTCTCAGAAGAAGAACTCGAATCTTTTCCGGGGTTAAGTGCAGCTTCCTGCAAGGAACGAATCCACCGAGCAGCTTCTTCTGAACTCCTGGCTCCTAGCTACGAAATTTAAACAACATTCTCATCATCATCATCATCTCAAGCTACTAACAACGAAAAAGCCAAACGAATTTCGTACCTTGAGTCTATCTTTATGGTTAGAAGTATTGTAAAGGGAAAATATGAAGAATAGCTGCAAGTGAGAAGAAAGATCACATGAGCATTAACCGTACATGTCGAAAGAGTGTGTGTGTGTGTGTGTATGTGACATACTTTTCTGCCATGGCCCTCTCTTCCGTTGTCGACAACACGAATGCACGAGTCTATTATCGCGCTTCTCAAAGGCTCCTGAAGAACGAGTATTCATCGATATCATGGTCCAAACATAGGAATTCGAACATGCTCACAACAAATTTATAATGGATTCCTCCATTCTTTTCTTCATAAAGGGACTAATGTAGTGAAAGAATAGCAAGATATATTTACACAAATGATCAACTTTACAATAACAAATGTTCGCAACATCAACACACAAACATATTCACGCATACAAAATCTTGCTTTCTCTCACTCACTCAGAGAGAGAGAGAGAGAGAGAGAGAGAGAGAGAGAGAGAGAGAGAGGGGACCTGAGTCTGAGAAGTAGGAATGGTTTTGAAGCTCTTGAGGCAATTATCTTGAAGAACAAAAAACCTTTTACGTAAATATTGAAGCCCAAAACGATTGTTACGAATCAAATAAAGCCATCCCTGCATTTTCTCTTCACTCTCTCCCATTTCATCAACCTCCCCAATTTTTTTCCCACAAATAATTATGCAATAATTTAAAACCCAAAACTTTGTTTATATGTTTATTTGATTCTTATCAAAATCCCATATCCAGAATCTTTCCAGGATTGTTCTTCCATCAAAAATACACACATTAAAACTAACAGAAAAAATTAAAAAGTGTGCAAATATGATGCCTTCGAACAAAGAAAGAATTCTATCTTTTTTTTATGGGATTATTACAAGAGATTAATGAATGATCCTCTGATCCCACAAATGGGATTCAGAGAATCGAAGCTTTTGAATTCCACAACTTTTCTGATATTTTCTCCAAACTGCAAAATATAAACTTCTTCCTTTTTCCAGTTTTTTCTTCCTTTATTTTTGTGTATTTCTTATTCTTTTTTCCCCGTTTAAGGAGAAATAAAAAAAAACATTTTCTGATGATTGTTAGAAATTTGACAGGTTTGTGTGATATTACATAATTGCCCTCCTTTCAACGCTTTGAGGCCTATTAGGTTACTTCATTTCAAGTCCCCTTTTGTCTTTTCGATTGTCATAAATGATTGGCTATCACGTGCTATATGATTTTTTTCTTTACAAAAAATTATAGTGCAGATAGAGATTAACGGTAATAGGGAGTATTTTGTAATTTCTCTCACGCATGGTATAACAATTATAGCATTAATGTTTCATTACTTTCATACAAAATCAAGGCAAAATCTTGTGCAAAAAATCTCACGGATCTCGTTTCATGAGATTGATAAAATTGGACACGATCAATGACCCGGTTAACGGTCTAATATGTAGCAATCTTACCTTGTATATAATTAGAATGCATATGTTGGAACAAAAGTAGCAACACAAATTCAAATCATCTCACTCCAAATCCACGGCCAAAATGGTTACCCTACTCAAATACCTGCAAGGTTTTTGGTCTAAAGTTACAAGTCAATGTCGAAATAGATATATAGTCTCTAGGCTAAGATGTAAATTTTGTAGTCGTGCCATGTTTTGGCTAATCCTCGTACGAAGTCTCTCATCTATAACTTTACGGTGTCGTCTATATATGTTGCTGCTTTGAGTAATGGGTAGAGGGGGACAAGCATCAACCTAAAAGATAGTGTGGTTTTTAATAGATGCAACAACTCTGTTTTAAAGCATTAGAAATTCAGAATGCTGCCAATAAGTGCAGAAATGGTACCTTGCAAGAGTTGTAGACATTGTTAGACCTTTGATTTCCGTATTGAAAGATCAATATGAAGATACGCAATACAAGTGACGAAGAAAATGAAGAACGCAGAAGCTAGCATCATGGGTTCAGCAAGCATGAATACTGGGTTGAACTTGTAATGGACCTGCATGTTTGAATTGGAATGAGAGGGGCAAAAAATAATGAATAGAGAAGCGAGATTGACAGAAAGAGGAACACTATTTACGGAAACTGGACAAGCAGTTCAGGACTAATTTCAAACAATCACACGTTAAAGAGCTTTTTCCTTTTCTCCTATATTTGTTACATTTGATATATATTATAAATTGAGAGTATTCTTGACAGCCTACATCTCATGAGATCTATCAAGAGTCAAAAGGTCGAAAGAATTACAGAAAAACTAAACTAGCTCAGCCACTCATTGAGCATTTCCATGTGATATACAAACAGTTTTTAAGACAAATCAGTAAGGTTACCATGAACGAATATATTGCGATATTCAGCAATACAATATGATGTTCACTAATTCTTTTGGACACGACTCAGAACAATAATCAAGACCAAATATGGGCAGTTATTGGGAATGTTATAGTATTCCAAGACAAGGATGAATGAGGTTACAATAAATACACGAGTGATTGGTCACTAGAGATATATACATGTATATATATATGCCTTCATAATGTTCAGAAGTACGATTTTAACAAATCACTTCTGAATATCGATTATCCAGTACATGAAGACCAATCAAGTTTACTGCATTGAGAGGTTACCTGGAAAGGAATATTATGCTCAGGAACAACATTTTTCTTCTCCAAGACAACTACAGTCCGTCCAATCACATCAAGGTATGAGTACTTCATCTGCAGAATATAAACATAAAAGCATTACAGCCTAATCAAGTGCCCGTAGATTCCCAAAAAAATTCAAAAAGGCTGCAGTTAAAGAGAATAAAAGGATGACATTAGTATATACTAGTTCACGTAAGACAGGGAAATCTTTTGAAGCATCACAAGGTGCACCTATAAAGTCATTGTGTTTTTAGGGACAAAACTCTGACTACAAGATCAAGCAAAACTTCTAATTTTTGGATACTAATATGCTTCCCAGCTTCCACTATATTTATGATAAGAGGTTCAATTCCATAAAAGCCGGATATAGGAAAATAGTATTGCTACTGAAATGGAGCTAACTGTAGAGTATTGCAGTATTGCATTTCCTAGACTCCCAGTATACATAAAGTAGAAATGTAGTCAGTTAGCCAAGACAATACATTAAATCAATTGTAAAACACATACCTCTGCACTTTGTTTAAATGCAAAAGGAACTTCAACGGAAGTATCCTTTGACCCCTCTGGAAGGACAACCTAAAGCAGAAATATGTTCCATATTATTGCTCATCCAGGAAAAATTACAGAGAAATATATTTTGATATGTGTACATAATACAGTACAGACTTTGATTGTCAACTTGTCAACTACGGTATCGGCAAGAGGGCAGCCGAAACTGTAATTCAAGTAACGAGCACTAGCAGCAGACTCAAAAAGGAAGTCCTGTAATGGCACGCCATATCCAATGAGAAAAGTTGCTTTCCAGCCTCCAAATAAAGGATATCGTGGCTCTATTAACAGCTCCGACTGCAAAAAATGGATATAAATCAAGGTAGCTTAACTTTCTTTTCAGAACTCAAGGACACAAGGCACAAACCTATAGATCAGATCATGTTCAAGTAAGTCTGTATTAATGCGAGGCTAACTTGTTTTCTTTTAAATTTATAGACTGGTGACTACAAAGTACAAACCCTGGGCAACAGCTGTGGTTCTCAGAGACAGTTAAAAGCTAGATACACCTATGTCCTAAGTTCATTTTTTTTCTAATCATTCACAATTGGATACAGTTCTCAAGCACTCAATTTCAATCAACCATGTAGAATAATCTTATATAGGTTCTGCCAGAAAACATTCAGAATAAAAAAACTGAGTTAGTTTTACAAAAGAAAACAAGCTTACAAAACCAGCAGCCTGAAACAGTGTCCTCTTTCACACTTTATATCTTTGTCCCCATGTATATTCACAGAGGGGAGGAGAGTAAGAGTTACCTTCTTGGAGTTTGTGCGCAATCGAGATGATGATATATTCCCAATATTATCCCTGTAGTAGACAGAATGAACTCGCGGGGGTAGTTCTGCAAGAAGATGCTTGAAAGAGGAGATACCACTAGCAGTGGGCTTCGCTTGGTACTCAACCCTGTAGAAATAATACGAATAAGATTGAATAAGTAAAGACAGAGAAGTACCTCATTTTATATAGGTGAATCTAGCATAAGTGTCAAAACACCACCACTAACTTAAAAAGACTTTTTTGTTAGCACTTACACTAAGTTAAGTTACATAGAAGAGGATTGATGATTGCAGTAGTAGGTAATTAATGTGTTCAAAACCTAAGAAGCCATTTTTATATAATATTTATTCTCGCTCTATTTTGTATCCCACATGCTTGAATGATAAGCTGCATATTTAATACCATGTGTATTTAACCAACACGCCAGAGTCTATAACAATTATAAGAGTGAATCAAAGTTTCTACGCCTTCTCAGGTAAACTAACCTTGAGAAAACACCTTTATGTTTTGCACCAGCATGAGCTAAGTTGTAATGCTCAGTAACCTGGATGCTCCCCCAGTGAGAGATTTCGATTTCACGCTCAAGCTCCTCAACAACAGCAAATGGGTTATTATTTTCAAAATGAACCATGATAGGAGAGTACGAGAAAGGAGCACGGCCCTCATATGGCCCATATCTAAGTTCAGTTCCAGTACGATGAGTGGGTTCAACTTGGGTGAATGACTCAACCTTGTTGCTTGGTGTTTTAACCACTGTTGCCTGTTGAATAATATGATATGGTGACAGTATAATTGCACTGTCATGGAAATAAACCAATTGAGGATCGGATTGCGTTATCTCTAGTGGGAATGGTTCGAGAGTGTGGGTAAGGATGTAAAGTATTTCTAGACTGGTAGTTTCACCCTTTACTAGTGGCTTGGACAATGATATAGCATAGTGTTTGGCTCCGTTAGGTGCCCCGGGTTGCTCTGTTGGGCTGACTTCAAGAGGGACATATGATTTCTTCCTCTTCTTGCCAACAGCAACAGCTGCTTTAACCAGAGCCAGATGGTCAAACTGTGTTGGTGGGAACGCTAGAAGAACTTCTGTAGCTGGAGTATCATCAACATTTTCGACCTGCACTAAGAAGTTTGAACCTATAAATAAACTTTCCAGAGATTTCCACAGAACAGGGGAGTTTAAGCTTTATGTAAGCCCCCATATGTTTTCAAGCATCTCTCATCACCCTTATACATTCAAATTGTAAAAATATTGATTTAGCCCCCCAAATAATTAGTTGTCTAGCTCTGCCACTGCCACAGCATCGGCGTAATGTATACATAACTAAAAAATAAGACCCAAAACCTGTGACAAACAGTTTTAGAAAGATGCATTTTGTTTGCAGCCTCAGACGCTGCTACTAATCAAATAAATGTGCTTAGCTCCAGGTTTGTATTACAATACAAGTTGCTAATCCACTCAATTCCTTCTCACATACAGGCAAAGTTTGAGCCTTTATCAATAAAATAATGTTTCTCATATGCATCCCTACAGATCTCATACCAAGTTCTAAATTGTTAAAACAAATTGAACTATTTTACAATTAATTGTGAACCCAATTCATCCAAAACATCTCAATGGAGGTTTTCTGACTGCACACAAACATCACATCACCTCACCGCAAAATATTAGAACCACAATTCAGGAATAAACTTTCAATCACAATAACAACTCCTTAAAATGAATAGAACCCTTAAATCTTTTCCTCGATAAAATCAGCCAAAATATAACAAAAGGATAGAAGCATAATGAATCAGAAAACACGATAGTCTCTCACTTTAATGGCTGAATTATCAAATTTCAGTTTAATCAAAGCAGAGAGAGCTTAAAAATCACCTTCAAAGTCAAGTAAACCCTAACAATGTGCGAAGTCAAATCAATCTGCAAAAAATTCAATCGAACAAGTGTCAAACAAAATGATGAGCACATCAAACACGAAAATGAAAACAAATCACTAACAGACTGAATTCCCAAACATGAAATCAAAATCCATTTCTTCAGAATATCAAACGAATAAGGATCCGGAGAGAGAAATCACCTGACGCTCAGCCTGCAGGATCTGGAGGCCAGAAAGCGAAGACGCCGATGCAGTGCTGATCAGCAGCGAGATGAGAAATGCTAAGACAGAGAAAACCATAGCTGCCATCTCCCTCTCTCTCTCACTAGTGATCAGTTGATAGTGTTCTTTTGGTTCAACTCTGTACCCGGGTCAACTCTGAATCCGACCCCACCCGACCCGAATTTACAATTATTATTATGATATCAAGTCGGGTTAAATTGATGAAGTTGACTTGACACACGTTTAATTAACATTTATTGATAAATAGTTTCAATAATTATTGTTTAAAGTTTTAATATAGGCCCAACATTTCTTTTTCAAAGAGTTTAAATTGATATTTCTAATCACATTAATTAATCCTTAAAATTATTCATAAGTTCTAAAGTACTGTAATTTTAAATTAAATTTTTAGTCAAATTTGAGACTATTAATTGATAACAATACAATAATCTTCACAATTAAACATGAGTTTATTAACTTGCACCTAATTTTAACATATAAGTATATGATAAGAAAATGAAATAATACATCAATCGGCATACAAACAAAAATCATGATCGATCTCAATAATAACGTATTAATGATCTGACTATAACAACTTATATAATTGATATATTATAAACCAAATGAACAAACATGTATATTACACGGGTTCTAATATGCTCGATCTACAAGTAAAAAAATTTGAAAAAATAAATGAAAGAATGGTGAGAAAGAAAGCTCACATTGTTCCATCTATTAATCCTCCAAACCATAACAAATGAATGAAAATAGTTTGAACCTCCAAAAACTCCATGCTATATATAGCAATGATAATAAAAAGACATGATCATCATCATCTCTTCTTCATTCATAAATTGTCATTACAAAAAAAAAAAAAAAAAAAGCAAGAAGAGTTAATGGGGTTTTCATATCATTATTATTCTTCTTATAAAAAAAATGTGTTTTTAGTGTACGGATTTATGATAATAATGGTGATGATAGTGGGTTGCAAAACAGAAGAGGACAAAATGGATGATGGAATGATAGAATGCATGAGACATTGTATGCCAATTTGTTTGGAGACAGAAGGTTCAAATGAATCCAATTGTGACCCTGCCTGCCATGGTTACTGCAACCAAGTTCGTGGCCAACTCCATCCTGGTTCGTTTCCTTAGATGAGAGAGAGAGATGAGAGAGATACTAATTGTGAAGATATTGTAATTTTAGGGTTTCTTTTTCTTCTTTTATGTAAAAAAAGATGTAGATTGTGATGTTTTCGGTATCAATTACTATATATAGTTAAGTCGATGTCGTTTTCTGATCTCTTGAATATTTTGAACTGTCAATGCGATTATGGAAATAACGATGAATTGTATATATTAGAAGATGGTGTTAAATAAAGGGTTAAATTAAGGGTGATTTTTCAATTTGCAACTTAAATTCTATTCATTATCCGATTGCAATCTTGAAGTTGTAGAATTTATCTGATTGCAAACTAGATCATTTTGGCAAAGTGGAGATCACGCGGCTAACACGTGATCCCCACTTTGCAAAGTGGAATTTTAGTGTTAATTTCTCTTTCTTCTTTTTAGATATTTATATGAAGGCAAAAACTTTTAGGCACTGGTTGCACGGATTTGGGATTCGTGCAACCGGGTCGACCTGCTCACGAGCCACAAAACACGCTCTCACGAGGGTCCCACGCGCCTGATACTCGCGCTGAAACTCACCCAAAATTCGTTCCAATAGACCTATATTTATGTAGAAATCATACATATGACCCTAAACAATATATAACGTGTAACCTAAATATATAACGTGTAACCTAATATACAAAAGTGCCGACTTCCCTTAATATTCGGTGGCGTAGAAATCATACATATGACCCTAGACTTCCGGTGCCGTCGATTCGACGGCGTAGAAATCATATAACGGTGCCCACTTCCCTTAATATTCGGTGGCGTAGAAATCATACATATGACCCTAAAAAATATATAACGTGTAACCTAAATATATAACGTATAACCTAATATACAAAAGTTTTGAGCCTCATACCTCCATTGTATATTTCGATTGTATTTTATTACAGTTGCACATCATTACAAATGGTTGATTTATAAAGTCGTTACAGTTGCATATCTATTAAATTGTTGACTTATAGTCGTTATCATGGTTGTCGTTACAGTTGCATATCATTACAAATTGTTGATTTATAGTCGTTACAATTGGATATCAAGTTTAGATAGATACCGAATACTTCATTCGAGTTGAATCTACAAAGTTTTAAATAAGAGTAGATTTTGTGTGAGACCGTCTCACGAATCTTTTTTCGTGAGACGGGTCAACCCATAACCCACACTTAGCAATTCATATGAAAATTTGTGGATATGAGTTCAATTCATGGGTAATAAGGATCCGTCTCATCAAAATTTGTGGATATGAGTTCAATTCATGGGTAATAAGGATATTTGTGGATATGAGTTCAATTCATGGGTAATAAGGATCCGTCTCACGGAAACTATGTGTGAGACCGTTTTTGTGTTTAAATATTGATTTCTCGATGGAACTTCTAAGAAAAATATAGATTGTTTATATGAAAAAATTGATCTAAGACACTAACATTTTTCATGTTGTACAAATTAACTGATATAAAATATGATAAATATCGAAAATATAAAATATGTAAAATATTGAGAAAATATCGACAATATAAAATATGTGAAATATTGAGAACATATCGACAATATATAATGGTACAAATTATAAGAAAATAGATGAAATATCGATAAAATATATTATAAATGAAATTTCACAAAAACATGAATAAACTATGATCGATAATATATATCATCATACAAATTATAAGACATCTCCATGGAGAGTGTACAAAGGTGTGAGGGAACGATTATCTCGTTGAAAATGATGATAACTTTACCAGCACAGCTTGTTCTAACGACATCCTCACCTGTTCTTGAGATAACCCAACCGACTTTACCAGCATAACTCGTTCTAACACATCCTCACATGTTCTTGAGATATCCCAACCGACAATCCAACTTTCTTGACTTCATATACTCCCCAAAAAGGAAAACAATTTTGTTGTTTACTGTCTGAAAATATCAATAAACAATAGAACAAACATTTCCGGACTCTAGTTGGATGTAGAAGTGATGCTCATCGATAAACAATAAGCTTCCATCCTATTTGATTGGATGCATTTAGAACAAACATTTCGGACTCTAGTTGGATGTAGAACAAACAAATGGATGCATCTAGAACAAACATTCCGAACTCTAGTTGGATGTAGAACAAACATTCCAAACTCTCGTTGGATGTAGAAGTGGTGTTCATCGATGAACAATTGGATGTAAAAGTGATGTTCATCGATGAACAATAAACTTCTATCCATTTGCATCTAGAACAAACATTTCGGACTCTAGTTGGATGTACAAGTGATGCTCATCGATGAACAATAAGCTTCCATCCATTTGCATCTAGAACAAACATTCCGGACTCTAGTTGGATGTAGAAGTGATTCTGGACTCTAGTTCATTTGCATCTAGAACAAACATTCCGGACTCTAGTTGGATGTAGAAGTGATGCTCATCGATGAACAATAAGCTTCCATCCATTTTCATCTAGAACAAACATTCCGGACTCTAGTTGGATGTAGAAGTAATTCTGGACTTTAGTTGGATGTAGAAGTGATGCTCATTGATGAACAATAAGCTTCAATCCATATGCATCTAGAACAAACATTCCGGACTCTAGTTGGATGTAGAAGTGATGCTCATCGATGAAACTGTATGCAGACAATTTATGGACTATGGATGTAGAAGTGATGCTCATCGATGAAACTGTATGCAGACAATTTATGGACTATGGACGATCAATGCCACTTAGATTAGTTTTTCCCAGGAATTAGACAAGGGATAATACAACTCAAAATGTGTTTTATCAACTTTTTCTTGTTTAAGAATCAACATGCGAAAACAGTTTGAGTTTTATCAATATCTTGTTAGAGCCCCTTGTAATAAGTTTTCATCCATTTGCATCTAGAACAAACATTTCAGACTCTAGTTGGATTTCATCCATTTGCATCTAGAACAAACATTCTGGACTCTAGTTGGATTTCATCCATTTGCATCTAGAACAAACATTTCGGACTCTAGTTGGATGTACAAGTGATGTTGGATTTCATCCATTTGCATATGCATGAATCCTTAAATATCTTGTTAGAACCCTTGGTAATAAGCTTTCATCCATTTGCATTTAGAACAAACATTCCGGACACTAGTTGGATGTACAAGTATGCTCATCGATGAAACTGTATGCATGAATCCTTAAATATCTTAGTTGGATGTACAAGTGATGTTCATCGATGAAACTGTATGCATGAATAATAAGCTTTCATCCATTTGCATCTAGAACAAACATTTCGGACTCTAGTTGCAAGTGATGCTCATTAATGAAACTGTATGCATGAATCCTTAAATATCTTAGTTGGATGTACAAGTGATGCTCATCGATGAAACTGTATGCATGAATAACAAGCTTTCATCCATTTGCATCTAGAACAAACATTTCGGACTCTAGTTGCAAGTGATGCTCATTGATGAAACTGTATGCATGAATGACAATCGACGCCACTTAGAAAAATGAGAGGTTATTTCAGGGAGTTTTCCCCAGGAATTAGACAACGATCATACAACTCAAAATGAGTTTTATCAACTTCTTGTTTAAGAATCCACATGCGAAAACAGTTTGAGTTTTATCAACTTCTTCTTGAGTTTTATCAACTTCTTGTTTAAGAATCCACATGCGAAAACAGTTTGAGTTTTATCATTCTTCTTGAGTTTTATCAACTTCTTGTTTAAGAATCCACATGCGAAAACAGTTTGAGTTTTATCAACTTTTTCTTCTTGTTTAAGAGAAATCCACATGCGTTTTATCAGCATTTTCTTGTTTAAGAATCCGGAAAACAAGGATTTAAATTTGGATGAATGCATATCCGGTTTGAATCCTTAAATATCTTCTGCATTTTCTTGTTTAAGAATCCACATGGGAAAACAAGGATTTAAATTTGGATGAATGCCGGTTTGAATCCTTAAATATCTTGTTAGAGCCCTTGCTTGGACAAAACTCAAATTTAAATGCCAGACATGGAGTGTCATAGTAATCATACTTATAACCCTAAAAAAAATTAAATGCAAACTTCCGAGTGTCATATTAATCATATATATAACCCTCTTCCCTCGATATGTCGATATGAAGTGTCATAGTAATCATACATATAACCCTCAAAAAGAGTGTCATAGTAATCATACATATAACCCGTCATAGTAATCATACATATAACCCGTCATAGTAATCATACATATAACCCGTCATAGTAATCATACATATAACCCTCGATATGTCGATATGGAGTGTCATAGTAATCATACATATAACCCTAAAAAAAAGAGTGACATAGTAATTATACATATAACCATCTTCCCTCGATATGGACATATAAAACTTCCCATAGTGTCATACATATAACCCTAAACCTCGATATGTCGATATGAAGTGTCATAGTAATCATACATATAATGCAAACTTCCCTGGATATGGAATGTCATAGTAATCATATATATAACCCTCGATATATCGATATGAAGTGTCATAATAATCATACATATAACCCTTAAAAAAAGTGTCATAGTAATCATACATATAACCCTCTTCCCTCGATATGATATGTCGATATAGAGTGTCATAGTAATCATACATATACATATAACCCTCTTCCCTCGATATGATATGTCGATATGGAGTGTCATAGTAATCATACATCAAATCCAAATCCATGTAATATACTTGGTATTCATGGAGTGTCATAGTAATCATACATCAAATCCAAATCCATGTAATATACTTGGTATTCATCAACACCTTCGTTCATGTCCTCGAATGGGAAATATTCGATCGATCCAAATCCAAATCCACGTAATATACTTGATATTCAATACCTTCGTTCCTGTCCTTCCTTCGATATGGAGTGTCATAGTAATCATACACATAACCCTAAAAAAAATTAAATGCAAACTGTTAGATTAATTAAGTCACATAAATTGCATGTTTTAAGCACATAAACATGCTACAGCACAAAAGCCCCAAATCTACTCTATGATGATAATCCGAAATTGAGAAAGACAAAAACCGTAAAGCACAAAAGCCCCAAATCTACTCTACGATGATAATCCGAAATTAAGAAAGATCGATTCGTGCCTTTAACCGGTATGGTTTACCAAACTATCAGATTCATCCTTAATCACAGCCGCAGAGAGAATGCAGAACGTGGGATGAGAAATCTAACGTTTGGGGACCATAACCCTATACTTATAATAATAAGATTCGTTTATTTTCAATTTGGTCCCTCAACAAATTGAAAATCGCCTAATGGTATCTACACATAAAAGCCCATGAATAATATGATACCCATATAAGCCCATAACTTAAACTTTAGTTGATCACTTTAATTTGGGCTTCCTTTAGACAGCTATACACATTTAAATTGACACGTGGAAGCCCAACACACATTGGATTTATCCAACACAAACCCACTTGGGCAACACGTGACACCGAACAAATGTGTATTACCTAAGTGAGCTCAAACCTTGTTGTCATATGTATGAGTATCCCTAAACAATCTTATTATCAACTGCTCTGACATAGGACTAAAGAGGTCTTCGTTACTTTAATCGTAACTAAACCCATCAGTAATCACGTATATCATTACAATTAACAACAGATCATTCATGGTGTGTAGTATGGAAATTACATGCAATGTGATCTAACATGTCTATTTCCAACTGATCCTTTCCTTATTCCTTAGTGAGATCAACATAAAACATAAAATAATAGAGTGCAAATAAACCAAAACTTTATTTCTGCGCAGTATCATCAAAATACACAATAATGTGTCCAAAACCAAATATAGAGCAATAAAACCAAATACAGACTCCCACTAAATCGAAATATCCTGAAATAACATAACACCCATTTGAGCTGTGTGCTCGTGAAAAACCTTGGGTGGTTAACCTTTAGTTAGCGGATCCGCAATCATTGAGTCTGTCCTAATATACTCTATAGAAATCTAACCACTCTGTCCTTTTTCCTTCACAACAAGGAACCTAATGTCAATGAATTTTGACTTAGTAGAACTCATGTTGTTATCAGAATATAGCATTACCGAATTATTATCACAATATCACTTAAGTGATCTTTCAATATTCCCCACAACATGCAGCCCAGTGACAAAGTTTCGCAACTATATTCCATGAGTTGATGCCTTCATAACATGCTACAATTCTGTTACCATGGCAGAAGACGCTACGAGTGTCTGCTTAGCGCTTCTCCAAGAAATAGCTCCCCTAGCTAACAGAAAAATGTAGCCTAAAGTGGATCTTATTCTATTTTGGCATCAACAAAATCAAAATCAGAATACCTAATGATCTCTGACTGATCTGATTTCCTATATATGAGTATGTAATCCTTAGTTCTCTGTAGATACATTATATGGCTGCTTTCCGAAGATCCATACCAAAGTTACTTAAGTATCTGCCCAACATACCAACACTAAAAATTTAAGTCAAGTCTTGTACAGACCTGAACATACATTAAACTCCTAATAGCCGAAGCATATGGAACCTTTTGCATCTTTTGGACCTCAATTGCAGTTTTAGGGCACTGATTGAGACTACTCCCACTGAACTTGTGATACATATAATCATCAATAGCATTAGCCTCAAAACCAAATGAGACAACTATTCCATGAAACTTGTGGTATCACCAACGAGAAGCCTGCTTAAGATTCTTGAGACTGTTGAGTTTGTTCTTAAATTATTTCATTAACCTGATGGAGAAGATTTTCGACATTATCCTGTTGAAGTTCCAAATCTGCTTCTTCTTCAATGACAGGAATGGATACCTGAACATTGTCATCAGCAGTAGTAGGTGTCGAAATCAACTCCTCCTCAAACTCAATATCTTTAACCTCATTTCTCCCCCAAACTCAACATCCTCAAAGAACACTACATTTCCCGTTTCAAAAATGACCTTCTAGTGGGATCATAGAACTTAAAACCCCTGAATTTTCTGAATAACCAATAAAGTAGCTGCTAACTGTATTGAAGTCCAATTTTTTTTTAATTGGAGTTTTAGCAGTTGCTTTAATCGGTACCCTATTGAGAATGTAAGCTGCAGTTTTATTGCTTCTCCCCAAAGCGATTCTGGTGAGAAGAAATGACCATATTTTTCTCACCATATCATTTAAAGTTCTGTTTCATCTCTCAGCTACACCATTCATGCTAGGCGTCCCTGGTATGGTGTACTGTGAGACCTTTTTTTTTTTTTAATGAAGATAGCAAATACCTAATTTCTTTTGTTTGGTCTGTGTTCCTTTAATACACTCAACACATACATTAAGATCTTAAAAGTCGAGTGTATCCAAAATACCATCCGACACAAACCTCTCAATTCTGGTTCTTGATATATGACCTAAATGTTTGTGCCATAGGTTAGTTGAATTTTGTTTATTTAATTTTTGCTTTGTACCTCTTGATTCAACATGCAAAGTTTCATTATGTGAAGGAACAATATCAAGCAAATATAGATTGTGAGATGCACTTAAATAACTAGTGCCCACAATACTGTAAATATTTGAAAGCTGAAACTGACAATCTCCAAATGAACAAGTAAAACCAAATTTGTCCAACATGGAAATAGAAACCAAATTCCGTCTAAAGACGGTACAATAAAAGTGTCTTTCAAATCCAAAATTAAATAAATATCCAGTTTGTAATAACAATCTAAAATGCCTTATCGCCTCCACTTCTACCAATTTGCCATCTCCACATAGATGTATCTTTCACCATCAATTGGGTTTCGGTAGCTCAGGCAACCCTGCATTGAAATACTTATATGAGTGGTAGCACCAAAATCTAACCACCAAGTGTCTTTAGGTACTGAAGCTAAATTAACCTCAAAACAAACCAAAGTAAGATTAGTACCTTTCTTTGCACGCCAAGCGTGATATTCGGTACATTCCTTCTTTTTGTGTCCAGGTTTATGATAGAAGAAACAATTTTTATCCTCAGTCTTTATTTGTTGTTTCTTCTGTGCTGGACCTTGATCCTTAGCAGCTTTCTCAACAGGCTTCCTTTTCATGCCCGACATAGTGGCCAGCTGAGCAACCTCAACCTTTTCTTGCTTCAACCTCTCTTCCTCTTGTACACAATATAAAATGAGCTCATTAAGAGTCCACTTCTCCTTTTGACAGTTGTAACTGACCTTAAATTGACTGAATTGTGGAGGGAGAGATATAAGCACTAAATGCACAAGTAAGTCCTCAGACACCTCGAGCTTCAGTGCACTTAATTTTGAAGCATAATGAGACATCTGCATGATGTACTCCCTTATGTTTCCCTTGCCCTTATACTTCATTGAGATCAAGTTTGCTAAAAGCGTACTTGTCTCAGCCTTATCGTTTTTCACAAAACGCTATTCTATATGGGCAAGATACTCATTGGCCAAAGTGATTTCCTCAGATACAGTGCCTCGAAAGGCTTCAGAAATGCTGCGCTTAATGATCATTAGACTGACACGATTCGAGCGCTCCCACTTCTCAAAGTTCTTCCTTTCATCAGGAGAACTTTCAGACATCAGAGAAGCGGGTTGCTCTACCCTTAAGGCGTAGTCAAGATCAATGCAACCCAAATAGATCAGAACATTATCTTTCAAATCCTTAAAGTTCGACCCATTAAGCATTGGTATGGTGTTAAAGTTAGCAGACACAGAAGTAGCAGACATAGCTGAACAGAGAACCAAAAAACAAATAACTGTCATGTTCACATAAACCAAATAAATTCAAATATAATGGAAACATCTCGAGGCACCGAGCACAACATTAATATCAAGTCTTTGGACAATAATATTAACTTGTAAGTGGCCGCCTCTTCTTAATGATCAAATACTGACAATAAAACCATGTCGAGCAAAATTCGAATCATACTCTTGGGGAGCATACCAAATCCATATAAAATGGCAAACCAAAATTTTAATATCTAACGGTTCAGAACCATATATATCCAACAAATACTAATAAATTAAACAATGTTCCATTTCAAATCATCATATAACAGATTTCCAAAAGTTGAAGGAACAGAGTACATAAATTCTTAATTGCATGTCAATACCACAAACTAAATAAATGATATAATATCACTTTCTTTAATTAAATCAGAGAGCTGCATATCCTGTGGACTGAATCACAATGCCAATTAACAAGCCAAATTAATTAATTAATTACACATAGAGAATTTAAAACCAGTGCACCAGCTCTAAATATTCTCAAAAAATAATATTCTCTCTCTTGATTGAATTTGTTGAAATCAAGGGCCTCGACGTGCGATCTTGTTTTTGAATCAAACTCTCTTGATTCAATTTTTGTATATATACGGGAAGACAGATCCCAAAAGTAGAAGATTTCCATATAATAAAAATCTCATAATTTTCTCCAAAACAATTGTTTCAAACAATAAAACAATCGACACTCTAATTTTACAAATCTTTAATCATAAAAATCTTCCACAAATTTCAGAAAATCATAAGTAGAGTGGCTCTGATACCACTTGTTAGATTAATTAAGTCACATAAATTGCATGCTTTAAGCACATAAACATGCTACAGCACAAAAGCCCAAATCTACTCTACGATGATAATCCGAAATTGAGAAAGACAAAAACCGTAAAGCGGAAGCCCCAAATCTACTCTACGATAATAATCCGAAATTAAGGAAGATAAAAACCGTAAAGCGGAAGCGTACCTGAATTCATGTATCCATGTATCTCGAATTGATTCGTGCCTTTAACCGGTTTACCAAACTATCAGATTCACCCTTAATCACAGCCGCAGAGAGAATGCAGAACGTGGGATGAGAAATCTAACGTTTGGGGACCATAACCCTTTACTTATAATAATAAAATTCCTTTATTTTCAATTTGCTCCCTTAACAAATTGAAAATCACCTAATGGTATCTACACATAAAAGCCCATGAATAATATGATACACATATAAGCCCATAACTTAAACTTTAGTGGATCACTTTATTTGGGCTTCCTTTAGACAGCTATACACATTTAAATTGACACGTGGAAGCCCAACACACATTGGATTTATCCAACACAAACTTCCCATAGTGTCATAGTAATCATATATATAACCCTAAAAAAAAAAAATTAAATACAAACTTCTCATAGTGTCATAGTAATCATATATATAACCATCTTCCTCATATAATGCAAACTTCCTCAAATAATGCAAACTTCCCTAGATATGGAATGTCATAGTAATCATTTATATAACCCTCTTCCTCGATATGTCGATATGAAGTGTCATAGTAATCATACATATAACCCTAAAAAAGAGTGTCATAGTAATCATACATATAACCCTGAGTGTCATAGTAATCATACATATAACCCTCTTCCATCGATATGTCAATATGGACTGTCATAGTAATCATACATATAACCCTAAAAAAATATATAACGTAATCATACATATAACCGTAAAAAATATATAAAGTAGGACCTAATATACAAAAGGTTCTGAGCCTCATCTCTCCATCGTATCTGAAAGTCGGAAGAATGTGGGTGTATACAACCCTATTTGTATTTGTATTCGCAAATCCAAATCCACGTAATATACTTGGTATTCGTTCATGTCCTCGAATGGGAAATCATCCATTTGTATTTGTATTCGATCGATCCAAATCCAAATCCATCGTATCTGAAAGTCGGAAGAATGTGGGTGTATTTGTATTTGTATTCGATCGATTAAAATCCAAATCCATCGTATCTCGGAAGAATGTGGGTGTATCTCGAATGGGAAATCATCTATTTGTATTTGTATTCGATCGATTTAAATCCAAATCCATCGTATCTCGGAAGAATGGGGGTGTATCCAGCCCTATTTGTAGGTATTTGTATTCGATCGATCCAAATCCAAATCCACGTAATATATTTGGTATTCATCAAGGTATTCATCAACACCTTCGTCCCTGTCCCTCGAATGGGAAATCATCCATTTGTGTATTTGTATTTGCTCAAATGGGAAATCATCCATTTGTGTATTTGTATTCGATCGATCCAAATACAAATCCATTGTATCTGAAAGTCAGAAGAATATGAGTGTATCCAGCCTTATTTGTATTTGTATTTGATCGATCCAAATCCAAATCCACGTAATATACTTGGTATTCATCAACACCTTCGTCCATGTCTTTCGAATGGGAAATCATCCATTTGGATTTGGATTTGTATTTGTATTTGATCTATCCAAATCCAAATCCACGTAATATACTTGGTATTCATCAACACCTTCGTCGTCCATGTCTTTCGAATGGGAAATCATCCATTTGGATTTGGATTTGTATTTGTATTTGATCTATCCAAATCCAAATCCACGTAATATACTTGGTATTCATCAACACCTTCGTCGTCCATGTCTTTCGAATGGGAAATCATCCATTTGGATTTGGATTTGTATTTGTATTTGATCTATCCAAATCCAATCCACGTAATATACTTGGTATTCATCAACACCTTCGTCCCTGTCCCTCGGATGCTAAGCATCCGAATCCACGTAATATATTCATTAACACCTTCATCCTGTCTCTCGAATGGAAAACATCTGAATCCACGTAATATACTTGATATTCATCAACACCTAATATACTTGATATTCATCAACACCTCGAATGGGAAAACATCTGAATCCACGTAATATACTTGATATTCATCAACACCTTCATCTCTGTGCCTTAAATGGGAAAGCATCCGAATCCACGTAATATACTTGGTATTCAACACCTTCGTCCCTGTGCCTCGAATGGGAAAGCATCCGAATCCACGTAATATACTTGATATTCATCGACATCGTCCCTGTCCCTCGAATAGAAAAGCATCCAAACATGCCTCAACGATGAAGAACATCAACTACCAACACATCCATCCATAACTCTTTTCAAGCATCAACTACTAACCCATTCACCCTGTCCCTCGAATGGGAAAGCATCCAAACATGTCTCAACGATGAAGAACATCAACTATCAACCCATCCTTCCATAACTCTTTTCAAGCATCAACTACTAACCCATTCATAACTCTTTTCAAGAGTCAACTACCATCGGCGTCATACATACACAAGCTATTGTAATAAAAAGAAAATTTTATAAATTTCAGACAAAAATTATTGAGACAAAAACCAACGGAATTCATACATACACTTTTAGAAATTTCAGACAAACATTTTAGAAATTTCAGACAAAGATTATTGAAAACAAAAAAACAAAGATTATTGAAACAAAAACCAACATACAATTTTAGAAATTTCCGACAAATATTATAGAAATTTCAAACAAAGATTATTGAAACAAAAAACAAGATACAATTTTAGAAATTTCAGACAAAGATTGTTGAAATAAAAAACAAAGATTATTGAAAAAAAAACCAACAAGAGGATATTTCCTCAGTAAATTATTGAGGATATTCTATAAAAATCTGATATTGGGTATATAACTGAGAGAAGAATTATGAGGAACTTATATTTTATTGATATAAAGTTTAATATATATGACAAATGTTGTTGTGCACCAGGTGCACGGATCTGGATTGGTGCAACTGGGGTGACCCGACCCGGATCCGCGCATCTGGGTTCTCCTTTTTTTTCCGCTTCAAGTTGTTACCTTTATATTGTAAGGATGTGACATTTACGTTATATAAGTGTGACCTTTATATATAAAAGTTATGACCTTTATGTTCAGTAACTTAGGAGAAATGAAGATTTTCAGGTTTTTTCGCTTCAGATTGAGACTTTTATGTTGTATTGATGTGACCTTTATGTACAATTCTTGTGACCTTTTATGTACAAATATTATGACCTTTATGATCCATAACTTTGACAAAAAATAAAATTTTTTAAAATTCAGTGCATTTTTAGGATGGATATAGGTGCAGCTAATATTACATAAAGGTAAATATATACAAATTTTGCTAAAATTCTTCATTTTTTTCTAAGTTAGAGTATATAAAGGTCATTACATTTATACATAAATGTCACATTTATATAATATACAGGTCACATGCATATAACATAAAGGTAGCAGCTTGAAGCGAAAAAATAAAATTAAAAAAAAAAGGTGCGCGGATCCGGGTCGACCCGGACCCGACCCGAATTGTATGTACACCAGTTGTACAGGAGACTAACTCAGTATATATAATACACTTGAAGATCTAAAAAGATACAAAAAATCTTAACAACTTTTTGGTTAAGTATGTCTAACTTTATTTTCAAGTGAAATTTAAATTATGTGGGAGAATATTCCTTTATATGCCCTGCAAAATCGACTTCCATCTGCAACGGAGATTTTGGAACGTAGATATGCTTCATCCTTGAGTGTTGAATAGGATGAAGTGCTAATCGAGTGGCACTTAATCAGCCTACGTCGCAACACCAGTTTGCTTTCTAGATTGCCATGAGATCGGATTTTCACCCAAGAACATAATACTAACAACACATTGCTTCCTAGATCGTCATGAGATCAGATTTTCACCCAAGAAGATAATATAAGCAGAGGTGCATATACACATTACTTCCTAGATCGCCATGAGATCAGATTTTCACCCAAGAAGATAATATAAGCAGATGTACATTTATATGTAGTAAGACGAAGATGAGAAGTCTTACGAAGAAGAAGGCCATGATAGGCCATGATGAAGAGTACGAAGAAGAAGGTCATGATGAAGAGTACCTTTAGGTGCTTTACCTCATCCCAATCTGATCTCGAGGGTGAAGCCACAGTAAATCTGATATCACCAGCCCGAGGGTGAAGCGAGCCGGTTCACAGTAAATCTAATATCACCAGCAAGTTTGAATATGCAATAAGATGAAGATGAGAAGTCTTACGAAGAAGAAGATCATAATGAAGAGTACCCTTTAGATATCGAAATAGGTGTTTTACCTCACTCCAATCTGATCTTGAGATATCGAAATAAGCGCTTTACCTCACCCAATCTGATCCCGAGGGTGAAGCAGATGAGAAGTCTTACGAATAAGAAGGCCATGATAAAGATTACCCTTTAGATATGGAAATAGGCACTTTACCGCACCCCAATCTGATCCCGAGGGTTCACCCAATCTGATCCAAGGGTGAAGCAGATGAGAAGTCTTACGAAGAAGAAGGTCATGATGAAGATTACCCTTTAGATATCGAACTAGGCACTTTACCGCACCCCAATCTGATCCCGAGGATGAAGCCATTCGATGTACAAGCCGGTTCACAGTAAATGTAAATGAGATATCAGGGCCTACTGTCAGTAAGCGCTTCTATAATCAGTAGGACCCTTAGGATTACTTATAATCAGTAAATGTAAATGAGATATCAGGGCATGTAAGGGCATCTATAATCACTAGGATCACTTATAAATGTAAATGAGATATCAGGGCGTGTAAGGGCATTTATAATCAGTAGGATCACTTATAAATGTAAATGCGTGTAAGGGCATCTTTAATCAGTAGGATCAACATGTGCATCGTTGGAGGACCCCTTAGGATTACTGATAATCAGTAAATGTAAATGAGATATCAGGGTGTGTAAGGGCAACGTATTGGTCTTAGAATTACTTATAATCAGTAAATGTAAATGAGATATCAGGGCGTATAAGGGCAACATGTTGCAAGCCACCAATAGCACTTCTATAATCAGTATAAGATCAACATGTGCATCGCTAGAGGACCCCTTAGGATTACTTATAATTAGCAGGATCAATATGTGGATCGCTGGAGGACCCCTTAGGATTACTTGGAGTGCGTAAAGACTTTGCTCCATCCATATGATGTCGTCGAAGGAGATCGACTATATATTTATGTTGGGATAAAAAAAAAGTCCTTCTTTGCACTGTGCAACCTCAACACCAAGAAAAAGGGAAAGAAGACCAAGATCCTTGAAGGTAAATTTGGTTTGTGCAACCTTAACACCAACAAAAAAGGAAAGAGGATCAAGATCCTTGACGGCAAATCTGGTTTGTAGATGTTTGATGAGTTTCTCAACATGAGATGAGCACGATTCGGTGACAATCAGGTCATCAACATATACAAGATGAGTTTCTCAACATGAGATAAACACGATTCGGTGACAATCAGGTCATCAACATATACAAGAACCAGTAGGTGAACCATACAAGAATCAGTAGGCAAACCGAAGCACGATTATAAATAAACAATGATGTATCAGCATGTGACTGAATGAATCTGAAAGAGATCAAAGTAGAGCTTAGTGCAATATACCATTCACAAGAGGCCTCTCGTAAACCATAAAGAGATACGGTTATAAATAAACAAGAGTTAGTCTCCTGTGCAACTGGTGCACATACAATTCGGGTCGGGTCCGGGTCGACCCAGATCCGAGCACTTTTATTTATTTTTAATTTTATTTTTTCGCTTCAGGTTGTTACCTTTATGTTTTATGCATATGACCTTTATGTTATATAAGTGTGACCTTTATGTATAAATGTAATGACCTTTATGTACTATAACTTAGAAAAAAATGGAGAATTTTAGCAAAATTTGTACATATTTACGATTATGTAATATTAGCTGCACATATATTCATCCTTAAAATGCACTGAATTTTGAAAATTTCAATTTTTTTTCAAAGTTATGGATTATAAAGGTCATAATATTTGTACATAAAGGTCACAAGAATTGTACATAAAGGTTACAACAATACAACATAAAGGTCTTAATTTGAAGTGAAAAAACCTGAAAATCTTCATTTTTTCCTAAGTTATTGAACATAAATGTCATAACATTTATATATAAATGTCACACTTATATAACGTAAAGGTCACATTTTTATAATATAAAGGTAACAGCCTGAAGCGAAAAAAAGAAAAAAAAAATCCAGGTACGCGGATCCGGGTCGGGTCGCCCCAATTGCACCAATCCAGATCCGTGCACCTAGTGCACAGCAGCATTTGCCAATAAACAATGATGTATTAGCAAGTGACTGAATGAATCCGAAAGAGATCAAAGCACAATATACCATTCACGAGGGCCTATCGTAAACCATAAAGAGATTTATGGAGGAGACATACATGACATGGGCGAGTAGAATCTATAAAGTCTGGTGATTAAGACATATAAACAGGAGCCTTTAAGTCCCCATGAAGAAAAGCATTACTGATGTCAAGCTACTTCAAAGACCAATTAGCAGATAACTCCAAGGTTAGAACAGTACAGTACGAATTGTGACGGGTTTGATAACAGGGTTGAAAGTCTCACAGAAATCAACACCAGGACACTGATGAAAACCTTTGGCAACTAACCTTGCCTACGATCAATCGTGTCATCCGGGTACGTTTAATACGAAACACCCATTTATATGGTTACAATCAATCGTGCCATCCCATACGAAACACCCATTTATATGCTGATAAAATTATAAGAGGATATTTCCTCAGTAAAATTATTGAGAATATTCTATAGAAATCTGATATTGCGTATATAATTGAGAGAAGAATTATGAGGAACTTATATTTTATTGATATAAAGTCTAGTATATATAATACACTTGAAGATCTAAAAAGATAAAAATGAGATACAAAAATTTTTAACAACTTTCTGGATAGAGTAGGTCTTGCGTACCCCCGGGCATTATGCCTCTAAACCCTTATTGTAATTCCTTAACATGTAATAAGTAATATCTTGAATAATACATTCACTAAAACATATATTTCAGTTATACACGTAATACCTTATGAATATACTACTAATACCTTATGAGTATACCACTAATACATTCAGGGATATACCACTAATACCTTATAAATACAGCAATAATACATTATGAGTATATAATTAATACCAAACTAATAAAACCTTTAGGAGTACAGTGCACTGGGGGTACGCAAGTTTTTACCTTCTGGGTAAGTATGTCTAACTTTATCTCCAAGTGAAATTTAAATTATGTGGGAGAATATAACCCTTTTCAAGCATCAACTTTCATCTGCGTCATACATACCCAAACTATTGTAACAAAAAAGAAAAAAGTACAGGAAATGCTTAGGGGCTAGAGTTACCTTAAAAAAGACGAAGCTACAATTGTGGGTTTCAAAAGAGCCAAACCATCGCCTCTTTGCACAATATTAATTAGAATTTTGTCTACAATTAGAATTTAAAATTGTGGTTCCTTATGATTTTAACTCTTTAGTTGTCCTTTACACAATATTAATTAGAATTCTGTCTACAATCAGAATTTAAAATTGTGGTTCCTTGTGATTTTAACTCTTTAGTTTTGGTGAATTTGGGTGTATTTTCATGGTAGTCTTGTTTTTTCTAAACATGTAGGGTCGAAGATTCAATGTGGATATTTTTTATGTTGAGGAGCCTGTTTCAGATTACATCCTAGCTGCAGTTTCTTTTGGCAAAATGGATACCACATGACTCACACATCACTTTTTCTTTTCTTTTTTTGGCAACCCACACATTCGTTTTTTATACATTTGCAACCCTCAAGTTTTAAAATGTATCGAATATCCTAAATCAGAGGTTACACTTGCAATTGTTAAAATGTAGGTTGCAAAGTGAAAGAATTAAATAATGTGCCGAAAAATTTGTCTGAAAAATGATTTATGTTGCAATCATATAAACTCCAATACTTCAATGTTGCAATTGAATGTAAACAATATTAGGATGCAAAGTGGGAAAAAAAAACTGTTGTAAATTGTGTTGCTTCGATTGCTCAAATATCATATGAATTAGAAAAGAAACAATAGAGAAAAATGAGACAAGTTAATATGAAAATCAACCTTTCATTCCACCACCATTCTATCATTGAATACAACATTATATACATGAGATGTGAATACAAAAGGACATAGGAAAATGAAAGTTTTAGCCAAGTAATGTCCATCTATCATAATATATTTATAACACCCCCCCTTGGACATTACGTCATTTTGTACATGTCTCATTAAAACTCGCTAGAAAAACCTAGTGGGAAAAACTAGATGAGAAAAGAGTACATGACATATAAGTTCTAATGTGTTGCACTAGCTGCCTCGTTAAAAACCTTTAACTAAGAAAACCCTTTGGGAAAAAACTTAGTCAAGGGGAAAAGAGTATAACCACTGGTCTTCAGGACTAAACCTTCAGGGTTAAATGAGTAAAACTAATGGTCTTCAAGATCCAACATTTAGGATTGTTTTGAAATTATTGCTCCCCCTGAAGATAATAGTCTTCCAAGCTTACGCATTCCAATACTATGAACATATTTTTCAAAAGTAGACGTAGGTAGGGATTTAGTGAACAAATTTGCAAGATTGTTACTAGAGCGTACTTTCTGTATAATAATTTTACCACTCTTTTGGAGCTCTTGTGGATAAAAGAATTTAGGGGCTATGTGTTTCGTTAAATTTCCTTTAACATATCTGCTACTCATTTATGCAACATATGCTGCATTATTCTCATAAATTACAGTGGGGGATATATCAGTTCTAGAAATGTCACACGACTCACAAATGTGTTTCATTAAAGATTTTAACCACACACATCTTGTGAAGCCTCATATAAAATAATAATCTCTGAGTGGTTTGAGAAAGTTGTGATCATAGATTGTTTGACAAACTTCCATGAGATTGCAGTACCACCACAGAGAAAAACATAACCAGTTTGGGATCTTGCGTTATGTGGATCAGACATGTAACCAGCATCTGAGTAACCCACCAATGACTTATTTTGATTTCTTGTGTAATATAAACCAAGATCTTGTGAACCTTAAAGATACCGAAGAATATGCTTAATTAATACCATTCCAATATCTCCTCTTAGGAGAAGCACTAAATCTGGCTAGTAAGTTAACTGCAAAGGCAATATCAGGTCTAGTGCAATTTGCAAGGTAGAGTAATGCACCAATTGCACTTATGTAAGGAACTTCAGGTCCTAATACATCTTCAGTATCTTCTTTAGGTCTAAATGGATCTTTATCCACTTCAAGGGATTGAACAACCATTGGTGTACTAAATGGATGCGACTTATCCATGTAAAATCTCTCCAAAACCTTCTTCAAGTAGGTTGATTGGTGTATGAAAATTCCTTCAGGGAGATGCTCGATCTGCAGGCCGATACAATATTTGGTCTTGCCTAAAGCTTTCATTTCAAACTTAGATTTTAAGTTCAAACTAGCTTCTTCTATTGCCTTATGTGTTCCAATAATATTTATATCATCAACATATACAGAAATGATACAAAATTCATTTAATGACCTTTTATAAACACACAAGGAAATGCATCATTGTTTATATATCCCTTCTTCAGGAGGAATTCACTCAATCGATTATACCACATCCTTCCCGACTGTTTTAGACCATACAATGATCTTTGCAATTTAATGATATATATATTATGGTTTTCATCTTTCCTGATTTGGGGAATTTGAAGTCCATCAGGGATTTTCATAAAAATATTTGCGTCTAATGATCTATATAAATATGCGGTAACCACGTCCATTAGCTGCATTTCTAAATTCATATTTGCTGCCAGAGATATTAACTAGCGGAACGTTAAACCATCAATTACAGGAGAATATGTTTGATCAAAATCTATACCGGTACAGGGATAACGTTTTCAGGGGTACATGCGATAGATCCAAAAACTTTTCTTTTGTTAAGTGAGTCTAGCTCAGCCTCAATTGCATCATTCCATCTTACCCAATCTGAGTATTTCCGGCACTCGCCTATAGACTTGGGTTCTGGATCCAGATTATTATTTGAGATAGTAAGAGAAATTATAGAGGCAAATATGTCGTCGATGACTATTATATTCCTATTGTAAGTTTCTCTTATATTTATAAAATTCATAGCAACCTCGATATTCACATCGACCAGATCGTCTTCATTGCCTAAAATATTATGATCTGGTCGTTCCGCAATCCTAGTATTTTGATTATTTTGTGCACGTGCATTATTACTAGGATTTTCGTCTGCAAGAAGAATCTCTTTAGAAGATATTTGAAGTGACTGATTATTTTTGTTAGATTTTGTTTTCCACGAATTTTTATCTTTTGTATTCATAGGTTTTTTACGCTTTAGGCATAGAGTTGCATAAGATATATTTGTATTTTTAGGAATTTCCACTCTTTGTGGTGCATTCACAACAGATATATAAGATTTTGTCACTCCTTTATAATCAATAAATGCATCTGGCAGATCATCTTAACACATTCGGACGGTTCTAAAAACTGAAGAGGGGCCATAAAGATGAGTGAAACTATTTCGTACAACAAAATCAAAATTAAAGAATATGGCATCCGATTGTAGTCATAACAATCAAATTAATATTTGAATTGATCCAAAAGAAAAATACCTCGCAAGAAAGACACGATTCTTTCCTATGGCACCATTCATATTCAGGTAGAGACTCGTGCTGATAACGTGTTGTAAATTGTGTTGCTTCGATTGCTCATATATCATATGAATTAGATAAAAAACAATAGAGAAAAATGAGACAAGTTAATATGAAAATCAACCTTTCATTCCACCACCATTCTATCATTGAATACGACATTATATACATAAGATGTGAATACAAAAGGACATAGGAAAATGAAAGTTTTAGCCAATTAATGTCCATCTATCATAATATGTTTATAACAAAAACAATACTTTGCATTGATTTTTGCATTTAATCCTTAATTAAATAATTATTGGCAGATAATTAATGAGTATTTGCTAAATCGGCCAGATGATATTCTTAAATCTGAAAAATAGACCCAAAAGAAAATATATTTAGTATTGTTTTCATATATATATGAAATTTATACTATATATAAAATGACAAATATAGTTGGTGATTATTACTAATTCGTCGTTCAATTGCAAAACAATTAACCAATAGAAAAAAAGGGGAAAAAATAAAAAAATATTGAGTATCTTATGCAACAAGCTCCACATATATTTTAATTTCTAAGTAATAAGTTGTCTTCTAATTTAATATAGGAAATAAGTTAAATTATTTTGGATGGTATGGTCATATGATTATATTTTAATGATATATTTAAAATTTGAAAATGTGAAGTTTAAACACTGTAAAAATTTAAAGATTTGAAAAATATATAATTTTAATATATAAATGTGGAAAATAGGTTTAAAATTTAAATTTCATTTTACTATGGGTAGTAAAATGTTTAAAAGTTTAAAAGATATTATAAAAATATAAAAAATAATCATTAAATTTGAAAGTAAATTAAACTAATAATAATTTAATAAGGTTGTGAGGTTAAGTCTAATAAAAATCAACAAATAAAATTGTAAAATAAATTCAAAGATATATGCAATACTAATTCTGTAAAATATAAGAATCAATAAATGGAATACATATTTTTAATAGAAATAGTAAATATTCGTAATTATTCAAAATTATTTCAAATAAATAGATATAATAATTATTATTTTTGAAAGCAAAATGTGTTCTAAAATTTTTGAAAAATTCTTTCAAAACTCTAAAAAAAAAGATTAAAATATAAAATGAATTAGAAACCTAATTTTTTAAAAATATAAACTAAGTTCTTGAATAAATACAGTGTTTTATGAATAAATTCATATAAAAACAATGCAGAAAACTATTTATAAATTCTAAATACAATTCTAAGATATAAAGGAGAAAAAAAAATGAACATAACATGTTTGCAACTATAATTTATTACTTCTTAATTATTTGGAATTAAAGTCTGCAAACATAAAATTAATATTATTATTGCTATTATCGTTGTTGTTATCATCATCATCGTAATTCGTTATCATGATAAAAATATATTGATTTTTTACAAATCTCAAAATATAAGATCTCACGAATAAATTTTTAATATAAAAGCTTTGTTAAAAAAGATCACAAAATCATTAATAAAACGTTAAAATTTTATTCAATAAAAGACACATTTTTTATATTACCAAATTTTCCAATTTTTTTATTTTTTACTCCAATATGTATTATATGTTTATATTAATTCTTTATTTAATATATTTATTTTGAATAAAAATCCCGTGTAATACGTGTATATATACACACACACTATAATATGTCGGGTTTTTATAATAGATTTAAATATGTAAAAGTGTAAAAGTTTCCATTAATGAGGATATATACCAATCCTAGCAAATTTACAAATCGAGCAAATTAATGATTGAAATTCTATTAACATTTTTGATAGATTAGGTATTTCATTTAAATTTATACCTTTCAAAAAGAAAAAAAAAAAGGTATTTCATTTTTATATAAAATCTAACTATGGCTTGGAAAAATCATTATTATTTTCTTATTATTTAACTAATATATATAGAATCTACAATTTGTTATAACATTCCACAAATTCAAAATTTGAACTGGACTACAGAACTAAATTATGGTGAATCAATTAATTAACCAAGATTTTCTTAATTCCAACAGTACCCTTTTGGCCATTATAAATATGCAGAAACATGAATGGCAATTAGTAAGTAGACATCAAGATGAACGTTCCCAATATTATCACGCTTATTTTATTATCTTTCATCCTAAATTATTCTTCAAATTTGCAGGCATCAGCATGCTTTTTCCTCCCATATAGGTTTCGTATCGTAATATTGAACGATCTTCCTCCGAATTCAGAACCATTGATGACTCATTGTGCATCTAAAGACGATGATCTTGGATATCGCAGGCTTCGAGTCGGAGAAAGTTATAATTGGGTATTTTGTATGAAACCTTGGACTACTTTGTACTTTTGTCGATTTACATGGGGAAAAAAGACAAAGGGTTTTATTGCTTTTAATGCAAAGATGATTCCTATTAATCCATGTGCACATCATGTTTGTTTATGGGGTGCCAAAAGTGATGGTGTTTATTTTGCGGAAGGCAATAGACCAGATAGATTAGCGAAGGCGTATGATTGGGAATGAATAAATTAAATAGGGTTTTTAATTAATTAACATGCATGTTATGTGTATTGGATTGGATGTGAATTTACTACTATTCATTAACATGTCGTGAAAAGGGAATATAATATCGTGTTCTCGATATGCAGAAAGGTTCAACATGTCGTGAACACGGAATATAATATCGTGTTTACGAAATGCAGAAAGGTTCACATGTCGTGAACAGGGAATATAATATCGTGTTCACAAAATGCATAAAGGTTCAACATGTCGTGAACAAAGAATATAATATCGTGTTCACGATATGCTGATATATTTGTGGTTTATGATGATATAAACTTAAGTTGAGGGCATTATTGTCATTTCGCCTTCAAATTGGGTAAAAAAGCAACTTCCCATAAAAGACAAAACTTATATACCTCTGGGCACATAGGGGCACACACCTAGGTGTTATACACATGCTCTTTAGGTGTTATATATATACTTTATAGGTGTTATGTTTCTTGGTGTTATACATATATTCTACAGGTATTATATGTATATAAGAGCAAACATATGACACCTAAAGAATATACATATGATACCTGTAGAGTATATATATAACACCATTTAATAGGTTAAGTTGAGGGCACCGTGCCCCCGGGGCACACAAGTGTCACTCTCCCATAAAAATGGGTAAACAATTAAAAAGTTCCTTGACTTGTCAAATTAGTAATCGGAGGTATTTCCACTTCAATTTATATTATAAATATTGTATTAGTTTATTCTTATTTTAATAATTTCTTAAATACCAACAATAGATATTGTCCAAACAATCATTTCAATAATAAGTATTAATTTGTTGAGGGATAATTAATATTATATTTAATATAAATATAATTAATAAACAAGCGTAACACTATTAAAGATGTCTGTATATACATATATGTATATATATAATATGTATTTAGTGTGAAATTTTATGTCATCCTAAGTATTTTTTAAATTAATATTTGTAAGTGTCCCGTCAACAATTTTTTTTATTTTGTATTTTTTACTATTTAATTCATTAGATTTAATAATATAAATATTGTATTAGTTTATTCTCATTTTATTGATCTTAATTAAATTAATTTTTATCGAATAATTTCTTAAATACCAACAATAGATATCCATACAATAATTTCAATAATAAATATTAATTTGCATGGAGATAATTTATATCATATTAACAAATAAATATAACACTATTAAAGATGTGTGTATATACATATGTGTATATGTATATATATATAATATGTATTTAGTCAGAATAATATGTCATCCTAAATATTTTTTAAATTATAAATATCTCATAATGGAATAAAATTTTCACATTTTACTTTACACTTAGGACTTCGTATATTTTTATATGATAGTGCACGTTTTAAATTTAGATGACTCAACTAATTATTTAAATTATATGTATAGTTTCTAATTATATTGTCATCATCATGATCACTACTACTACTACATTTCGATTTTGTGTTGAGCTTAAATTGTAATGATTAATGTCGGTCTATATCAATTAATTTACGTGATACTTATAATGAAATAATTATTTGTCATCTTCGATGTTAAGCGATATTAATAAAAAAATATTTTTCTAATTTAATTTATTTTAAAATAAAAGGTTGAAAATATATAATTGACAGTGATTGATTGCATTAAGTTCCTACATAAAATTTCTAATTTTATTGTTTGTTGTTTCTATATATACATACTCACACACACATGTGTTTAATTTAAGTAATTGAATTTGATTTTTAATTCATAAATTTTTTTTAGTTTTTTTAGTATATTTAATTTAAGTGACTTATGATATTAATTTGTAACACAGATGATAAAAAAATGTTTCAACTTGAATCGTTGTGTATAAAGAAGTTGTAAAAAAGCTTACAATCTTTGCATGTTAAAATTCCAATTTTGATTTGAAGTTCATGATTGATACTTTTGTTTTTAGTATTAATCATAGATTAGTGAATTGGATGTGTATAATATCGATATATTGTTGTGAATTGAATTATCTTAAGCAAATTTAGATTTTCTTAGTTATTAAATATTATAATGTCTTCTATATACTAAAATTACTTATACTATATTATCAAATAATTAATATTTACCAACATTATATCACAGACGGCACATCGTGCGGGTGCAAATACTAGTTTCCATAAATGATAAAAATTACTTCAGTCATTTTTTACAGGATATCCTACTTTCAAAATTAGTAAAATAAATTTCACAAAATATTATGAAACAATACCACAAGAATAAACAGCTAAATTAATATTCTAAATTCGAATAAATTAAATCATATTTTATGATCAAGAAATAAATCATATATATATATATATATATAAGTGATTTAATTTGCTTATTTTCCTAAATAATCTAGCTATCAGTATTATTTTCATATTTATTTATTAATTTATGAAATTGTCCTCATGTTAAGAATCTGATTTTACTCTAATAAATTAAATGAGCCTATTTATCACAATTTTCATACATTTTAATTAAAGCAACAGAAATATCATTACAACCATACTTTTTTCCAAACCAATTCGCGAAATAATACGTTTATAATTTATAAATTAATAGCCCTAGAGTAAGCAAAAAAAGAAAAAGAAATTAAATTACAAATATTCTCATATATCATTCTCCCAAAAAAGACAATCATGGGCACTCAATTGTTACAAGTTTAAAAAAATGACAAACTAAATTGATTTATTAACAATTTATTTCAACAATCATTATTATTATTATACATGTGTGTGTGTGGGGGGGGGGGAGGGGGGTTTCTATATAGATTTAAATATTAAATAATTACTCCCTTCGTCCCACCTTATTTTGCCTACTTTCCACTTTTACTTGTCCCAACTTATTTTGCCAGCCCAAAAATGGCAAAGAAAAAATTACTTCCTTACCCCTCCATTTCTTTCATTTTACAACTTTTGCACTCAAAAAGCACACATTAATTACAAAATTGCCACTCAAAAATATTAAAATAACACATCACATCAAAGTCAAACAGTTTTTTCTTAGGATCCGTGCCGGTCAAAGTAGCCAAATAAGTGGGGACGGAGGTAGTACGTAATAAATTATTAAGTTTCCATTAATAATGCAAGCTGTAATTCCCAAATCGAGCAAATTAATGGTTGAAATTATAGTGATATTTTTTATAATTTAATTAGGTATTTCATTTATATAAAATCTAACTATGGCTTGGGACAATCAATATTATTTCTTATTTAATCAATGTAGAAAGTACAAGAATTTATAGTAACATAATTAATTCCACAAATTCAAAATTTAAACTGTAAAACTAAATGTAAACCAACAAAGATTTTCGTAATTCCATTTGGCCACTATAAATATGCAGAAACAAAAATGAAACATCAATAGTAATTAGTAACTATCAATATGAATTATGTCAATATTATCGAGCTTATTTTATTATCTTTCACCCTAAATTATTCTTCAAATCTTCAAGCATCAGCAGCATGCAATTTTCTCCCATAATATCCAACAATCTTCCTCCGAATTCGGAACCATTACAATCTCATCTATGAATTAGGATATCGAAAGCTATAATTGGGAATTTTGTATTAGACCCTGGAGTACTTTGTACTTTTGTCGATTTACATGGGGATAGAAGACAAAATGTTTTAAAGTTTGAGTAATTCTCTTGTGCATCGGTTTCATGGTTTTAGATCCATAGATCCATGCAACCAGGTCGGATCCGGGCTACCCGGCCCACTTTTCCATTTCTTTTTTTTTTCGCGTTGTTTTTTTTTTTTTTTGAAATTTTGGTCATGACTTTTACTTTATGTTAAAGATATATTTAGGTAATGTTTAGGATACTTTTAGGTTATGTTAAGATACCTTTATGCCCAGGTTTCATATCTTTACGTTACGTTAGACATACATTTAAGTTATGTTAGAGATACTTTTATGTTATGTTATTTTAATATAGATAAGTTAGTGAAGAAGTATGATTGGGAATAAATTAAATAAGGTTTGTTATAATAGATGTAAATTTATTACATGGTGTAATGTAGATTGAACTAATAAATACATTTTTGAAATGTGAATTTCTATTGTGTTGTATTTATTTAATACCTCGTTCCACAAAGATAGATATGTATATTTCCGTTCATCTTATAAATATAGACTTGACGTTATTATAAATATATATATATATATATATTGATACGATTTTTAATTTGGAATTCAATATATGTCCTAAATTGTTATTAATTATTATTAAAATTTCATAGGTTACAAATAAATTTTAGATTAATAAACTAAAAATCACAAACTTTCATATTTGTGTTTTGATAAATATATTTCTAGAGATAATAAATATCACTTAACTAATTTTTTTTAACAATCTCACATAAAATCTCATTCATATTTGACAGTATGAGAATTTCTTTTTGAGAGAATGACAATATGAATATAACACAAACATATTAATTAAGTTAAATTTGTTAAAATATAATAATATAATTTTCTTTCAAACAATACACAAGTCTTTAAATTTAATATGTAAAAATAAATACAATTTACTTATTTACAAAGTTAGCCAAAAAAATAAGTAATTACATTATAAAGTTGGCTAAAAATAAATAAGTGTATGATATAATATTACATTAGGGGGTCGAATAAATAATTTGCCGCCTCTATCGTAGGCGCTAAAGTGCGCCGTAGGAGCCCTACGCACTCAGAGAATCAATAAGATATTCCCTGTGGGCCCCAACTGTGAACATTAGATAAATCTTGCATTAGGCGCATGTTAAGAGTTTCCACCTCATAGGGACTATCTTACGCACATTGAATTTCTCCCAAATCAAAAAACCTAGTCCCCTCACCCCCACCTCAAATTCACTCTCGTTTTCTGTTGCCCATTGGGACTCCAACCCTTCTCGATAAAATTGAAGATTGAGGTTTTTCTGTTCTTGTTTAATTTGTTGTTTATGATGTTGTTTTGGTTTTATGCTCCATAATTCTGGTTGATTTTCTTTGTATGCGGTTGCAATATATATTTTGGAATCAAATGTAGTTACATTTTACTGAAGAAAAACCCATGAATTCTATTATTTTTTTAAGTCAAAATCGTATCTCAGATTGTTCGTATTCTTCTTGTGTATGGTAGTGCATTGTGAGTGCTGTTAAGATACTGGGCTGGCTCCAATTTCTGGGGGTTATGGTTTTGTTGAGAAACTTTGAGTAGTATAATGAAGAATGTGGCAATACCCAAATGGCTTGAAAGGTTGCCTTTGGCGCCTGAATTTCACCCGACTGATACAGAATTCGCAGACCCAATTGCTTATATATCTAAGATAGAGAAAGAGGCAAGTGCTTTTGGTATTTGTAAAGTGATTCCCCCTTTGCCAAAGCCGTCAAGAAAGTATGTACTTCATAACTTGAATAAGTCGCTTTCCAAATGTCCGGAGTTGGATTTGGATGTAAATCTTGTTGCACCGCTGAAAGCAGAGAGTGGCGTAAGGAACAATTGTGATAGGACTGTCGATGGTGGGGAGAGTAGAGGTGAGAGTAGGGCTGTTTTTACTACAAGGCACCAAGAATTGGGCAGTGAGAAGGGGAAAAGGGTGACGAGGGAGGTTGGGGATCAGGTACTTGGAGCTCAAAAGCAAGTTTGGCAGAGTGGGGAGGTTTATACGCTGGAGCAATTTGAGGCCAAGGCCAAGAATTTTGCCAAGAGTCAGTTGGGGATGGTGAAGGAGGTCAATCCTTTGGTTATTGAGACCATGTTTTGGAAAGCTGCTTTGGAGAAGCCTATTTACGTGGAGTATGCTAATGATGTGCCTGGCTCAGGATTTAGTGAACCTGAGGGATTGCTGCGTTATTTCGATAGACGTAGGAGGAGGAGAAGGAAGAGGAACTCATTTGACAGGAATAATTTAGGAAATTCCAATTGCAAGAATGATCAAGTACATACAGCAGATAGTAGTAGAGATAATAAAGATTCAGGCAGCCAGATCAGTCCTAAGTTCTGTACAGAGACAACAAATTCTTTACCATCTCATCAGTCACAACATGATGCTTCTTTTTCTGGCCGAAAGGATTTTCAAGAGAGTGGTGAGATGGAAGGTACTGCTGGTTGGAAGCTTTCAAACAGTCCATGGAATTTACAAGTAATAGCTAGGTCAGCAGGATCATTGACACGGTTTATGCCTGATGATATTCCCGGTGTCACTTCTCCCATGGTTTATATTGGAATGTTGTTCAGCTGGTTTGCCTGGCACGTGGAAGATCATGAGCTTCACAGCTTGAATTTCCTTCACATGGGCTCTCCAAAGACCTGGTATGCAGTTCCGGGAGATTATGCTTTCAACTTTGAAGAAGCCATTCGTCTCCATGCCTTTGGAGGAAATGCTGATCGGTTGGGTATGTACATGCTTTTACTGAAGATGTGATCTATGTCGTTGATAAGATGATTTGGTTGTCACTTTCACTTTATTTCCCCTGTTTAAGTGGCCCTGTTATTTTCCAAGTTTCTAGAGATGTTTCTCATGCCTTCTGAATAACACCTATGTGATTCTTGATTTCTGCTTTGTACTAAATAGTGGGATGGTTCCTCTCCATGTTTAGGATATAAAGACAACCTACTTGCTATGTTTATCTGTGTCCGAAACTCATGAATGCCAATGAGAATGAAACACTAATCAGTAATCGCATAACTTGAACTAACCATAGTCATGAATAACGTACACTATATTAATATTGCTAATAAACTATACAATAATAAACCATAAAATCATTTGTTTTCAGGGGAAAATAGGGTTTCAACACCTTTTATAGCGTTAATGATAATCTAATTCTATTGGTATAATCAACACTTATGCTTATGTATTTTCTTCTTACAAGACAAGAAGGCACATCTTTAGTGGCTGGTTGAAAACAAATCAAACATGCTCTTATGCTTCAATGCCTTCCACATAATTCACATTTTCTGAATGTTGAATCACTAAGAAATTTCCTTGAGCTATTTATGGTTCATCTTTGGAACATAAAATAACCTCTTATCCTGTGATATCAAATCCACATTACTCATTTCTGTAGTTTAGTCCCTCAAAATTATGTATTTCATCCCTAGGACCCCAGCAATAAAGCAATAAGGGAAATTCTTATAGCTAGTTCTGCATGTGCTAATTGTAACATTGAACCAGAGAAACATTTGCATTAGTCTTTTTTCTTAACACTCAGATACAATTGTATTGTGATTTTCAGTTGCTCTATCACTCTGGGCGAAAAGACAACTGTTTTGTCTCCTGAAATTATTGTTGCATCAGGCATTCCATGTTGCAGGTGGGTGGTTTTTCTGTAATATCAGAGCAGATTCTTTTATTCTCCTTGTTATCGAATGGAAGGACTTTCTTGCTCTCGCATGGTCAAGAGGCTATCATTTGCCCAGTAAATATTATTCAACAATATGTCACTCATCATCATTTTGTCAATGTTACAGGTTGGTACAGAACCCTGGTGAGTTTGTTGTGACTTTTCCAAGAGCTTACCACATAGGGTTCAGCCATGGTAATTGCTTTCTGCTTTGTATGCTCATTGGAGCATTGAAATTGAAGTACTTGTATTTATACATGGTGCACAGGGTTAAACAAAAACCTTTTGCATCCCTTGGTTCCTCCGAGAATTAAATTCAGGAGTCTAGCATTGCCTTTCTAGAGGGAACATTGACTTATAAATATATATTACATTCTTGATCTTATTAAAAGAAACAATGACATTGAAATGACTGAATAATTAATGTAGATGTTATTTAATTGTTAATGAGCAAAGTCTTGTAATTTGCTGTTGCAACTTTTCTGCAAAACTATCATATTTCTGATCATTCTGGGTATTGGTGCTTCTTTGGATTTTTTTTTGACTTAGATCTCTTTTTGGATTGCCAAATTTCTCAAATTTAGGTTTTAATTGTGGAGAAGCTGCTAATTTTGGAACACCATTGTGGCTTAGTATAGCAAAGGAAGCTGCTATTCGCAGAGCTGCTATGAATTATCTTCCTATGCTTTCTCATCAGCAATTGCTGTACTTGTTAACCATGTCTTTTATTTCAAGGTCAGCATTCTTTGTACTTCATACTATGTAAGGAAGCACACCATAATGATAATCCATGTAAATTTTAGGTTTTAAAATAATATCCTGATATTTGTAAGTTCACTTGGTTACTGTTATATTAATGAATTCTGATGTCACAAACTATACCATGGCTGCATATGCTCTTTTAAAATGTCTCTTTAATCCTCTAAAATCTAGTTGTATGCCACAATCTGGCTTTGTGTATATAAAAGTGCATTGAATGTAAGCATAGATACACTAGCTAATGACACGTAATTAGATAAAGAACATTTAAGCAACATGGAAATATTCATCAAATTACACCGGGCCATATGTAATAGGAATATTTGGTGGCATGTTAGACATAAAGCTCTTGGCTGTACTCATAGGCGTTTAAGTTTCAAACTTGTTCACTCACTGTCATCCTGTCGATTGCTGTTTCCTGGATTAATGATTGCAATGGATCAGAGTGCTTAAATTGTATAGTCAAAACTTGATTGGATACTCTGACTGAATTACAGAATACCAAGATCCTTACTGCCTGGGGTACGAAGTTCACGTTTGAGAGATCGTCAGAAGGAAGAAAGAGAATTGTCTGTAAAAAGAGCATTTATAGAAGATATCTTGCATGAAAACAGTCGATTAGCTGTTCTCCTTCAAAGAAATTCCTCTTATCATGCAGTATTGTGGGATGTTGATTCATTGCCATCTTCAAGTAAAGAATCTGAACTCTGCAAGGATGCGGATACCTCCATATTGACATCTGTAGGAGAAGATACTCCAGAGAAAGATGATAATGTACATGATATCAACCAGCTGAGCAAGTATATTAGTGCAGTTGGTTTCGATCTTGATGATGATGACTTGGCATATGATTTTCAACTAGAATCCGGGACTTTACCTTGTATAGCATGTGGTATCCTCGGTTTTCCATTTATGGCTGTTGTGCAACCGTCTGAAGCAGCATCAATCAATCTTCTTCATGCTAATCCTCGTGCTGTTTCTGTGGAATCTAGTCTCACTGATCTCGACAACATGGTGGAGGATCCTTTTGAAGGTTTGAGCCCAAAATATCACTTTTTTTTTTTTTTTTCTAAATCGCTCTGTTCTTGGTTGTTGCTGTCAATAATTCTGCGCATTGGCTTTTATGGTGATAAATGCTGCATCTAGTGAAATCATATTCATGTTCCTCTGTACACACTGTGAGTTGAAATGACCCATGCATTTGAGTTCTGGATCCTGCAATAATCATTGAATATAGATTTTCCAGGAACATTGGTTAGTCTACTATATATAATTCGTCATACAGACATTACTCCCTTCGTCGCACCAAGTTTTGGTTACTAGTCTTCAAACACTTATGCATCTTCCAATGTAGTGTCAACATTGAATACTTAAATGCCATCTTGTGGTATTTTTATTAATCTCAATACAATGTGAAACTTTAAGAAATCATATATTTTTTGTTGCCTCTGGACTTGATAATATTTGTTTTCTGCTTGTACTGTTTGAAAAGATTTTTGTACATTATTAGTGTTATTTGTAAGTGAAACAATCAGCTGAACGTTAGATTACATCGTCCTATTTCTAGGGTTTAGGTTTTTTGTGTGGCTTTTCTTTTACTTCAAATGAAACGTCTTGTTTTATATTTGCATACTTAGTTGACAGAATGAGACATTCTTTATGAGAAATCTGTACTGAAAACTTTGGTGACAATATACTGTCATCTTCCTTTATTAGATGCTACTAAGGAAAAAGGTAAACTAAACAGAAAGGATGTCCATCATGCAAATAAAGCTTCATTAGGAGCCGGAAAAAGTCCTTCCACTCCAATCCCTGATCACTCTGTATCTTTGAATCAAGAAGCCGTTTCTGCAACAGTTAAGATGGGGATGGGATGGAACATTTCTGATGTATCTACAAAACCACGGGTATTCTGCCTAGAGCATGCAATTGAAATTGAAAAATTGTTGAGTTCGAGAGGTGGAGCAAATGTTCTTGTTATTTGTCACTCAGGTAAATGTAGGCTATAATTTTTGCATCAAATTGTTTCATAAGAAATCAAATGGTTCTGATAAGTATATGATTCACTTGTCGACTTTTTTTTTCAGACTTTCAGAAAATAAAGACTCATGCTGCTGTCATTGCTGAGGAAATTGTTGTTCCTTTCTTTTACACTGAGATATCTTTAGGTAATGCTTCACCGGAAGATCTGAACTTGATTGAAATTGCCATCGACAGAGAAGAACAAGTTGCCCGTACAGAAGACTGGACCTCACTGTTGAATATCAATCTAAAGCATTGTGCAAAGGTCAAAAAGAGTTCACCATCCGCAAATGTTCAGCATGTATTGAATTTGGGTGGGGGGTTGTTTTCCGATGTAGCTCCTGTTTCAAGTACATCAAGCATAAATTGGCTAGCCAGGAAATTACGCTCAAAGCGCCATTCAAAGCATCTATTGCAAAGCAAACCATCTGACTGCAATAAAATGGTGAAGGATGATGTGAAGGTGAATAAAGAGCATCAAATAACTAAGAAAGACATTCAGCTCATTCAATATTCAAGGAAGAGATACAAGGCTCTCACTCCTGCAGGAATACAGGCCCCTATCGACTCTAATAAGCTCGCTGTATGTGATGTTTGGGACAATGAAGATCCAGATGAAAAAGGTAAAAACATATCTGGGAGCAGTCATATCGGGGTAGGAAAAAATGGAAAATGTGGCTCAGGGCCGAGTGCGTTACCTTTTAATGGAACTTCAGAATTTCAGTGTGAAAATGTAGAGAATTCTTGTCAATCTCACTGTCTGAACAACATTACTGCTTCCACGCTGAAAGAGAATCTTGAGGCAGATACTAGAAATTTACAAGAGAGCAACGAAGTTGCTAGTTCTTGTTCTGATTTACAGGCACATGAAACCAAGGTAGATTCTGAGGATGTTGATTCAACTTCAGATAAAAACGGGGTAGACCATGTTGGAGAAGATGAAACTTTGAGACCGGAAGAAACAGGGATTGAAGCCGACGTAGCTAGAAAAGCTTGTGATCGGTTGGCCGAATATGATAGTGCCGGTAAGGAAGCTTCTCAATGTGATGGGCAGATGGAAGGACTTTCAGTTCCATCTGACAGCGAAGTGTCAAATTTGTTGAGTTCTGAAGGAGAGCAGCATATTCAGACAAATGGTGACGACATTCAAGAGAGAGAACTAGTAAGTGAATCAGCATCGGCCATGGTTGAAGAACATCGCCTAGATGAGTCGAGAGTAGCCGTGGAATTTCATGATTCCAACACAATGGCAGAATGCAAACCAATTGTGAAAACTGGAAAGAAAAGGAGAAGGGAAGCAACCTTGCTATTAGAAGATCAATTCCCAGATGGTGGTGCCTTCATTAGAAGTCCATGTGAAGGATTGAGGCCTCGAGCCAGAGAAGTTTCCTCGGGCTGTATAACCGACAACAGAACACCAGTCGAGAGCACACTGACAGTGAAGAAACCAAGAAAGTCTACGGATCAGCCCCTCCCTCGCAAGGATAAGAAAGAAAACAACAAGGGGCGTTATAAGTGTGAGTTAGATTGTTGCACGATGAGTTTCCAGACGAAGGCAGAGCTACAACTACACAAAGGAAACCAGTGCCCTGTTGACGGGTGTAGGAAGAAATTCAACTCCCATAAATATGCAATACTACACCAGCGTGTCCATGATGACGACAGGCCTCTGAAATGCCCGTGGGATGGTTGCACAATGTCGTTTAAGTGGGCTTGGGCCAGGACTGAACATCTAAGGGTGCACACTGGGGAGAGGCCGTACGTCTGCAAAGTTAAGGGGTGTGATCGTACATTCAGATTTGTATCAGATTTTAGCCGGCATAGACGGAAAACGGGGCATTACATAAGCCAACCAGCGTAAAACTGCGTCGTCCCACTTCATTTCTTGCATTCGAAGGAGCTCAAGAATCTTCTAGTAATAGCATAGGTTAGGAAAAATGAACTGATCTGTTGTAAGTAGGCCATTTATATTTGCTGTTGAATCTACTGCTTTTTCCTTTTTTGCAATGCAAACATCACATGGGGTTTGCATATTCAGTTGAATGCTCAAAAAATGAAGCTTAATTGTAATGTTACCATGTTTTTTCTATTTCATCTGTTTTTAGTGATAATTTGGTAAAAAATCAAAATATGAGATTGTCTAAAAAGAAACTTTAATCCGTGAATGATACAATTTGAACTGAATGAATAGTTGTTCAAATTTGTTTGAAGTATAATTGAGCTTTAAACTTTGTACTTTGAGCTTGTATGATGATAATTATTTGAATTGAGTTTGAACGAGCTTTAGACGAGCTAAATTCAGGTCGAGCTTGAGTAGTTTGATGTTTTTACATTTACTTTTTTTTATCAAACACAAAAGTATGTTCAAATTTGTTTGATATATCTATCCAATCGAACTCAAATGGAAGTTTTACCACGATTTCAAATCGATATCAAATAGTTTATTCAATCTGCAGCCAAGTAGATATTCAAACGTGTTTTGACTCATTTAAACTTGATTTCATCTCAAATTCAATGAATTCGAATGCATTATCTAAAGTATGATCACAATTTAAGTAAGTTATCAGTTTTCTTGTAAAATAGTTGCTTGATTGCACCATCTTTCATGAATCAATATATTGAAAATGTAAATATACATAAGACAAAAGACAAAAAATAGGAAGGAGAGAATTTTATCCATCAAAATCACCATTCATTCAATACTTGAGTACATTATATATATACAAATAAATGAACTTCAATGGTCATAAGAATATGAATGGTTGTATAGTAATGTCCACCATAAAATTAATTTACAACACTCCCCCTTGGACATTACGACTTGATGTACATGCCTCGTTAAAAACTCGCTAGAAAAACCCAGTGGAAAAAAACTAGATGAGAAAAGAGTACATGACATACAAGTTTTTAATGTGTTACACTAGTTGCCTCGTCAAAAACTTTTAACTAAGAAAACTATGTGGGAAAAAAACTTAGTCAAGGAAAAAAGAGTACAACTGTGGTCTTCAGGACCTAACCTTCAGGGTTAAAGATATGAAACTAATGGTCTTCAAGACCCAACATTCAAGATTATTTTGAAAATATTGCTCCCCCTGAGACAACATTCTTCCAAGTTTACACTTTCCAACACCATCAACATACTTTTCAAAAGAAGATGTAGGCAGGGACTTTAGTGAACAAATTTGCAAGATTGTCATTGGAGCGAACTTTTTGTATAATTTCACAACTCTTCTGGAGTTCATGAACTATGTTAAATTTCACATTCCCACTACATATTTATGTATTATCCTCATAAAAGACTGAGAAAAATATAAGCACATGACTCACAAATATGGTTTATCATTATTTTTAATAATACACATTTTCATGAGACATCATATAATAATAATAATTGTTTTGAAGAAGTGGTAATCAGAATTTATTTAACATATTTTCTTGAAAATGTAATACTTCCATATAGAGAAACATAACTAGATTGTGGATTTGGCATCATGAAGGTTAGATTAGATATATAAACCAACATATGAATAATCCACCAAAAACTTATTGTCAAGTAAACAAGGTAACATACATTTTGAAGATACTGAAAATTATATTTAATGATAATTCAATATAATTTTATTGGAGGAGCATTAAACCTTTACTAGTAAATTTACCATTACTATAATATCAAATATAGGAGTAAGTCTCTTGTGAATCAGGTGCATGGATCTTAGATCCATGCACCCGGGTCGGATCCGGGTCAGGGGGACTGCACCCTCTTTTTTTTTTTTTTTTGCTCATGATTTTTGAAAAAAATCACATGTCAATAGTATATGTTAGACATACCTTTACGTTATGTTAGACATACCTTTAAGCTATGTTAAACATACCTTTAAGTCGATTCGAAATAAAAACTTTTATGAGTCAAGTGCATGGATCTAAGATCCATGCACCTGACCCGACCCGTTCACGCGCCCAAAACGCGCCTCCCAAGCACATGCACGCGCTCCCACGCGCTGAAGACATGTCCTGAAGCTCATCCAAAATTCGCTCAAATAGACCAACCTTTGTGTATAGTTAGACCAACCATGTGTAGGTAGGTCTAACTATATACAAAGGTATGTCTAACATGTATAAAGGTATGCTTAACTATATATAAAGGTATGTCTAACATATACAAAGGTATGTTTAAGTATACATAAAGGTATGTCTAACACAACGTAAAGGTATGTCTAACATAATGTAGTGGTATGTGCCAAAATTCAAAAATCAAGCGAAAAAAAGACAAGGCATGAAATCTGGGCAGAACTGGTATGTTTAACATAGCTTAAAGGTATGTCTAACATAATGTAAAGGTATGTCTAACATATACTATTGGTATCTGATTTTTTTCAAAAATCATGAGCGAAAAAAAAAAAAAAAGAGGGTGCGGTCCCCCTGACCCGGATCCGACCCGGGTGCATGGATCTAAGATCCATGCACCTGATTCACAAGAGACTTACTCTTAAATGAGTTATTGCCCACTTCAAGAGACGTCGATTGTTTTACTTAGTCGATGAGGCATATCCATGTAGAATCTTTCCAAAACCTTCTTCGAGTAGGTGATTAGTGTATGAGAATTCCTTCAGGGAGATGCTCGATCCACAGGCTAAGACAATATTTGATATTACCTAAAGTTTTTATTTCGAATCGACTTTTAAATTCGACCTTGCTTCTTCAAATTTCCTTATGTCTTCCAATAATATGCATACACAAAAATGATACAATATTCATCTAATGATTAATTTCTTTATAACCACTCAAGAAAAATCCATCATTATTTGAACATAATCCTTCTTCAGGAAGAATTCACTTATACAATTTGTATCGAATTCTACATAATGAATATAGATCATCTAATGATCTTTATAATTACAATTCTCATTTTCCTCATTATGAGATTGTAAACTCTATTAGAGGTTCTCACATAAATATTCATAACTAAAGGTTTGTGTAGATATACGATGACAATGTTTATCAGATGCATTTTTCAATTTATATTTGCTGCCAGAGATATTAAGTAGTGGAACGTTTATCATTCATAATAGGAGAATGTGTTTGGTCAAACTCAATAACGGGTCTCTACGAGAACCCTTGAACTACTAGTCTCGCTTTGTACCTCATTATTCTCATTTATTTTCCGTACAAAACTCATGAATATCTTACGGGGATAACATCCTTAAGGGTATGTACTACAAATTCATAAACTTTTATTTTGTTCAGCGAGTCTAGTTTGACCTCAATTGTATCTTTTCATCTTACCCAATTTGAGCGCTTCTGGCACTCAGCCATTGACTTGGATTCTGGATCCAAATTATCTTTATAGATGATAAGAGCAATTTTGGAGGCAAGTATGTTGTCGACAACAATAATATATATATATATATATATAGTTTCTTCTATATCTATAATATTAGTTGCAACTTTGATATTTATATCAACCAGATACTTATAATTTTCCAAAATATTTTGATCTGGTCGTTCCACAATCCTAGTGTTTTGATTATTTTGTGCACGTGCATTATTACTAGGATTTTTCTTCTTCAGGACGAATCTCTTTAGGAGATATTTGGAGTGACTGAACATTTTTGTTAGATTTTGTTTAGCGGATTTTTATCTTTTGTATTCATAGGCCTTTTACGCATCAGACACAGAGTTACATCAAATATATTTGAATTTCTAGGAATTTCCACTTTTGGTGGAGAATTCATAGCAGATATATGTGATATTGTCACTCCTTTATGATAAGTAAACACATCTGACAGATTACTTGCTAAATACTGCAAGTTAATTATATTCTGAACTTCCAGTTCAGTTTAACTAATGCGTGAATCTAAATACTAATCTTATAGACTCAATAAAATTTCTCGGCATTCTTTTAATTATTGAATATTATCTCCCCCTAATGTCGATAAATATTTTATAAATTTATAATATATCATGGATACGCACTAATTGTAAAGGAGAATAATCAAGATATGTAGTTGGACTTTTGTAGTAAAGGTCTAGAGATTGATATGTTTGATCAATAATTCACCTAGACCATTTCGAGTGTGGACGTAAGGAATCAAATGCTCCACCTTAATTCCTAATATCATACAATAATCATCAAATGATTTCAATATGAATTCATCGACATTATCCATTCTAATGTATCTAATTGGATGAATCAAAAAATTGGGCTCTTAATTCAGTAACTATGACAATGAATCTTGTGGAAACTTTATTTATGGTGGATAATAAACACATAGGTCCACCTAGTGGAGGTATCAATCATGACCGTGAAATGATGCTAGATGAATTGGTCCACATATATCTCCATTTGATTCGTTCAAGAATAATAGGAGATCCATAACCAACTTTAGTATGAAACGGTCGTACTATAAGTTTTCCTTTTGCAAATTTTGCAAATTATCTCATTTAGATAAGATATTATATTGTTTGACATATTAGGTCAAATGAAATTATACAAAATCTGAAACATGAGGTTGTGTCATGTCAGAAATGACTCCATAACTCATGAACGACTTTGGAGGATGAAACTTTCACTTACTCGAAAAATGAAGATTAGAAGGTTACATGTATGTATATACAGTCCTGAGAAGAAGGAAATATATATATTTTATGGATTGAGTCATTAAAAGATATTCTATATCATTCTCACTGTTGGTTTCAATGTGAAAACCATTCAAATTATGGATTTAACAACGTATCATTAATAATCAAGTTGGTATTCATATGGTGAACTAAAGAAGCTCTTCTGGAGCCTAAAAACAAGAAGTTATAATTGTAGCAATTCTTCATTTACTCTAAGCTCAAGTGTGATAAGAACGTCTTATCATTAAGAACAAATGTATATAATTTCACAAATAATAAAATATTCTCGTACTCCAAACCATTTACAAATTATTTCATTTGATCAATATATCATCATGGTAAAAATATTGAAAGAATTATAATTCATACGTCTAAAGTTCTATAATGTAAGTGACTGATATCTAATTTGATATAATATAATCTAGCATTAGGTCACAAAGGAGAAAAGAACTCATCTATATAATAATCAAATAGTATTACTGATGTCCCTTGTTGACATTGAGAAATATGAAGCATTAACAATTGGAAGGAAACTATATGAATGTAAGCCAAATTAGTGGAAGATTGCACTCCCAAATTAAATCAAAACAATTACTTTTAATATTTTAGTGAACACTACAACAAATTAAAGTACTAGATAGCAATCATTATGATAAGAGAGTTATAAGCTTCATTATTTAATTAATAGGACTTTGTGATGATACTTAAGCAAATTGAAGTTAAAGAGGTCCACACATTCCTCAAATAACTATGTTAGGACATGATCATGTGCCCAAAGATCATATTTTTCTAATTCCTCTTTAATTTAATATTTATTAGGAATTGGTAACAGTCCAAATTTAGAATGGATAACTCCATTCATCAATATACTTACTTTTCCAAGTGATTCCTATTTCACTTAGATCTCTCTTGTTCTTTTTTACTGTTTTTCTCTCTTCCATTATCACGTTTACCATCTCTTTTCTTATCACTATCGCTTTTTCTCTCTTCCATTGAAGAATGTAAATATTTATATTTACATAGGATCAAGTGAAATGATAATTAGAATAATACAAAACTTATCTAGCAAATTAGTTTACATCCACACTAGTGGAAGAAAACAGTGGCATTTGATATTTTATAAATATAATTACTTTATCTAGCAAATTAATTTTATATTTTATTGTCATCAGCAGACAAAATCATGAATTTGGTGATAATATTTTATTATCATCAATCCATGAAATCCATTGGTTCGGAATCCCTTTCACCTATTTCCAAATCTCAAACTCCATATTTTCATAATCATACACCAAACAATATCATTCAAGAGTTAAATTGTAGACAAACATTTCATACAATTGTATTTAAACTTTATGCTGAAGATCAAATATTATACCAGCAATATCTCTCTTATCAATGAAATAAAAATGATCAGATGTGATTGAAATGGTACCGTTCACCAAGAGGGTTCAATGCATTCGTGCTAATGTAAAATTAAGTAGAGTAAGTACAAGTACAACTATTGTACCTTGCAGGAAAGACACGATTCTTTCCTAGGGCACTGCTCAGATTTCGGTAGAGACTCGTGCTGATAACGTGTTGTAAAATAATTGCTTGATTGCACCATCTTTCATGAATCAATGTATTGAAAATGTAAATATACATAAGACAAAAGACAAAAGATAGGAATGAGAGAATTTTATTAATCAAAATCACCATTCATTAAATACTTGAGTACATTATATATATACAAGTAAATGAACTTCAGAGGTCATAAGAATATGAATGGTTGTAGAGTAATGTCCACTATAATTGTTAAATTAATTTACAACAAGTTTGACTCAATTACAATTAGAGTGGGACTAAAAGCACCACTTACATTTCTAAAAGCACCACATATACTAAGAACATCACACACAATAAAACAACATCTTAAATTATTTCTTTACACACCACACTCATTACCAATATTACCCCAAACAAATTAAAAAAAATCAAAGTAATTAAAAAATAAGAAAAAAGCAAACAAAAAGAGAAGAGCAGGAGAACCGAAAATCCCAAACAACATTCGGTTGATTCATTCTTCATTTTCGTCACTTGTTTAGTTGATTTTTGTAGAAATTTGTTTACATATCTCTAGGGTTTGTTATGGGTTGGTGAATCAAGAGTTTTAGTTGATGAATTTGTGTGCAAAAATTGCTGTTTTTTGGGCGAATTTCTTGAAAAATCGAACAAGTGTTTTTGGAAAATTTATGCACGCTTTGACCCTGGTTGACCGAAAGCGCAGCGGGACAAGCGGCCGGGGCAGCCGAACGCACAGCATGGCGCACGGCCAAGGCAACTGAACGCGTAGGGGGGCCGCGGCTAAGGCAGCCGAACGTGCGGGGGACGACGGGCTGAGGCCGAAGGGGAGGGGGTGGGGCGGCGGCGGGGGACTGCTGGAGTTGAACGGGGGCAGGCGGCGGTGGGCTGGAGTTGCTCGTCGGGGACGGCTGTTGGAGAAGAAGGGAGTTGCAGCGGTGGGGGCGGCTACTGGAGAAGAAGAGCTGCTGGAGAAGAAAGGAGTTGCAGCGGCGGGCGGCTACCGGAGAAGAAGAGTTTCTTTTCCCTTTTATTTTTTTTTGATTTCTTAATAATTTTTATTTTTGATGAAGGTATTTTAATCTTTTCATATCTTATTAAATTGTATTAAATAATTGTATGATGCTCTTAGTAAAATGAGGGGTCTTTTAGTTCTAATCTTACAATTACTGCCTAAAATAATATAAAGTGCATAAATAACAATTGAGGCCCTAAATTATTCTAATTTACAGATAAGTCCCTAATCGCTGCCTATAAAACCCCACCAACACGAGAAAAAGAAAGTTCTTAAAACCTCCAGAAATAGAAAATGGCCGCCGCAGCGCCACCGCCTCCGCCGTCCGCCGCCGCCATCACTCTCCCTGACCCGACACCTTCCGGCCACACTCTCTTCACCCGCATCCGTCTCGCCACGGTGGAAGACGTGCCGCACATCCACAAACTCATCCAGCAAATGGCCGTTTTCGAGCGCCTTTCTCACATGTGTGAAGCCACCACCGACTCTCTCGCCGCCACGCTCTTCCCGCCGAACGCCCCCCCTCCGTTCACCTCCTTCACCGTCTTCATGCTCGAGGTCTCCTCCGTCCCCTTCCCCCCGGCCAACGACGCCAATTTCACCCCTCTCCTCAAACCCCTGCACCTCGACCTTCCAATTGACGATCCAGGTAGAGATGAGTTTAGAAGCTACGCTAGTGATGTTAATATCATCGGGAATGATGTGACTGTTGCTGGATTTGTGCTGTTTTTCCCCAATTATTCGACGTTTTTAGCTAAACCAGGGCTTTATATTGAGGATTTGTTTGTGAGGGAATGTTATAGGAGGAAAGGGTTGGGGAAGATGCTGCTCTCTGCCGTGGCAGCCCAGGCAGCGAGGATGGGGTATGGGAGGGTGGAGTGGGTGGTGCTCGATTGGAATGTGAATGCAATTACGTTTTACGAGGAGATGGGGGCGCAGATATTGCCGGAGTGGAGGATTTGTAGGCTGACTGGGGAAGCTCTTGGAGCTTATGCTCATCTTAACCTCTGATTCGACTGTGTTTTGTTATTGTTTCTGCGATTTAACAAGCTTTTGGTGGTGGATTTTTGGGGTTGGCATCCCAGGAATGTTATATTAGTCCCATGTTTCTGTATTGAAAACTTGGTTGGTGCAATGAATCTGTGTTTTCTTGTTGATGAATGTTGAAGCTCGACTCTATCTCAATGTAACCTTGTATTATTTGTGTTGTGCTTAAGTTGCTATACTTGCTTCGATTTGTTCGTTTTAGCTGTTGAAAATCTTGATATATTAGAGCAGATGGGGGCACAGATATTGCTAGAGTGGAGGATTTGTAGGCTGACTGGGGAAGCTCCTGGAGCTTATGCTCATCTTAACCTACGTTTCGACTGTGTTGTGATTGTTTCTGCGATTCACGAGCCTTTGGTCGTCGACTTTTGGGGTTGGAATCCTAGGAATGTGTTATATTAGTCCTATGTTTCTGTATTGAAAACTTGTTTGTTGCAATGAATCTATGTTTTCTTGCTGATGAACGTTGAAGCCCGACTCTATCTCAATGTAACCTTGTGTTATCTGTCCTGTGTTCGAGTTGCTGGCCTTGCTTCGTTTTGTTTGTCTTAGCTTTTGAAAATCTTGATAGATTAGCATTGCTATGATGTGTTGTCTTGTAGAATCGGCTTGATTGTATGAATGAATCATCATGTGATAGAATGCAGCTTAATATTGTATGATGTGATTATAGATTCTTGGAGCAGGATGAGATAGAATCTATATACTAATCTTGCAGCTAACTTCGAATGCTGTGAGTAGATGAGTAGTTTGAGAAAATGTTGTTGATATCATGTTTGCCACGACAAGAACTCTTCGCTCGCCTGCATCTTTCAACGAGCGATTATTTCCGATGTTTTTGTCTATAAAATTTGTGTTTTGGTTGTGTTGAATCTATATGTTGAACTTGAATTGATTCTGAGTTCTTCAGTCATGAATGAATCTTGAGTTTAAAGAATCTTGATTGCTTTAGAATCTGATATGTTTGCTTCATTTTCTGTGAGTGATTTGATGCTCAAAATTTTGTTTTTGAAGGGAAAGATTTTGCTACTAGTGATCATAGATTTTTAGTTTAAACATAATTCTTTGTTGTTGCACGTTGCGTTGAATCTATATCTTAATATTTTTAAGTTTGGCTAATTAGACAATAATGTGGCATGTGGAAAAGAAAAGTAGTATTATAACTGATTAAGCATTCTCGATCACATTAATATGCAAAGTTTAGTGATTAATTGATGATTAAAATCAAAGATTAAAAATCAATTCTTAATAAATTAATTATTAATTTTTTTTAATAATCTGATACAAATACAGTACATGGCATGACACCCAAACTTATAAATTAATTTTTAATTTTTTGAAGAGTGTTTGAATACGAATATGTATAAAATTGTGTTGAATTCGAATATTTGTGAATATTCGAACGATATATATACACATAATAGTTTTAATCAATCGGTAACATTCATTTATTATATAAGAGTAAGTCTCTTGTGAATCAGGTGTATGGATCTTAGATCCATGCACCCGGGTCGGATCCGGGTTAGGGGGACCGCACCCTCTTTTTTTTTTTTCGCTCATGATTTTTGAAAAAAATCACATACCAATAGTATATGTTAGACATACCTTTACGTTATGTTAGACATACCTTTAAGTTATGTTAAACATACCAGTTCTGCCCAGATTTCATGCCTTGTCTTTTTTTGGCTTGATTTTTGAATTTTGGCACATACCACTACGTTATGTTAGACATACCTTTACGTTGTGTTAGACATACCTTTATGTATACTTAAACATACCTTTGTATATGTTAGACATACCTTTATATATAGTTAAGCATACATTTATACATGTTAGACATACCTTTGTATATAGTTAGACCTACCTACACATGGTTGGTCTAACTATACACAAAGGTTGGTTTAACTATACACAAAGGTTGGTCTATTTAAGCGAATTTTGGATGAGCTCCAGGACATGTCTTCAGCGCGTGGGAGCGCGTGCATGCGCGTGGGAGACGCGTTTTGGGGGCGTGAACGGGTCGGGTTAAGATCCATGCACCTGACTCATAAAAGTTTTTACCATTATATAAAAATGTGTATTCTAACAATTTGATTATAGCAATAACAGAAACTACATAAGGGCAGGAGTCGCTGTTACACATGTTAAGTCTCGTTCGACTTCAGCTATCATTTGTTAAAGACAAAAACTTTTATGCATAGATCCATGCATCCGACCCGACCAGCGCGTGTATGCGTTTCCACGCGTGTCTGACGCGCTCTCACGCGCCTAAACGGATGCGCTCAAATTCGCTCGTTAAGGATACTTTTTAGTTATGTTAAGAATACCTTTCAGCTATGTTAATGATACCTTTTAGTTATGTTAAGGATACCTTTGAAATCCTGATTTCAGGTTACATACCACGTTATGTTAAAAATACCTTTTAGTTATGTTAAAGATACCTTTAGGTTATGTTAAAGATACCTTTAGCTATGTCAAGAATACATTTTGATTATATTAAGCATACCTTTAGGTTATGACATACCTTTAGGTTATGTTAAGAATATCTTTAGGTGATGTTAAGGATACCTTTGAAATCCTGATTCCAGGTTACATACCATATTATGTTAAGAATACCTTTTAGTTATGTTAAGCATACCTTTAGGTTATGTTAAAGATACCTTTAGTTATGTTAAAAATACATTTTGATTATATTAAGCATATTTTAGGTTATGTTAAAAATACTTTTAGGTGATGTTAAAGATACCTTTGAAATCGTGATTCTAGGTTCCTTTGAAATCCTGATTTGATACCCTTAGAATTCGCTCCAGGTCATTACGTTATATTAAGGATACCTTTAGGTTATGTTAAGAATACTTTTATGTTATGTTAGAGATACATTTGTGTATAAAATGTATAACACAACTACCTTATGGATAAAGTATCTCTAACATAACATAAAAGTATCCTTAACATAACCTAAAGGTATGCCTGACGTAAATTAAATATATGAAATTTGGGCATAAATGTATCCTTAACATAACCTAAATGTATCCTTATACATTACCTAAAGGTATTCTTATCATAACCTAAACGTATGTCTAACTTAACATAAATGTATGAAATTTGGGCATAAAGGTATCCTTAACGTAATTCTTACACATTACATAAAGGTATTCTTAACATAACTAAAAGTCATGACTAAAATTGAAACAAAAGTTAGCGCAAAAAAAAAAAAAAAAAAGAAGCGGATCGGATTACCCGGATCCGACCCGGATCCATGCACCTGATGCACAAGAGACTTTCTCTTTGTTAAATCCTTTTTAAATCTTTTTAATTTGTTAATCTTTTTTTCCTTTTAAATTTGTTAAATTCGTTTGAAACTATTTATAATAAAAAATAAATAGTGAAGAAAAAGCCCTAATTAGGAATCCCAGTCCAACCAGGATTGGGTGGGAAAGCCCGAATTGAGATCTCTCTCTCTCTCTCTCTCTCTCTCTCTCTCTCTTCATCCGATTAAATGCCCATGAATTAGGGCACAAATTCTGAAGGAAGTTGTACAAGGTATGTCCTTTTTGTTTATCTTGTTGTTTCCTTGTTCAATTTCAGCCTACGATTCTTCATCCCCTGCTGCACGCCTAGTTTCGCCGTTGCGGCGTGTTTTTTATGATTGAAATTGGTGAGCTAGGCTTGTGTTGCATTTCTTCTAGTGTTTCAATTTGTAATTACTTGTATTGTTGATTGATACTAGATTTCTGTGTGCTGCCTTGCCCTCTTACTAGCAATTTCATTTTTATAATCTCTTTGGGTGTATTGATAATAGTCTTGTTTTTTTTTGTGTTTGAAGTTCTGGTTGCTGTGTTGATAACCTGTGCTTGGATATAATTTTTGGTGATAAAGTGGAGATATTCAAATCTTAAGGATCTTCTTCGTCATGGGCTCTCCTGAGAGGAGTTCTGTAAAACAGGACATTGATGAGGATATAGAGGTAAACATTGATGTTGTGAGGGATGATGAGGACTGGGCGGGTGGTGATAAAAGGAAGCAACGCTTAAACAAGTCTAGGAAATCAGGGGTAAGTGAAGATCTTGATGGTGTTGATGGCGGTGGCAAAAAAAGAAGTACATCAGATAGACATGATAGTCGGAAGAGAGCGGGTGGCCCCAGCAGAACTGATAGTGATCAGGATGACTACGAAACCAGAAGAGAGTCACGCTCTAGGCATGTTAAGAAAAAGCAAGAAGAGAATACGTTAGATGTATTGAGCAGTTGGTATCAAGATGGGGAAGCAGAGAATAAGGTTGACGCTGGGGACAAACCTGGGAGTGGAGGATACAGTCGTGCTGAAGAAAGTGAGAGGAAAAGATCAACTTCAAAGTATCCCGAACATGATGCTGATGTGGAAAAGGTATCTGATAGAGATACAAGAGATATGGTGAGAAAGGATACTAGCCGAGAAAAGGGATACGGGCATGGTGAACACGGGAGAGGCCATCGGAGGAGATGGGATGAGCCTGACAACGTTGGTAGATCTCTTGAATATGGAGAAAAATCTGATGGTAGAAGTGGCAAACCTTCTGATCTTGAACTGGAAAATGCAATTGAACGGGAGAGAAGTGACACTTTAGAAATTGAATCAAATGATAGCAAAGTCAGGGTTTTCGAACCAATCAATGACAAAGGTATAAAGTCTAATGATAGAGAAGAGAAGCGGGTTGATTCAGAAAGGAAAAGTAGAGGAAGGTCTGAGTTTTTCGAGGAAGACAATAAGGGAGGTTTGATGCGTGAAGATGTATCAAATAAAGAGAGATTTGAGGAGCATAGACAACAAAGAAATCCCTCTCGTGATGTTGTTGACAGCTATGGAAGGGCTCTGAGTGCTGAGGGAGATGCAGCTACATCGGTGAGAGACAAAAGCAGGAGAGATGCAGAAAATTATACGTCCAGAGTGCCTGAGAAGAGTGGAAGGCGTCAGTTGGAATCAGATAATTTTGACATGGATCATGAAAGAAGCAGTAATTTTAGGAGGAAGGAACTGGGAAAAGATGGTTCATATGACGATAGATCAAAAGGAAGAGATGATAATTGGGGTGATAGAAATTGGGACAGGGAGAATGTTAAAGATACTTGGAAAAGAAAGCAAGACAAGGAGACAAGAGATAGTGAACCTACCTATGAAGGAATCAGGGACTGGGAGTTGCCCAGGCGTGGGCGTGATAGGATTGATGGTCGTTCTGGTGGCAGGAAAGATGGAAGCAGGACTGAAGCTGTGAAAACCTCATCAAAGTATGGAATATCAAATGAAAATTATGATGTGATTGAGATCCAGACCAAACCATTTGATTATGGAAGAGAGGATTCAAGATCCAACTTCGCAAGAAGTGGTGATGCCGTTCAGGATGCAGAAGAAATTGCTTATTCAAGGGAGGACAGGTCACGAAACACACAAGGGTCTGCACAATCTGGAGAAGACACAAAAGACAGGTTTATGGATGGTGATGCAATGCAGGATCAGCATTTATGGAGAGATGACGATGAGTTTCAGGCAGAGAAATCTAGAGGCCAGAAAGCCATTGCATCCAATCGTGGCACTGGTGGTCAAAGTTCTAGTGGTGGCTCTTTACCTCCACTTGGAAACCAGGATCAAAGTTCGTATGGTAGAACTGCTTCTCAAGGTGCCAGGGGAAATAGAATGGGGAGAGCAGGAAGGGCGAGACCTACTGGAAGAGACAATCAGCAGGCTGGTATTCCAGTACCTTTGATGGGATCAACTTTCGGTCCACTTGGATTGCCACCTCCTGGACCAATGCAATCTTTGCCTCCTAACATGTCCCCTGCTCCAGGTCCCATTTCTCCTGGAGTCTTTATCCCTCCTTTTCAACCTCCCATATGGCCAGGAGCTCGAGGTGTTGAGATGAATATGCTTGGTGTTCCACCTGGTCTGCCACCTGTTCCCCCTAGTCCACTAGGACCTAGGTTCACCCCGAATCTAGGAAATGCACCAAATGGTGCTGTGGTTTTCAGTCCATCAGGTCTTGGAAGAGGAATGCATCCCAGTATGTCTGGTCCAAATTATAATACGATTGCTCCAATGGTTCGTGGTCAGCCACAAGACAAAGCATCGGGGGGATGGCTTCCTCCTCGAACTAATGCTCCTCCTGGCAAAGCTCCATCTAGAGGAGAGCAGAATGATTACTCTCAGAACTTTGTTGATACTGGGATGCGGCCGCAGAATTTTATCAGGGAGCTAGAGCTCACTAGCGTTGTGGAGGATTATCCAAAGCTCCGAGAGCTTATACAGAAAAAGGATGAAATTGTTTCCAAATCTGCTTCGCATCCTATGTACTACAAGTGTGACCTGAAAGAGCAGGTGCTTTCTCCAGAATTCTTTGGAACCAAGTTTGATGTCATTCTTATAGATCCTCCATGGGAGGAATATGTTCATCGAGCACCTGGTGTCACTGACCATATGCAGTACTGGACATTTGAAGAAATAATGAATCTGAAGATTGAGGTTGGTTTTCCTTTAACTTTGCCTATTGATATTGCAATTGTAATGCATGAAAAAGCATCAGTCAGAAGTTGCTTCTGCTAAATAGATTAGCTGCCTACTTCTCTTCTGCTAAATTGCTATCCTCATTAATTACTTTTATATTTATATTTCTTTTAATCATTGGAATAACTCTCGAGCTTTACTGTTCCTTTTCGTGTTTTGTAATATTTTGTAGGCAATTGCTGATACTCCATCGTTTATCTTCCTATGGGTTGGTGATGGTGTCGGGCTAGAGCAAGGCAGACAATGTCTAAAGAAGGTAAATAACGATAAAACATCCTTAAAATGAATATCTGTCCCTCACTTTCTTTGCACATTTAATTCATTACGCAGTTAATAATATCATTGATTCTCATGTTCTGTTTGTCCTATTTAGTGGGGATTTCGCAGATGTGAAGATATATGCTGGGTGAAGACAAATAAAACAACTGCTACTCCTGGCCTACGCCATGATTCTCACACTCTGTTTCAACGATCCAAGGTAGCAGTTGCAGCTATTCTATTATAATGCATCATACTTTATATTCATGTCTCATGTTGTAAACCTTAAGTATATGAGAGACTGTTTTATATAATTTGTTGAATAATATTATACTGCTTTTTGAAAAGTTCAACAAATGGCATGGACATAAAATATTTATGTCAGATATAATTTTTTCTGCCTCAGAATAGAATATTAAAAGAAAAATATTTAATATTCATTTTATTCCTTTTCATAAAAGTTTACTTCATTTGAACGTTTCCAGTACATATATATCTGTATGTGAAGGATCTATTTTATAATGTCTCCTGAGTGTCTTTTTATTGATCTGAAGGAGCACTGTTTGATGGGCATAAAAGGGACTGTGCGTCGCAGTACAGATGGTCATATAATCCACGCCAACATTGATACTGATGTAATAATTGCTGAGGAGCCTCCTTATGGTAAGTGTGGATATTGGCCATAACAAAAATCTTTTTTTTAATCACTTTGAAATCATTCTCTCTTATATATTTCCTTTTCTTGTATGTATGTATGTATGTATGAACTAAGTTGAGTATGTAACTGCTCTAGATGTTATCTTGTTTACATATGTTTTTGCTTGTCTAGTTTTCTTTTATTTGCTGTCTTTAAAGTGATTGACCCTGTATCAAATGGTTTGAATTTACCAAATAACTAACTTTTGGAGATTAGGTGCTCCCACTTATTCTTATGATATTTAAGGTCAATCAAATATCAATCCCTTTTTGTTGCACCAAGTATATAATTTAACTCTTCTGTTGTAATGAGTTTGATGACTCCAGAATAGCATTTATTCGCCTTAATGTCTATTTTAGTCCTCACACATGCAGTCCTTAACTATATGGATGAGCATGGTGAACCTGGAAGAATCACTGCCATTTTTTTTCTCCGGAACTGTTGAGTCTAAATATTCTCCAGCTACTTTTCTTCTTCACTTTTTATTCTGTCATTGAGAACCCATCAAAAGCTATCAAGAGACCTGGACTTCGAAGCCCTGGAAGTGTTGTTAAACTTGCTCTCTTATATATAGAAAATATTCGTGAAGCTTGGACCAGTTAGTAGTTGCATATCATTTTGAGTTTACTTCTTTTTGTGATTCTGTTCCTTCAACGATTCACCATCAGTGTGGGACCCTCATATCCAATCATCAATTTCTCGAGTTTAACAATTCTGTTTCAACAGTATTGCCGTTGTTATCCTTGCTATTATTCTGAATGATTTTACAATGGAATTTCAGGTTCAACTGCAAAGCCAGAGGATATGTACCGAATTATAGAGCATTTTGCTCTTGGACGAAGAAGGCTTGAGCTTTTTGGTGAAGACCATAACATTCGTTCTGGTTGGTTGACTATCGGTGAAGGACTGTCCTCATCAAATTTCAATTCTGAGGTAATACTCGCCCTATTTTTGGTTCTCTAACTATCTCATGTCACCCTGGCTCCTTAACTAGGAAATGAAAATAAGAACAAAAATATTGTGTTCTAGTCTTTTTGCATGCTACATGTCATTCGATTTTTTATTTTCTTGCGACAGGATCTGATATTCACATATATCAAACACTTTTCACATGATGCTTCACAATTTTTATCATAGAAGTCATAATCAACTGTTCATACATAATCAAAGAGCTATGACCAATCATCACTCTCTCTTCCCATGTCCTTTTCATATATTCGCATTTCCTTGGTAAACAATGTGAAATCATTCAAAACTAGAATTATGCATACATTTGATCGCTTCTCCTATTGAAGATAAGTGTCTGCATTTGTTCATAATTGCACATGAAGCTTCAACTATCTCAGTTGCGTATTGAGATAATGGAATTTGATTTGATAAAGCATAACTAAATCCACCCTTGCCCACGCATTATCCACATGGCACATATGAACACGGAGAAAAACTTGTTCACTATAGCCTATTTATCATCTTCAACATACAACAATTTATTCTTAGAATGTCTACTAGTACTCACCAAGCAAAACTGTAATTTTCAGGCATATATCAGGAATTTCTCAGACAAGGATGGGAAAGTCTGGGTAGGCGGTGGAGGAAGAAACCCACCACCCGAGGCCCCACATCTCGTCCTCACAACCCCCGACATAGAATCTCTTCGGCCAAAGTCACCAATGAAGAACCAGCAGCAACTACAACAACAGCAATCGGCATCCATATCCTTGACCACCGCCAATTCTACCAACAAACGCCCCACCGGAAACTCACCCCAAAACCCACACGTAGTCAACCTCAACCAAGAATCTTCGAGCTCTAACATTCCCTCTGCAGCCCCATGGGCTTCTCCTATGGAAACTTTTAAGGGACGAGAAGGCAGTGGTGGCCATCTGCCGCCTTCAGACGAGAGGATGTTCGACATGTATGCGTACAATGCTCCTCCCTTCGGTCCTCCACCTACCGGAGGAGACTATCTAGATTACGATCCTCATAGAGGCATGAATATGTTGTAGCGAATGCTTACTATTTATATCCTTAATCGCAAACAATTTTCCTGATTTTCTCAGAAATTTTCGGAAAGTTTCATTTCTAAATGCAGCTGTGATGTTTGTCGAAAATTGTATTTTATGCTATCTATATTCGATGAATTTGTTGTGCGGTGTTTGAAGGTGATTCTCATACCCCTGTTTCTCCAACCCTTGGAATTGATTGTGGTTATTCAGTTGTCCAAACTCTATATGTTTTGAGGGAATGGATGAGAGTGATGGTCTTTTGCTTGTAGCAGTAACCGTGAGACTTGTAGTTCAAGTGGTATTCTATCTTTATAAAGGTGTAGATTGTGATGATTTGAGTTTGGATCCAGAACATGCAAGTTTTCTAGTATTTTTTATTCCCTCAATTAAAAATTATTATGTAAATAATAATTATATAACTTTGCATTCTTTTGCACTTTTGAGTTAAAGTTTCTTGATTTCATGTTGTTAAAATCATGTAGTTTCATATGCAAGTTATATCATTTATAACATGTGTTCTATAGGATGTTTTATTTGATATAATTTAACATTTACTTGCTTAAAATTTATTCACATCAAATTATTGCCCCCCAATCTCTCTCTCACCCAACATCATGAGAGATCTTGATATAGTAGATTTACACAATACTCTTTTTTTTTTTTTTTAAGGATTAAATTTACATAATTATTTTGAAGGCTCTTGACTTGACCATCAATTTTCAGAATTCTTTCACATATTGACATTTAAAAAAAGAAAAAGAAAATCCAATATGCAATGCGTCTCAAAGATTATCTACTGAGATTATGATAATTAATACTTTGGCAATTTTGGATTACCTTAAGGGAAAAAAAAAAGAACCCATAGATTTAGGTTTATAAAAGGGGAAATGTCCAAGACTAACATTTGTGAAGCAACAAGAAATAGTTTTAGATCATGATGATGAAATATTTCCCATTATATTTCATCCTAATTTCATCCCACCTTCTCCAAACAATATCATTCCAAACAAAAAATTTAGATAAGAAACGTTGTCTTCTTTCTCACGAATATTATGTTTTTGTTGTCAACAATCTCCCTCCAAATTCTCCACCTCTGCAATTGCATTGTGCTTCCAAGAATGACGATCTAGGGGATCATACACTTACCGTCAATCAAGATTTTAATTTCCATTTTTGCAGTAATCCTTTTGCTACTCTGTTCTTCTGTAGTCTACATTGGAACGGAAAAAACATAAGTTTTGAGGTTTTTAATGCAAATTGGACCAAAGCCAGATGCGACGATGCCTTTGTGTGTTATTATGTAGTCGAAAGTGATGGTATTTATTTTTCGCCCTATATTCCACCTATAGGCCTAACTAAATTATATAGTTGGTGATATATTATTGTACCAACTCATTACATTTGTAATTTGTTATTGTAATTTGTAATTTGTATGAACAGTGATGTGATTGATGTCAATAAATTGGAGAATAAGATATAAATAAATGAGGATAATTCATTGTACAATGTTGTTTTGAATTGAATTTCTACCTTACATGGTTCATTTATATATCTATTTCTATTATCTATATAAAAGTATGAATATTTATTACAAAATAGGGATTGCCTAATATATCCTTATTAAATATTACTCCCTCCGTCCACTCTATTTTACCTACTTGTCATTTTTGTTTGTCCCAGTCTAATTTGCCAGCCTTAAAATGACAAAGAAAATTTTACGAAAATACCCCTAAATTTCAATAGAATTACAAAAATGCCATTAATGATTCTTAATTAAAACCCTAATTAAATACTAAATTAAAACCTAACTCGAATTACAACAACCTAATCAACCCCATCCAATACCCCCAACCCTAATCGACCCTCCATTTACCTCTTGTGTGATCTAGAATGTTCATCCTTGACTCCCTCTTCCTCAACCCTAATCGATAGTCGTCTTCGATCTTTCGAGATCAAACTCTCTCCCTTTCTGAATCTAGACTCTTGCTTTCCCTTTCTCTCTCATGATGGAAAGGGTTTAGGGCCTAATCGATCGGTGTTTGTTGGACTTGTTGTTTGCTCACCGATCTGGATTCCTTGCCGATCTGTAACCCTCGCCGATCTGGAACCCTCGTCGAACCCTCGCCGAACCCTCACCGATCTGGAACCCTAGCCCATCTTTACCCTTGTCGATCTGGAACCCTAGTCCATATTTACCCTCGGTGATCTGGAACCCTCGCCGATCTGGAACCCTAGCCCATATTTACCCTCACCGATCTGAAACCCTAGCCCATGTTTACCCTCGTCGATCTAAAACCCTAGACCCGTTTGCTTTGTTAACCCTTACTATTTCTCTGATTAACCCTCGCTGGGTTCTGTCTCAAGCCTCTATTGAAGTCCGGATGGAGTTCTCTGATTCTGAGGCTCAGGAGGCTTTCATTCCAGATTCCAGGATTCATTCGTCCAGGAGAGTGAGTTCACAGAGGGTGGGGATGCTCTCCCTTTCGGGATTGAGGGACCCCCTTCAGATCGGTGCAACTGGATCCTGAAATGCTTCGGTTCTTTTACGAATGCTTGGCGATCTGGGTTCCCAATGTTCGAAAGGTTATTTTTATGTTCCTTTTGAACATTACATGTCTGATTTATGTGGGTTTGAGTATTCTGAGGCTGATGATGAAATGCATGTGTGATTTCTGAGGCCAATGATGTTTTTGTGATGATGTAGTTGTATATCCTAATGATTCTGAGGTTGTTCCTGTGTTGGCTATGATGGAAAGAATGATTTCTGTGATTTATGAGGTTTAAGTGTATATTCTGAGGCTGATGATGAAATGTATATTTGATTTCTGAGGCCAATGATGTTTTTGTGAAGATTCTGTTGTATATTGTGATGATTCTGAGGCTGTTCCTGTGTTGGCTATGATGGGAAGCATGATTTCTGTGATTTCTTGTGTTAAGTGTATATTCTGAGACTGATGATGAAATGCATGTATGATTTCTGAGGCCAATGATGTTTCTGAGGCTGTTCATATGTTATGAAGCTAGAAAAGCTTGTGATTCTGCTGATTTATGGTGTTGAATATATATTGTGAGGTTGTAAACTGTGTTATGATGATGGAAATGTTGTGATTCTGCTGATTGATGATGTTAAGTGTATATTCTGAGGCTGTAAACTGTGTTATGATAATGGAAAAGATGTGATTTTGCTGACTTATAATGTTGAGTGTATATTCTGAGGCTGATGATGAAATAATGTTGATTTTTGAGTCCAATGATGTTTTTGTGATGATTCTGTTCTATATTCTGTTGATTCTGAGGCTTATCCTGTGTTACGATGATGGAAAAGCTGTGATTCTGCTGATTTCTGATGATTTTGATGATTTCCATTGATTCTGAGGCTTATTCTATTCTGTGTTATGATGATTCTGCTGATTTCTGTTCTTGTGCTTAATGACTACTCAAGTCTGTCCAGCTTGATTATTCATCTGTTCTGAGGTTCTATATTCTGGTGCTTGATGACTACTGGAGTCTGTCCAGCTTTATTCTTGTGCTTGATGACTGCTGGAGTCTGTCCAGCTTTATTCTTGTGCTTGATGACTACTGGAGTCTATCCAGCATTATTTCTGTGATTGAGGACAAAGCTGCTGAGTTTGAATTTCTGATTAGTTGCATGGTAGGTCATTCAATATGATGTTTTACTTGTTGATTGAACTTAGATGCTGCCCAACATGATTAGTGAGTTTGAATGGATGATTAGTTGCATGGTAGCTCATTCAAGATGCTGCCCAACATGATCTCATTCAAAATGATTAGTGACATAGGGTGTTGCATATAGTGGCTTGATATAGTCTGTTATTAAGCTATATTAATGCTGCCATCTTACCCTAAATGTGGCCATATGTACATCCCTGTGATGAAATTTATCTGAGGGAGATAAAATATGCATTCCAAAGTAAGAAATCATTCTCTGTTTACAGTTTAAGCAAAATGAATACTTCATATGTGTTTATACTGTAAACAAAAAACCAAAAGGACAAAAGATTTCTAACATATCTTTACATGTAACCTAAATTTGTTAGAATGTCATGAATGTCATAACTTTCTGTGGCATCTTCATTTGCAATCAGAAAGTTAATTGCTTGCCTTACAAGTGCCTCATCCACTTTAATTGCCATTGGTAATGAGTCATTTCTTGCTTGTGTTACCTTTCCAATGTGAGGCAGCTTGTAATTGTTACCTCCATTTACCTTTAATATCTCAATCATGCATGCTTGTAGTGTGAGGAAAATGTTGTTCAACTTTGGATGCTCTAGTTCTTCAAATGATTGACGAACATTAGCAACCAAGTCATCAACATTGTAGGCATGGGTTTCAATCTGCAATGATTGAATAGCCCTGAAGTAGCCTAAATCCAACACATTTGTGTCTGGTGAATTTGGTGGTTGACACATCAACTTAATATCAAATCCATCTCCTGTGACAGTCCTTCTAAAATCTGAATCCATGTTGCATAAATGAGGTCTAGCATTGTCTTGTTGAATGATGATCTGTTTACTTGCATTTGCTGGCCACTTTGCCTTTATTGCTGGGATTATCTATGATGTGCCATGTGATGAAAAAACAGCAAATAATTCACCATAAATGTGTTAGTAATGCCACCAAATTAGCTCAATAGTTATTTATAACATTAGGGCAGTTTCAGGAGACTTACTAAACACATTAAATGATGAAAAATCTGAGTGTTGTGAGTTATCTTTTCCAAAAGGCAGCTCTTAATGACATCTTTAGTTATTGAGTCAATTGGTTTTGTAACCATTGTACCCTTTGGTCTGTTTGCAGAATTTCTAATGGCTGGGACTTGTTGTGTGAATGGGAAGATGCCAATCTTCCCATCAAACAACAATTCCCCTTGCTCTGTGTATTGTGGCCTTGCCACAGCAGCCATAAACATAACCTTAGGAATGAATTTCTTACTTTTACATGCTCTGTAAGGTTCATCTTCTGAGCTCAGTTTATAAGCTCTTTCACTTGCCCGTTGCATATAGAACCACTTCTCATCTATATGAACTACATTGTGCATGCTTTCAAAAGTGATCTTGTTGTTGCTCATGTGTTTGTGCAAGAAACATATGCTTTATTTGATTCTGTTAAATTTGTTTGCTGTTGTCAAGGCTGGTTTGATTGCATTTGTGTGTGCTTTAAGCTTGCCCTCTTTTACCCACCTCCCCACACTTGATTTACTGATTTCAAGCTCTTTTGCTAACCTCTTGATTGTACCTCTCTTAGAGAAGGGAATGTGTTGAAAACATTTAAAGTAAGTTTTGATGAGACGAAACCTTAAGTAACTCTAACAAGCATAACCAATCTTAGGATATGTTACTGCAACAGAGTTACTACAGAAGATTAAAAGAACAGATAAAGTGTCAAAGGAAGGATACTGAAGAGAATGGTGAAGAAGAATTGGGTAAACTAACAAGAATACTTATGACTACAGGAAGCTACTGAAAAAGACCTCGCCAAAGCAGAATGCAGCGAGATAGGAAGCTACCTGGAGACCATGCCGAAAGGATAATGCAAGGGCAGCATGCTACAGAAGCCTCAAGCCACCTGAAGGAGCAAGCCAGAAATGAAAGCTCCAGAGTGAAACAAGAGGAGGAAGCTGCAAAGCAGGCATGGGGAGAAAAGTCAAAGTTACCGGTAGACACAAGAAGTTACCGGTAGAGAGAAAGAGAAGAGGAGCCAACCAGAAGAAGACACGTGGAAAGTGAAAGTTGGCGTGTGTCAGGAGTGCGGCACATCAATGATGAAAATCTGTCTACCTTCAACGGGTAGATTTCACAACCTATAAAAGAGGAAGACTGAAAACTGAAAAGAGATAGCGTGAGTAAGAGAGAAGAGAACGAGCACAACAGAATATCCTAGCTCGTAGAGAGAAGCGCTAAAAGAAGAGAGAAGAAACTCAACAAAAAAGAAAGCGCAGAAAGAGGGGGAAGTTAAAATAGAAGAAAAGAGAGTGTTAGGAAGAGCAGAAGAAAAGAAGAAAAACTTGAACACTCCACACCCTAAACGACGCACGCTCAGTCAGTCAGTCCAGCAGCAAGCTTCAGCAGATCAATCTGCAAACGAAGGCTAAGCTTGATGCACCCAGTTGAAGAATAAGAAGACAAACTCCTTCTAAAGGACTGTCTTGGAGTACTCAGTGCGAGGAGTAGAGTCCTGCTGAGTTTTCCACTTTCTAGGATAGAAAGTGAGTACCCTGGGTGGGTAGATTAGGATCCTGTGTGGGTCAGTAGGGAAGTAGGCAAGCATCTGTGTGAAGGCTTGCTATTTGCTTGTTAAGCGTGAGTTGTAATAGATAGGTCTATATAAATCAACTAGCTTAACAAAAGTTCCCTCTTGAGAAGAGGCAGAGAGGATGTAGAAGGATTACTCCACCTTTGAACCTTTGTACATCCTTGAATTTGTGATGATTTGGTGGGAAATTTGTCCCTTTGCTGTAACTAACCTATGCTGTAATTTTTGATGATTTGGTGGGAAGTTTTCCCACCTTAAAATTTTAAGTAGCACAGCTGTGTTTGTATCTATTGCATGTGTAATTTTTTAAATTTTATATTCATTTACTGAGTTTACAATTAACATACTAATCAATTGCCTAATTAAAGTGAAAAAAAGCATAAACTCTCTCTCTCCAATCACAGTCAACTGTATTTTCTCAGGTTCTGTACCGGTCAAAGTAGGTAAAATTATGTGGGACGGAGGGAGTATTATTTAAGGTTATAATAGTAATTTAAGATTTTAGTACTTAAAATAATTTAATATTAGAATTCTAATCCAAAATCATAAAAAATTCTATTTTAAGTAGGACTCTAATTTAATGTAGATCATATATCCTTATAAAAGATTATTATATAAGATCTTAATAATAATTTAATATATTTATTTACATAATTTTATATTAGAATTTCTAATATATATATATATATTTACTTTATTATTAATAATTTTATGTTAGCTAGAATCTTACTTTGAATTTTCTTTAATAGTTTTATGTTAGAATATATCATGATTTTATTCATACAATTGTTAAAAAAATAAGGCAAATAATTATTTGTATATACATTATATAATAGTTTAGTAATGTATTTCCTATTTTTACAACTTCTTTTTCTTAATTTTTTTAACATGAGGAAAGACATTTTGTAACACCCCGTTTTCAGAAAAAACTGCATAGCATATTTTTATTCATAAATCATTTTTTAAATGATTTATTATAAATGATCTCTACATGACAAGATTTATGTTTTATCAAAAAGAAATGAGCTAATGTTTCTTTAAGTATGAAAAGTCTTGCAGGATAGCTACCCGAAGAGACCGAGTTGATCGTGATGCACTCGATACACACGGGTAAAAGGATCGTATAAAAAAAATAGATAAGTTGAATTTTAATAATTATTAAAAGAAGCATGACTAATGTGTTCAATTATAATTATGTACGAATTTATATCATATAATTTTATGTGCAATCAATTATGTGACTCTATGATGTACAGTACTGTACATACTTTCATGCATAATTAGATGATCAAATATTATGAAGACTTTAATTTAAAGATGTCTAAATTGATTTCAAGTGATGTCCATAATCTTACATGTCATCTTATTTATGTGTGACATTATAATTTTTATAATAATTAAGTTTACATGAATTTAATATATAGGTAACAATTACATCAATATTCAAATTATTATGATCATCATTACAAACTCATTTGTGTCATATTAGATGACAATATACTCAAGCCCCATGCCTCCGTCAAATCCACCACAAGTCTCAATGCTTTTAATCATCACACCTTTAGTGGATAAATACTACAAGAGATGATCTACATGTTTATACATATTAATTTACATTATTTTTACAAGATCTACATGTATAATACATGCATTATACCATGATTTATACACTATATATATAGATATGTGAAGGGGGATTGACTTCCCACCCCTCTCATTTTGATCTCTCTCTAGCCCATTTGCTCCTCCTTCTCTCTACCCTTTCTTCCCTTCATTACAAAAGTACTTCTCTCCTATCTTCAAACAAGCTGCCTTTTTCAAGAGTTTAGTGAAAAAGGCAAGATCCTTCCAAGACAAGAGGAGAAATTAAGCTCAAAGTACAATCTTCAACATGTCAAGAATACATAGTTTGTTTGCAAATCAAGAGGTAGTTTGCTAAATCTCACAAATCATTTCCTTAGGAGCATGATTGAGTTCTAAATATTGAAATGCATGTTGAAAAAGTATTGCATGTTTGTTTCCCCTCATCTAAGTTCATTGCATGTGTGAGCTAAGGGTGATTCTCTACTAATGTAATGAAACTTGTTGGGTTTATGTGTTTGATCTTCAAAATTATGTCATCATTAGTGTTGATTAAACAAAAACATATTGAATTAAGCTTTGCATGTTTGATTCTCTTACCAAAACTCATTGCATGTAAGATTTAAGGAAGATTGTGAGGAAAATTGTTAAATGTCTTGTTCTAAGTGTTGATCTTCAAAATATGTGAATCTTGAGTGTTGATTGTGCAATTACATGTTAAAATAGGTTTTGCATGTTTGATTATATTGTTAAAACTCTTTGCATGTGTGATTAACTAAGTGATGATAATTTTTCTTGAGGTTAAATAAGTTGTTAAAGTTAGATTTATCATTTAATTAAGGGAATAAGTGAATTAATCAACTTATGGAAAACATGGTAAATTGCAGTCCCCTTTTACGAATTTTATAAACTCATATGCTTAGAGTTTTTCAAAACTGTTTTAGAATGTTATTCTACATGAAGTATTGAGTGTATGGTTAAAGTTTGGTAATGTTTGGAGTATTTTATGAATTATAATGAATTTTCAAAGATTGTCCAATTTCAGATCCGGAATGTGCAGTTTCAGACCATAGAAAAATATTTTTATAAAATCGGTCAATGAATATTTTTCAAAACTGTTCCAGTATGTTATACTACATAAGCTTTTTAGTATATGATAAAAATTTGGTAATTTTTATATTAGTATATGAATTATAATGAATTTTCAAAGTTAGTCCAATTTCAAAATTCAAATTCTGCAATTTTGGACCTTAGAAAAACAATTTTGTAAATTCACTTAGTCATGATTTTTCAAAGCTGTTTTGGTATGTCATTTTACATGAAGTCATGAGTCTATGTTTTAAATTTGGTAATGTTTAATGAAGTATACAAGTTATAATGGTTTTTCAAACATAGTCTAGTTTCAAGATCAAATTCTACAGTTTTGGACTTTAGAAGAATAATCTTAGAAATTTGATGAATTATAATTATTCCGAAATATTTTAATATGTTTTAATACATGATGTTGTAATTTTAAATTATTAATTTCAAAAGATTTTAATAACTATGTGATTTATGGTGAATTTTATAAATCAGACTGATTTAGAGTACCTTCCAAACAAATGTTTGGGTACAATAAGTTAATTATTAAAGCTTGTGTGTTTGGAACTTATATCTATTGTTATAGCATGACTAACTAAGTGGTATTATGTGAATGCTGATTATTTTCATGAAGTTTATATGTCTTGTTATAAATATGAAAATCGTTATATGTTAACGAGTGTATTTCTATCTACAAGTTACTAGCTTTAGAATCTATTTTTATCTATGATTAAAAGTGAGATTCAACCATCTTTTGAAACTGATTTTGAGAAATAAAATGTGAGCTTATGTGTAAGGTGATGAACCGTTAGGTTTCAAAGTAATGTAATAGAGTTTTATAAGTTCATAAGGTCTAAATAGTTTTCTTTCAAATGATTAATTGATGCATGTTTTGAAGAATGTTATGAAGTCTATAAGATTATTTTGTTATGTCTTGTCATGATATACATATGTGGCATGAATTATATATATATTAGGTTATATGTTGCCCAAGACATGACTCCATGATATTATGTTTATTAAGACACACTAATGAACCTCAAATAATATGTTAACTACACATACATATATGAAGATGAATATGTATGTGTTTGTATGATATGATCGAGACGTGATCAAAGACTAAATGTTAATGAATGTGCCGAGTGCAGTACGAGACGACCAGATACTTCAGTGGCTATCCTCGCTTCAAGTGAAATCTTCAAATGTGGGTAACTTCTACTCTCTACTATGTGTTGATAATTATTAGTAAGATATGTATGAAAATCTACAGAGGGAAGCACCGTAGCTATAACCGGGAGGGCTTCACGCCGGGCGATGACCATAAGGGCTAAAGTGTAGGCCTGGTCTATGAAAGCAAGGTCTAGTGGGTTAGCGTGCCCACATTCCTTAATGTTATGTGACCATAAGGGCGAGAGTGTCTGGTCTAATGTTATGAGGGTCCAAAACGGGTGAGCGTGCCTGTTGAACATGTAGTACATGCTTAATAATTTAATTACTTTTATGTATGAGAGAGTATTGTTATCCCACTGGACTTCCTCTCCGGAGGAGTCTCATGATGTTACCTTTAAATCTTTTCAGGTTCAGCTTACAATGAAGCGGATGTGTAGCCGGCTGTATGGACTCCTCCCAAGAAGTATATGTTTTGATTAATGTTAATATATATGTTTTGATCGTACTTAATACCTTCTGAAACCTTCCATGTTGGTTTAACTGTTTATGTAAGATTTTCATATGTTTTAAAATATTTCAAGGTTTTGACTTACAAATGTGGGTAAGACACGAGTCGGATGTTCGCATCTTTATCCTTTATATTTTAAAAGAGAAAAAAATGGCTCGTGTTTTCATAATTAAGTCTTCCGCTGAGTTTTCATCCACAAAGCATTTCATTTTCTTAATCATTTTTGTTCCTTGTACAAATATTTTATTTTGAGCATGTAACGTTATGGTAGTGCCTCAATCCCCCAAAACTGGGCCGGGGTGCTACATATTTACTCTTCAATTTTAAATGATTAATACAGTAATTTTATATTACAATTACGAGTAATATCAATTTAGTCCTTTAACTTAGGTCATTTCCATTTTTGGTGCATCAAGTAAGCTTTCCAATCTTAGTCGTTTAACTATCGATATTTTCAATTTTAGTCTTTTTTTGTCGGAACAACCAAAATTGCTGATGTGGTCATCGGAAAATTTGACGTGACCGTTGGAAAATTAGACGTAGCAGTTAGAAATTTGATGTGGCAGTCGGAAGGACTAAATTTTGAAAAAAAATCGATAATTAAAGGACTAAAATTGGAAAGTGTAAACAATTGATGCATCAAAACTGGAAAAAGGTCTAACTTACAAGACTAAAATTGATATTACCCCTTACAAGTATAACCCCTAATTCCTATATAGAATTTTAATAATTCTGGCTTATACATTTAATCTATTATTTCTATTTGCATGTATTCTTTCAAATTCACCCATTTGGATGCAAAATTTTGAGGAGAAAGATGAAATTCTCTGCAGTAAATTCGTCGATGATGTTTGGATAGATATAGATTTGAAATTTGTTAATTTCATTTTGAACTATTTTTTGAGTAAAATGAGTGAATTTCAAATTCACCACAACTTGAATGGATTTGAAAATGGAAAGTTTTGGATTTTTGGGGGTATATTTATTGAGTAAATAATATTAAATGGGGAATGGGGAGTCACTATTTCATATAAATGGGGCCGTTTTTAGGTTAAGGATTGGTGAGGGACCATAAATACCATCCCATAATTTATAAATGGGGATTCACCGTCTCCATCGCATTTCCCAATTTGATCGGGGAATCCCCGTCCCGTTAATATCGGTAACTAATAGGGATGGTTACCACTTACCGACAGAGAAATTAGCATCCCTAAGCATATTGTGAAATCAATATTCAAGGCAAAGTTAAATATCTCATTTACCAAAGCAGAAAAACAGATGCCATAGTTAATGTCTGTAATGCACAATTCGACAACCAATGGTGGTACCATACAATCTATATCTCTTATCCATATATATTTGGGGGAAATTGCACGAAACCCCCTTGTGTTTTGGAAATTAAGCACCGGACCCCCTATGACGGAAAATGCATGAATTACACGTGTGTTTTTATAAATTCGACACACGTTCCATTCCAGCTAACGGGTGTCACACCGTTAAATTTATCCATTAGAATACCCGTTATGCCCTTGATATACCCTAGATAGAATATTCGCATTAAGGAATCGGGTCTGAGAGCAGCAGCCAGCTGACAGTTAGGGTTCAACCATACCCCGTCCGTTCTCCGTCCAAACTTCACCGTCCCGTCTCCGAGCAAACCTTCAAACAAAACAAATACCCTTGTTGCCTACTTTCGAAGCCTGTGAGTGGAGGGCGATAGTGTTGCATGATAGGTATGTAATTGCAAATAGGTTTTTTTTTTTTGGTTGGGTGTTTTGAAGCCCGTTTTGGGTTCGTTCTTGGATCTCGTTGAAAGAGTATCTGTTTTTAGTACATGTTGTGTTTAGGTATTTTGATTTTAAGGTTTTATGGCTAATTATTTATGGTTTAGGGTTTCTAATTTAGGGATTGCTGGAATTAGGGATTTAGCCTCAATTTGTGGGTTAGGGTTGCATGTTTAGGGTTATTACGGTTGGGATAATTGGTGCTTGCTTGAATTAGGGATTTTGCCTAAATTTTAGGGTTAGATTTTTATTAATTGGGGAATTAGGGTTTTTGAATTTGGGTATTCTGAATTTGGGAATTAGGTTTTCTGAATTTGGGCAATTAGGGTTTGTGTAATTGGTAATTATGGTTTTTGAATTTGGGGAATTAGGGATTCTTAATTTGGGGAATTAGGATTTCTGATTTTGGGTCTTTCTATATATATATATGCTCTGTTATAAGAATCTTGAATTTACATACTTGTTGAATGAATTTGGATTTACATACTTGTTGGGGTTTTCTGAATTTGAATGAATTCTGAATGAATTATTTATACTGAATGTTAGATTTACATACTTGTTTTGTGTTTTGTATTTTTTGTGTTAAACAGATAATGGCTGATGATCAGTACTTTATATTTGATGCCTGGGTGGGGGGTAGTTTTAGGCACTTGGGAAAACTTAGATATGTATATGGGTTGAGGGTGAGGATACCCCCTGTCAATTCTGAAACCTTTTTCTTTTCTGATGTTCTGGATATTTACAAATATGGAAGTCTATTCTTATTCACTAGGCAAGGATATTGACAGTGGGTTAATATTAATTAGGGATGATCATGCACTTATGTCCCTGTTCAAAGAGTACAAAGGCAAGAATGTGATCCCCTTATATTTTGAGGACCATCCAGGTCCTCTTCTAGCTATAGATATTGAGGGAAACCTTATACAATCACAAGAGTTTGTCCTCTCAATCTGTTATGGGTGTGGTAGTCAGGGTGAGGCAGTGGGTGAGAATGATGAGGGTGTTGGTGGTGAGATGGGAGAGGGGTTCACTGTTGAGGGTGTTGGGACTGAGAGAGAAGATGATGAGGCTCAGGGGGCATATGATGAGGGTGTTGGGGCTGAGAGAGAAGATGGTAAGGCTCAGGGGGTATATGATGAGGGTGTTGGGGCTGCTGAGGCAGAGGGGTTAACTACTGAGGGGGGGTTTGATTTGGGAGAGGGTGAGACTGTTTCTGAAGACTTGGATGACTCTTCTGATGACTCTTCTGATGAGTCATTCAAGGTTGGTTCTGAGGATAAGTCATCATCTTCATGCCCCTCATGGATGTGTGAGGACTTTGAGGGGCCTGAAGATGATGACATCTTTGAAACTAGGTCCCCTACACATGCTAGAGATGTGTTCAAGAGATGTCAAAAACTGTTGAGTGAAAGAAAAAAGAGGAAGAGGGAAGAAGAGGGGTTTGATTTGGGTAGGGAGGAGGCAGACTGGTATAGTGAAGAGGAACTAGAGGGTGAGAATCTAGGGGATAGGGATCAAGAGTGGGTAGAGGGGATGGATATGGGATAGTTTGAGCTTAAGGTTGGGATGAAATTTGATAATAGGGTTGTGTTCAAAGAGGTCTTGCAAGACTGGAGTGTGAGAAAGGGGTATGAGTTTCCAAAATCATTACTGCTAAGTGCAAAAATGGGTGTGATTGGAGTATGAGGGCCTCAGTAGTTCAAAAAACCCAACTTTTTAGATTAAGACCCTCAAAGGTCAGCATACCTGTGCATATAGGGTTCAGAACAACCATGCTGATTATAAGTATTTGGTCAAGAGAATCCTTGAGGCAATCAAGGATAACCACAATGAGAGCATACTTGATTTAAAAAACAAGATAAAAATGTGATGTCATTGTCAACAATCTCTCTGAGTCCTTCAACAGTAAGCATTGGGCTAGGTGTTTTTTTTTTCCACTCATTTAAAATGTGATGTCATGGTCAACAATCTCTTTGAGTCCTTCAACAGTTTCATCCTACCTTTTAGGGACTTGCCAATAATAGAGATGTTTGAGTGGATAAGATTGAGATGCATGACTATGATTCAAGTCAAGAGGGCAGGGATGATGGGATATGGGGAGAATATCTGTCCAAACATTGTAAAAAAAAATTGACTTGCAGAGGAAAGTGAGTAGGAACTGTTTCCTAGTTGGTCTGGGCAAGAAAAGTACTCCCTCCGTCCTAGCCTAATTTGCCTACTTGCCATTTTTGTTTGTCCCATTCTAATTTGCCAACCCATAAATGGTAAAATAAAGCATAAAGTTAACACATAATCAAAGTCAACTGCATTTTCTTAGGCTCCGTGCCCGGTCAAAGTAGGCAAATTAGACCGGGACGGAGAGAGTATGAGGTTATGCATTTCTTAGAAAACCACATAGTAGATCTAAAAGAAAAACAATGCACTTGTGGTTTTTTCCAATTGTGTGGGTACCCTTGTTGTCATGCATTAGCTTATATAGGATTCCATAGGCTGAGTCTTGAGGAATATGTGGACCCCTTCTTGAAAAAGGATGCATATCTGAGGGTGTATAGCCATAACATCAACCCTGTCCCTGGAATGCATGACTTTGAAGAAAGCAATCTTGGCCCAATTGCACCTCCTGAAGTTAGAGTGAAGAGGGGCGGACCTAAGAGGAGAAGAAGGCCTGATGGGAATAATGGCTCACAAGCAGGGAAAGTCTCCAGGAAGGGCCTAACTCATACTTGCTTAATCTACAAGAAACTAGGCCACAACAAAAGGTCTTGTCCCAACTGACCTCCTCAAGGTGCTAGTAATGTACCCTCTGATGATCAGGTAGCCTTAGTTTTCAAATCTAACAGTTTTATTGATTTATGGTTTTGCAATTCCTTCTAACCACATGTATTTATGGTTTTGCAATTCCTTCTAACCATATGTTTCATCCTTATGTGCTGCCTAGGAATAAAATGAGAGAGATGCAAATGATGTGTTTGATGGGGACTTTCAACAGCTATTTGGATGGGCTCTCCATCAAGATAAGGTGAGAATCTCATTTTCTTATCATTTTTAAACAACATTGCAGCCAACTAACATCCATCCTTATTTTCTAATAATTGTCAACAGGCACCTACTGTGGACCTCACTCAGCAGCAAGGAACACAAGCATCTACTGTTGAAAATCCTACATAACACTCTACTGTAGAAGTTGAGGTAGCCTTAGAAACAAATGTCTTGCATTTTTCATTCTGTTCAGTTTGTTGGATAAGCTTTTAATTTGCAACTTGCATTTTTCTGACATTTAATCAGGGTCAGCAGGCTACAACACCTCCAGTAAAGGCCTCTAGGAAGCAGAAGAATCCCCAGAGAAGAAAAATAATGAATGGATGAAAGACAGTTTGGGATGAACCCTCATTTTGATATATTTTGGTAAATTATGTGCAGCCACTCCTCTGTCCAAACATTTGGAATATTTTGTCATTTTGGATGTAAATTTGTGCAGCCAACTTTGTTGATAGCTTTGGGTATATTTTGGTCACATTCTTTTTTAGTACAATTTCTGGGTATATTTTGGGGAAAATTACAAATTTAGGACAATAACTTTTGGTCATTCATCATTTAAGGACATTATCTTTTCGGACCTAGAAATTAGGACACTATCTTTAAAAAGTAAGAGATTTGAGGACAAAAAAGCCCGAATCAACGAATTTTGGGCTAATTGGCACGAAAAAGTCACATGTCACATTGAATTTGTGTTTTTTTCCTGATGTAGCACTCTATTAATAAATTAATCTAATTCTTAAATGTCATGTCAGTAAATAATTATAATAAATATTTATTTATTCCAAATTCATTTTCTGAAAATCTGAAAAATTTTATTTAAGAAAAATTGGAATAAAATATGTAATAATAATAATAATAAAAGAAAGGGGATCGAAGAAGATGGTGGCCGAGGAAGAGGGGAGTTGAAGATGGAGATCTGGAGATGGAGTTGGGAGACTTGTGGTTGCCCACGACGATGCTCATGCGGTGGTGGCCTATGTTGGCGGTGAGAGGATCTCGACAACTCGCGGCGGTAGAAGAAGAACAAGAGGGTACGGTGATATTGTAGCGATGAAAGAAAAGATCGGTGGTGGCGCGATGGAGGAGGTGTTACGGTAGTCATCATAACTGAGGAGTTGGAGCAATGTGTTGAGAATCGTGTGTCGATAAAAAAATTCACAACCCGCACTACGGCCGTCGGCAGTGAAAATGAGGTTTTTGCGAGGAAAACCTGATGAAGGTTCTAAAATAATTGCTTGCATAAAAAAACTCCCCAAAAAAGGTTTACAACCCTCAAATAAAAGGATTCTCATCTCCGAGAAATACGCAACTAACTTGCTACGGAAATTGCAAACTAAAGTCTAGTAAGAAAGAAATTCCAATAAGAGTCATAAATATAAAGTAGAAGTAAACAGAAAATAAAATTACAACTATTCTTGCTGAACTCCTGGTGCCGCCATCACTCCTTTCATGCGAGCTCGACGAGCTCGGTTGTACGTGTTTTTGAGAATTCGACCTTCATCCGCATCATTCTCATCCCCTTCAAGTACATCCTTGTCCTCAAGGATGAAATCCAGAAATTGGAGACGCATCCCTTCGAGATTCTCCCAAGTTGCCTCTTCCGATAGTAGTGCTTCCCACTCAATCAAAACCTCCCAGCGAAACCTGCCTCCCCGCTTTACTCGTCGATACTCAACTGCACGAGCTGGCCTAGTAACGAGCTGTTCCTGTTGATTAACTGCCGGCAGCCGCTGTTGCACCTCTACTGCCGGACCAACCTGCCTTTTCAGCTGTGAAACGTGCACAACGGGGTGAATCTGTGCATCCACAGGTAACTCCAGCTTATACGCCACGTTCCCCACTCGTTCAAGCACCTGATAGGGGCCATAAAACCGACTGCCCAACTTATGTAGCACCTTCTGAGACACAGTCTGCTGTCGGTGAGGTTGGAGCTTTAGATAAACCCAATCTCCCTGCTGAAATATCTCCTTACGATGCCCCTTATCATAATATTCCTTCATACGATTAATCGACGTATGCAGGTTACTCTTCAACTCATGTAGCAGCAAATCTCACTCATATAATTCCCTATCGACCTCGGTATTTTGTGATTTTCCCACCGGGTAGCTGACAAGTGTTGGTGGAGCCTCCCATACACCATCTCAAAAGGTAAAAAATTTGTGGAAGCATGAAATGTCGTATTGTACCAATATCCGGCCCAGGATAAGAATTCTTCCCACCTGCGTGGGTTTTGATGAACGAAGCATCGTAGGTATTGTTCCAATGTTCTATTCGTCACTTCGGATTGCCTGTCCGTTTGTGGATGATAAGACAAACTCATGGATAATTTAGTGCCCATTAAACGGAACAATTCTCTCCAAAAGTTACTGGTAAAGATGCAATCTCGATCAGACACAATCGAGCGTGGTACCCCATGTAATTTGATCACCTGATCCACAAATAATCGGGCTACTGACTTTGCTGTATAAGGGTGCACAAGGGGAATGAAATGAGCATACTTCGTCAAGCGATCCACCACAACCAAAATCCCATTGTACCCGTTGGATATAGGTAAACCTTCGATAAAATCCATTGTAATATCTTGCCATATACGTTCAGGTATGGGTAAGGGCTGGAGCAAGCCGCTGGGACGACGTGAATCAAATTTAACCCTTTGGCAAGTGTCACATTGCCCGACGTACTCCCGCACGTCATTCTTAAGACCTGGCCAATAGAACGTAGCAGCCACCCACGCCCAAGTTATATATATTCCGGAATGCCCACCAATCCTCGAATTATAAAGTATTGGAGGATATCTTGTCAAATTCTACCTTTATCTGGCACATAAACCTTCTCTTGCTTTAGTAACAGACCATCTCTCATCTCATAATCCTACACACTTGCATCCTCCGCCTCCATCTGCCGTCGAGTGTCTGCGTAAAAATCATCTTCTTGCACTGCTGCTCTCAGGTCGTCCCATATTTGTCAAGTAGGACCTGTTACAGCCTGCAGTTCCGCTCCATCATTCCATCGCGATAATGCGTAGACCACAACATTGAGTTTCCCAGGTCGATAGATAATAGTAAAGTCGAATCTCATGAGTTTTGAAACAAATTTATGTTGTTCTGGGTTTACAATCCACTGCTCCAACAAATGTTTCAGTGGCCTTTGGTCAGTCACAATTAGGAAACGACGCCCCAGCAAATATGGTCGCCATACTCGCACTGCCTCTACGATTGCCATCATCTCTTTTACATATGTCAACCAACCTAAGTGATTGACCCTCAATGCTTTGCTTAGATAAGCTAAGGGTCTGCCTTCTTGAACAAGTAGTGCTCCAATTCCAATATCGCTGGTGTCAGTATGTACCTCAAATAAGACATCGAATTGTGGCATAGCTAAAACTGGAGTTCGGGACATGGCATCCTTAAGTGCATCGAATGTCTTTGTACTATTCTCATTCCACATAAAACCTCCTTTTTTAGTCATCTATGTTAGTGGCATAGCAATTGATCCATAGTCCTTAATAAACTTTCGATAATACCCCGTTAAGCCTAAAAACCCCCTTAATTCTGTTATGTTCTTAGGCTTTGGCCAATTACGCATAGCCTCTATCTTATTTTCATCAACGCACACCCTTCAACAGATATTATGTGCCCCAAATATTCCACTGACTTCTTTCCAAAAGAGCACTTCGAATGTTTGACATAAAACTGATTTTCCAGCAGCAAGGATAAAACTACTTGCAAATGTATCAAGTGGTCTTCCCATGATTTGGAGTATATTAAGATGTCGTCAAAAAAGACAAGAACAAACTTACGGAGATGCTTTTGAAATATGGAATTCATTGCGAACTGGAAGGTGCATTACATAACCCGAAGGGCATCACAAGATATTCATAATGTCCCTGGTGCGTGCGAAAGGCTGTTTTGTGGACGTCTGACTCGGTGACTCTAATTTGATGGTAACCAGCCCGTAAATCCTGCTTTGAAAAGTACTGTGATCCACCTAATTCATCCAACATGTCGTTGATTGTGGGAATTGGAAATCTGTCTTTTACTGTTGCCGCATTCAACACCCGGTAATCTATACAAAAATGCCACGTCCCATCTTTCTTTTTTACCAACAACACGGGTGAAGAGAACGGGCTCGAGCTGTGTCTGATTAAACCCTTTTCCAACATCTCTCTAACTTGGCGTTCAATTTCTGTCTTTTGGAAATGGGCATACCGGTAGGGGTGTATATTGACCGGTTGGGCTTCATTTATCAACGGGATATGATGATCAAAAGCCCACCGTGGTGGTAGGCCCTGAGGCTCGGTTAATACTTCTGCATATTGATTAAGAATGATGTCGATCTCCGGTGACACTAGCTCTTGTTTTTCTTTGCTGGTTTCCTCAACCATGTCCTCCACCGAATTGATTAGCATTACATAACATTGTGCTCCCATACGCTACAATCTGTCTAAACTTTGAAGGTTGATCTCATCGCCTGCACTTTCTTTCCCAGCGACTAATCTTGCATTGTCTTCTCCCCATTTGAACTCCATAGTCCCCTTTTTATAATCTGATACCACTGGTCCAAGTCCCTCCAACCATTGTACTCGCAATACCACATCCGGGCCATCAAGGGAAAGTGTAAATAGGTCAGCCCGTACTGTTATTCCTTGCAGTTTGATCGGTACTCCTCGATAAATCTCCCGACAATTCAAACGCTCACCACTTGTGACTCTTACTTCGAACGATTCTACCTCTGAGACCGGTAGATTTAGTCTCCTAGACAACCTGGAATTAATGAAATTGTGAGATGAGCCGTTATCGATAAGGACAACTACCTATTTTTAGTTAATCCCTACCGATAATTTCATCGTTTTTGGTCCATGAATGCCCACCATAGCGTGTATGGATATCTCTGCATCCTTATTATCAGTTTTATTTTCTTCTTCCTCTCCTTCAGATTCATCATACGTGGGTGCAACCTCAGCAGGCTCAGTGAGAAAGGCTTGTTTCACCTTGCAGTTGTGTCCCGGTGTGAATTTCTCGTCACAATTGAAACACAGTCCCTTTTCCCTTCTCTGCTGTATCTCCTCCCATGGAAGGCGTCTTAATCCTGCCGGAGTCAGTTTCGATTTATTCCCAGAAGGACCAACACTAGTCACGCCTGGACCTTTGCTTTCCGCAGTTGATGAGATCATGGGTTTACGATTTTCAACTCGTCCCAACCTTTTTTGCACCTGGAGATGTTCATCTTTGATTCGCGCTATCTCCGCGGCCTCCAAGAATGATTTCGGACTGTGTACCCTGACCTCCGCTGCTAAGTCTGGTTTCATTCCACCCACAAATGCCCCAACCAAGGCTCCTTCGGGCCAATCTTCAACTCTACTCGCCACCCTCTCGAATTCCCACTGATATTCGGGTAAGCTCCCTGCCTGTTTTATATGAGAAAGAGCTTCGTCAAAGTTTACGTAATCTATTGGTCCGAATCGAGCCATCAATTCTCTTTCAAAGTGTTTCCAGCGTAGCTTTTTGTCTTTCTTCTTGTAAACTCTAGAAATCCATTACCACCAGAGGTTGACATCTCCTTCAAGGTAATACGCAGCGTAACAGATTCGATCTGACTTTTCCATACCACTAATTTCAAAGTACTGCTTTGCCCGACTTATCCATGAAATCGGATCGTGCCCATCGAAGGTAGGCATGGTCACCTTCGGTTTTTCTTTCCTGCGTTTTTCTTTTTTCATTTTACGAGAACCATTGGAGCCCTCCTCATCCTGACTGGCGAAATTGTTTTGCCAATCCGACCCAGCATCAGAATCTGTGGAGTCCCCGGCGGACGATGAACTAGACGAATTGCCCTTGGTCTTCTTAGTAGTCATCTGTTGTATCATCCTTTCCATTCTTGTAATCGCCTGATTTGTTGATCGAACGTCCTCTTCAAGCCACTCGATTCGTTCCCGATTTGACATAATGACACACGATTAACTACTCTCAATGAAAGCACCAATGTTGAGAATCGTGTGTCAATAAAAAATTTCACAACCCGTACTATGGCCGTCGACGGTGAAAATGAGGTTTTTGCCAGGAAAACCTGATGAAGGTTCTGAAATAATTGCTTGCATAAAAAAACTCCCCAAAAAAGGTTTACAACACTCAAATAAAAGGATTCTCATCTCCGAGAAATACGCAACTAACTTTCTACGGAAATTGCAAACTAAAGCCTAATAAGAAAGAAATTGCAATAAGAGTCATAAATATAAAGTAGAAGTAAACTAGAAAATAAAATTACAACTATTCTTGTTGAACTCCTGGTGCCGCCGTCACTCCTTTCATGCGAGCTCAACGAGCTCGGTTGTACGCGTTTTTGAGAATTCGACCTTCATCCGCATCACAATGGCGGCACATGAGTGGTGAGAGGGACAAGATGAATAGTGTTTTGATTTTTGATTTTTTGATTTTTTATTTTTTAAAGTTCACCTAATCCATCAACCTAAGAAGAAATTTGTCAAAATGTGAAAATTAAAATTTCAGATTTTTTGAAAATATTTCAAATTTTCAAAATTATATTTATAGGTTTTTTAATATTTATTATAATAATTATTATAATATGTATTATTATTAGTTAATAATAATAAGTTGCAAGATTTAAGAAATAATTTTATTGAGATTGAAAAAACTAATAATATTCATAAAAATATTTAAGATTTTAAAAAACATATTTAATTTTTTTTAGATTTAATGTAGTATTTTAATTATTATTACTACAATTAAATAATATATTTAAAACTATTTTTCATGATTGTAGACATAATTTTATATTAATAAAATAGTAATTATAATTGTAAGACAATTTCTAAGATTTTTAAATTAAAAATGCTATTTTTATAATTTATTATAACATTTTAAAAATGAAAATAAATATTATTAAATAATAATATTTTAAAAATACTGTTTAAGATTTCAAAAATTATTTTAGAATCTTTTCTATAAGATAATCTTTCAGAGTTTTTGAAATTAAAATAATTTACTTAATAATATTATTACTAAATCAATTATATTAAAACTATTGTTTTGCAGATTTTTTAATGAGGGAGCATTTTGTTTAGTGATGTGGCAATTTGAAATTAAATTTATTTATTTACAGTATGCCACATCAGCAAGAGCCTGAATTCAGTGAGACACATAACTTTCTCGTGCCAATAATTCGGGCTTTTTTGTCCTCAAATTGCTCGTTTTTTAAAGATAGTGTCCTAATTCACAGGCCCGAAAAGATAATGCCCTTGAATAATGAATGACCAAAAGTTACTGTCCTAAATTTGTAATTTTCCCTATATTTTGGGTACAGTTTGGGTTTATTTTGGTATAGGATGTGCAACCCCATATTGTCTTTTTTGATGCAATTGGCTGTCTTGGGATACACATGTATTGATTGCCAATTTAAGTTTTTAACTTATTCATTAATTGTGTTGTTGCAAGAATACTTATCTTTATAGAAACAGGTTTACTAGGAAATTGTTTATATTTCATAAGTGGCAAAAAACGGAAAATAGCCACATATTGATCTACAATAATCGCAACTAAGTAAAAAAAAGTTGAAGTACTACTTCAAATTACAATAGTAACAAGAACCAACACAATGAAAATATTTAGTTTCATAGTTGCTTGAGATTTGTTAAACTTTTCAATCTTCATCGAGAGATCGTCATATTTGGAGAGCAATTCCTTATAATCATTGTTGACGAGAGAGTCCACTTCTTCATCCAAATCTGGCATTTGCATTTCACTTAAATAATTTTCCTTCCAATCGATGTGGGTTCAAGCCAAACAAAAAACCCACATTGAGACAACTGGCATGTGCAAAACAATTTGCCCACTGCAGCTTTTGGCGAACCAACAACTTTGATTTCGTCATTTTTTCGGCAATAACACTTCTTATAGTTGTATCTTAAATCTAAATATACTTTTTCATTTTTTGATGGCCTAAATGTCGAAGACATGTATCCTATAAAATTTGGTAGAAACAATGAATTATTATTGAGTACAAAAAATCAATTATAAAGGAATTTAATTAAACAAGTATAAACAAATACATTAACATAATATTTGATAAATTAAACAACATTACTAAATTGTAGCACAACAAAATCCTGTTAAATAAATTAAATAATTTAGAAAAAAATTACATACCAGTTTGCTATTTTTGAGAGGAGAGGAGAGAGATTTATGCTAGGTTATATATTTGGGCATGCAACATACATTTATAAGCAACAAGGAAGGGCAAAAAAGTACTTTTGCAGGTAAATAACAGTCAAAAATGAGAAAAAAATCGCACCCCATCCTCGTGCAGCGCACACCCGTCAACTCAAACAGTGTTGGGGGTTTCGCGTAGAATTTATAAAAACACACGTGTAATCCGTGCATTTTCCGTCATAGGGGGGTCCAGTGCTTAATTTCCAAAACACAAGGGGATTTCGCGCATTTTTCCCTATATATTTGTCATATCAATGTTAAGATATGTTTTGAAGTGTCACTTGTGAAATATTAGTAAATATATATTTATAAGCTTATGATGGAGTGACAATTAACATGACCTAAAAAAACGATAAGAATTGATAAGTGTCGTTTTTACTATTTTTGTGCGTATGTTTATGTGCTCAATTGGGCATGTTTATGTATGTTTCTATAGTAATTTAGATATTTTTGATATATTAGTTGCATTTAATGGTTTTGTGTTTAGTTTTGTGTTTTTAGTGCAAAAAGCGCAAGTTTCAACTTACATTCGCAGTTGTGGAAGAAATAACATATTTCACGATCTAGAAGTCCGAATTGGAAGATCTTAATTTTTTTGGAAAGCTAAGGAAGAGATCTACAACTTTGATGTTGAACACTTTTTCCAATTCCTTCACCAAGAAAGCAGAATATTAAGGAAATACGGAAGTTGTGCCATTGGTTTTTCGTCGTGATATGGCTCTAGTATTTTGATCATAACCTTTACTAGAAGACTAATATTGAGGTGAAATTTGTGGCATGGAACGCTAACTTCAAGACCTACAACTATTATGAAGATGTTGAAGTCAAATTCGGAACTTTGCACTTGCGCAGAAACACTAGCACTGGTGCATGGGTGACCGTGTTTTGGGGCACGGTTGTGCCCAAGAGACTTCTATTTCATCCCAAACTCGATTTTTGACGTATCTCACACTTTTAAACCATCTAGGAGACCTCCAAGATGCTATATATACCCAAATTCGTCCAAAAAATCAGCATTCAGAGATAGGGGGATCAATCATTAGAGTAGGAACAAGCATTCATAGAGAGAAAACACAAATTCTGAGAGCATCCAGGAGGAAATATGAAGGAGAATTCGAAGATCGAGAATCGCGAGATCGTCGTCTTAGAGTTTTTCTTTATACTTTTCTACTTTTTGTTGGATTTCGGTTTTGATATGATGTTATCATCTTTGTCTATGAATTTGATTGATATCATGTCTGGCTTGATTTTCGTAGGTTTCTAGGATATGTATGTAGTTCGATTCAAACCTTGATGGATCTTTGATTTTAATTCAATTTCTTGATTTTTCTTAACACATGACATATATGCAGAATGAGATCGAGAGATAAATGACATATGTGATGAGATTTTCAATCCTAGGTGATTTTGGGAATTGTGTTATATCAGATTGAGTAGAGATACCTCTGGTAGCATAATAATCAACCAGTTAAATTGACTCGAGAGAGCTTTTAATTTGATATTCGTGATTGCTCATATATGATTATTAATCAATGAAATTGGATTGATTAAGATGACGTTGAGGGGAGAATCGGATGAAAGCATGTTCTAGAACTTGTCTTAGCATATTTGTTTGATCTTGAGAATTTTAATTGCCTTTTAGATAGTATAATTAATCCGACATCTTTTGAATTTGATAACTTAGATAAAATTAGGGGTAGAATTTAGGTAATCAAATAATTCTAACATTAGTCTCTGTGGGATCGACCTTGCTTACCGTGTCTACGATATACACCATACACTTGCGGGAGTAGCTTAATCTAGAGTGAACAAGTTTTGGTGCCGTTGCCGGGGACTAGAGTTTAGGATGAGTGATATTTGAATTCTTCTTTTGATTTTAATCTAGGATTTTTTTTAATAATTTTATTATTATTATTTATTTTAGGGATTATCTGATACTCTTTCTTGGATTTTCAGGTCGTGCATCAATATGCCAATCAACAACTATCAATGGCCGTCTGAAAGGACTACATACAAAAAAGCAGTTGAATTTCAAAATCAAGATCAATTAGCAGCTTTAACTGCACAAATATCAGCTCTCACAAGACAAGTTTTGGCTTCCCGTACTGCACCCGTACGAAATTTCTGGAATCAAAGTTGTGATTTTGCACCACAAGAGGAGGTTGAAGACATCAATTATGTAGGTTGACAATATTACAACAACTTCTAAAATAGGGGATTTTCCGTCACAAATGGAATGATCGATGAGCCAAGGAAACAACTACTTGAAGATTTAATGAGAGACTTTATTAAAGGAACGAATGAGCGTATCAAAGAAATAGATGCTCGTACTAAACCTTCGGGAAGGCAAATGGATGTTCGTCTCAAAGCATTGGAAGTGCAAATGGGACAAATAGTCACTATTCTTGAAAATCAACAAGGAGATGAGTCATATGCAAGTACCACCGAGTTATATCCAACTGAAGAAGGTATGACCATGACATTGATGGAAGAGACCAGGATGCTAGTTGAGGATGAGAAGGAAACTGAAGACGAGAGAGAAAATATTTTGGTGGAGAAAGAAGTGCATAGAGATGAACAAAAAGGGGCTGAGAAGCCTAAATCAATTTCTAACTCTACACTTTCTTTTACTATCACTTATATTTTTTCCCCTAAAAAATTTTACAAGAAAGATTTCGATGATCAATTTGTTAACATTTTGAAAATTTTCGAGAAAATTTACTTTAAAATTCCTTTTGCAGGTGCATTGGAAAAATTGTTGAAGTGTGCAAAATTGTGTGGTTGGATGATGCCGTCAAATCTCACACTGATTGAGATGCAACCCAATTGGAAGAAAAGGAAGAAAAAAGTTTGTGAGTTTTCCATTGCATTTTTCTTTTGATTTTATTAGTTGTCCTCATTGGAATTGATGACAAATAAGTTTGGGGGGACGGTTGTGAGATCAAAGAAAAATGACAATGGATTTTTACATTGCATTTTAGGATGTTATTGCTTTAGCACGTTTATTGCTTTTTAGGTAGAATTTTCTTTTTATTAGGTTAGATTTTTTTTAGGATGAGTGATGGTCTTTTGATTTTGTAGAAAATATGTGATATAAATTATCGATCTTTGAAAAACATGAATTGAGTTGAATGAACTTGATGGTATCTTGCTTGATTGAGTTGGGATTTTCTGAATTTTTGGTGAATATATTTGAGCATGAAATGAATGTGTGTTTTGAGGAGTATGAAAACAAGCCGAGTGAGATTTTGAGCTTTGACTTGACGTTACACCAAGTCTTGTTTTCTTGATTGAGTGAGTATCAAGTGTCTCGTATATATCTCTAGAACTTGCTTTGGTATCTCATTTGAGACAACATGTACGTGTGAATTTTTGAAAGTGATCTAAGGTCATCTTTGATTTTGTAAGTCACTTAGACAAATATTTTCCTACCAAATTCATAATATAATTTCCTAGTTAGCCTCTTTGAGCCTTTAAACCTTATTTCTTTGACTAGCCGAAGAATCGTGTGAATTATCCTTATCTTTTGAGTCTACCTATTTTATATGATTGTGAAGCTCGGATGAAAAGTGATTGGGTGAAAAGAGCTTGAGTTGAGTAGTTGGGAATGTGAATAGAGTTGAAAGAATTGGTAGAGTTGAAAAAAAACGGCGGATATTGTTGTAGAAGAAAAAAAATGTGGCTTGAAAAAAAAAAGGAGGAAAAATGGAAAAGTAAGATGAAGAGGTGATTTGGTGGGGAAAATAAATTTTTGCATGAGTTGTGTTGGTCCCAAAAAGGCTGGTAGTAGGCTTAGAGGGGGAGGGGGTGAATAAACTTACTATATTTTCAAACTTTTGTTTTTGCTTGGCTCAATTCTAGGATCAATAACCTTTTGGGAGGTTACTGATCAGAGTGGTTTGCGGAAGCTTATCTCTCATTGTAGAGCCAAGTATAGGAGATGTGGAACTTAACTTAGTAGTAACACAAGTAAAACAGTAAGCACACATAGACACAAGGATATACAGATGTTCGAAGGTGGAGTAATCCTTTTACATCCTCTCTACCTCTTCTCAAGAGGGAACCTTTGTTAAGCTAGTTGATTTACATAGACCTATCTATTACAACCCTCACTTAACAAGTAAGTAGCAAGCCTTCACACAGATGCTTGTCTACTTCCCCACTGACCCATACATGATCCTAATCTACCCATCCAGGGTCCTCACTTTCTCTCCTCGATCGAAACTGGAAACCTTAGCAGGACTCTACTCCTCGTACTGAGTACTCCAAGACAGTCCTTTAGAAGGAGTTTGTCTTCTTCTTCTTCAACTGGTGCAGCAAGCTTGGCCTTTGTTTACAAATTGATCTGCTGAAGCTTGCTGCCGGACTGACTGACTGAGCGTGCGTCTTTTAGGATGTGGAGTGTTCGAGCTTTTCTCTTCTTCTGCTCTTCTGAACACTCTCTTTTCTTCTATTTTAACTTCCCCTTCTTTCTACACTTTCTTCTCTGTTGAGTTCTTCTCTCTTCTTTCAGCGCTTCTCTCTATGAGCTTGAATATTATGTTGTGCTCGTTCTCTTCTCTCTTGCACACTCTCTTCGTCAGTCTTCTTCTTATTTATAGATTAGGAAATCTGTCTGTTGAAGGTAGGTAGGTTTCCTAATCTATAAATACGTTGCACTCCTGACACCATCCAGCTTTTCGCTTTCCACGTGTCTTCTTTTGGTTGGCTCCTCTTTTCTTCTCTCTACCCATAACTTCTTGTGTCTACCGGAAACTTTGACTTTTCTCCCCATGCCTGCTTTGCAGCTTCCTCCTCTTGCTTCACTCTGGAGCTTCCTTCTCTGGCTTGCTCCTTCAGGTGGCTTGAGGCTTCTGTAGCATACTGCCCTTGCAGTGTGCTTTCGGCATGGTCTTCCAAGTAACTTTCTGTAGTCATAAGTATCCTTATCAGTTTACCCGATTCTTTTTCAACCATTCTCTTCAGTATCCTTCCTTTGACACTTTCTCTGTTCTTTTAATATTCTGCAGTAACTCTATTGCAGTAACCTATCCTAAGATTGGTTATGCTTGTTAGAGTTACTTAAGGCTTTGTCTCATCAAAACTTACTTCAAATGTTTCCAACAATTTCCCCCTTTTTGATGATGACAAAACCTTTGCAGAAGATCAAAAGAGTATAATCATTTTAAGCACATAAAATAGATGTAATATATATAACAATATAAAGCATGTTGTTTTCATTAAACCACATATAAGTCTAAAAGAAAGAGCACAAGGAATGAGCATTTTAAATAACAGAAGTAATTTTATTTAGATAGAATATCTACAATACAACTCAGTAAGCATAGTATAATAAATATCCTATCCAGATTCATTCTTCTTTCTTCTTGCTCTTTCCTTTATTTCTTTTCATCCCTTGCTTGCTGCTGGCTCCTTTCTCTTTCTGTTTTCCTTCCCCCTCACTTGATGCAATCACTTGCTCCCAATAGTTTTTTTTCTTCGGCTAGAGAGGAGAGCTGTTGGGAGGTGTGAGAGGCGATGCGAGAGATAGAAGGAATTCGTTTGTTGGAGAACAAGTCAAGAAGCAGAGAAGTCCAGACGCCAGTAGCTTGTTGTCGTCTTTCCTTCTCCTTCAATCTCCACTCATCCCTCCAACTATCCTTCCTTCTGATTCTCTTGCATCTCAAAAGAGAATTCACCTCATAGAAGAGATGAAATCTCCTCTTCTCCACCTCTGGAAGTCTTTTGATCTTCCATAACCCTTCGCAGTTCCTTCCCCCTTTTTGATATCATCAATGAGATGACGCTCTGGGGATGCTGAAGAGGGGTCCTCAGCTCTGTCCCCTGCCTTGAGAAGAATAACTTGGGTGCGGGTTCCTGAGAGGTGAGATGGGAGTTGAAGGCTAGAAGATGGAATCTTCTGAGAATGGCTTGCTTAGCAAGTGTCAAGCGTGAGAGGTGAATATACGTGATTTGGAGTGTGCTTGGTTGATTATTTGCAGAAAATGTGTTCTTTGGAAGGAATGAAGAGAAGGGTTTCCAACAATCGGGTTTCATGATGCATAGAGGATAAGAGAGAGAGAGAGAGAGAGAGAGAGAGAGAGAGAGAGAGAAAGGATATCTATATGCTTTATGAAGAATAAGGAGTGCATGTATTTATAGAGTTTGAGATACTCCCTGTTGCAGTTAGATCTTCAAAAGATCTCATTAACTGTTTCACCGTTTTCCAAGAAAATTGTCGACAGTTTCCACAGTTTTTCCTTTTCCTGTGGTACGTGGTCAACAGCTGGATCTCCACCCTTAGATTCTTCTGATCTTACAGCTAAGGTCTTTTTAGGGTTCTGAAAAGGTAGTCTATTTTTGGAAAGATGATCTATTTTTTATGCGTGCACGTTACCAAAATAAATCTTTAGTAACTGCTCTGATTTGTAACCTCTAAGTGATCCCTTTATCCAGTGACCTGATGATAAGTCCTGATGTCTAGTGACCTAGCATCCAGTATATTGGTGTCTAGCATCCTGGTTTACAGCAACCTGGTGTTCAACGATCTAGTATCCAGCATCTTGGTGTTTAGCATCTTGGTGCCCAGCGACCTAGTGTTCAGCGATCTAGTATCCAGCCTCTGGTATCTAGCATCCTGATATCTAGCGTCCTGTCATCCAGTGACCTAATTTCCAGTCAGCCTGGTATCTAGCATCCTGATATACAACATCATGTTATCCAGCGATCTATTATCCAATGTCCTGGTGTCTAGCGTACTATTGTCAGAACTTTCTCTTGTTCCTTAATATCGATTAGTCCTCCTACCTTTTCTCATGACTTCATGACACGTACTCTGATGTCTAATGACCTAGTATCCAGTAGCTCGGTATCTAGCGTCCTAGGTGTATAACGACCTGATGTTCAGTGACCTAGTATCCATCCATCTGGTATCTAGCGTCCTGATTTTCATCATCCTCTTATCCAGCAACCTAGTTTCCGACAACTTGGTGTCTAGCATCCTATAGTCAGAGCTTTGTCATTTTGTCAATGGTTCCCCCTAAATTTATTAGCCCTTTGTCAGAGGTACCTACAAAATAAGTTTTCTCGTATAGGTACTCACACAAAGTATGAGTCTTTCATGGTTAATGTTTCTTTCAGGAGCTTAGACTTTCTTTACAGACCATGGTTTCTGTAGAGAGAGTTTAACTTTTTCAAGACGTTTTAAAGAAAAGGAAAAAAAATGTGTGTAGGTGTTTTCTTACTATATCTTTTTAAGATATAGAAAAAGTAACACATGATACTAGTAAGGTAGACAATATTCTTTTCCCTTTTGGAGTTGCTGTTTTGCTTGATTCCTTTAGGGAATGTCAGTTTGTTGCAGACATTTTCAGCTTACCCGTATTTGGGTTTTCTCCAAGAATTTGACTCTTTTGCCTTTGAATTACCTTGATTTATACTAGAAGTTCCCCCTTACTTTATGACTCTCTTACATTAGAATGTAGGGTCACTTTTAGCACTATCTTGGGTAACTTTGAGGTAAGCATGGGAAGGTGAAGCATTCTAATATGAAAATAAACGTACAGGACTTCCCTTCTTATCTTCAAGTCAAGTGACAACAAATTTTAAGCCTAATATATTCACTCTCTGGAAGATTCTTTTCTTTGGCTTCTTTGATCGTTGGTATATAGTCACTTTATTTCCTTAACAAAATAGAACATGAGTAGGACCAAGAAAAGTAAAAGCGTAAATTGGAATGAGGTACCTGGTCATCACTTGTAAAGAGTAGATCCTATTTTATCTCTTGATTCTTCCTGGTGAGTGGTCTGGTTGATGGAAGTGGTCTTACTTCTTTGCTTGACATCCTCCATATCTTCTTCCAGGTTGCTTGATTGTCCGTTGCTGCTTTAGTGTGGTTCATACTTCTCAGCATCACTTTGTATCAGCTTCTTTTTCATGCTCAGCAACTAGCCTTTCTTGTTGATCCGCTCCGTGTTGGTCTACTTTGTGATAGGTAGACACTTGCTCTTTTTCCGCACCGCTACTTGCTTCACAGTCCTTTCTTCGAGTAGCTTGCTGTTTACCACCCTCCTTCTTCTGAACAACGTTTCTTCACAACACAGCTTGATTTCTACATCCTTCATAGTTGTTTGTTGTCTTCACATCAATTATATCATTTTAAACAAAAGACTGTGAGTTGGTCTATGATGTGAAAGAGAGAAAGAGAGAGATTTTTGAGAGAGAGATTCATCATAGATGGGATCTGGATAGATCGCTTATATCTTTTGTTCATCCATCTGCTTCTGATACCACTTGTTGGTATTCGATTGACCAGTGAGCTTTGGATGAATAATCCACCTGCTCTGATACCACTTGTTAGTTCCAAAAAGGCTGGTAGTAGGCTTTGGGGGGGTGAATACCAATTGAGTATGTTAAGTTATAGTTTGTGATATATGATTCATTGTTTTGAGATATGTGTTTGAGTTGAGTCTTTGATATTGCTCGAGGACGAGCAATGGTTTAAGTTTGGGGGAAATTGATAAGTGTTGTTTTTACTATTTTTGTGTGTATGTTTATATGTTCAATTGGGCATGTTTATGTACGTTTCTATAGTAATTTAGATACTTTTGATATATTAGTTGCATTTGATGGTTTTGTGTTTTTAGTGCAAAAATCGCAAGTTTTAGCTTACATGCGCAGTTGTGGAAGAAATGACATATTTCACGATCTAGAAGTCCGAATTGGAAGATCTTAATTTTTTTTGAAAGCTAAGGAAAAGATCTACAACTTTGATGTTGAACATTATCTCCAATTGCTTTCCTAAGAAAGCAAAATATTAAGGAAATACAGAAGTTGTGTCTTTGGTTATTTATTGTGATAGGGCTCTAGTATTTTGATCATAACTTTTTATAGAATACTGATATTGAGGTGAAATTTATGGCATTGGAAATCTAACTTCAAGACCTACAACTTTTATGAAGACGATGAAGTCAAATTCGGAACTGTACACCAGCGCACGACCGTGTCTTGGAACACGGTCGTGTCCCACTGCGCAGAAACACTAGCACTGGCGCATGGGTGACCGTGTCTTGGGGCACGGTCATGACCGAGATACTCCTATTTCATCCCAAACTCAATTTTTGATGTATCTTACACTTCTAAACCATCTAGGAGACCTCCAAGATGCTATATATACCAAAATTCGTCCAAAAAAGGAGCATTCGGAGATAAGGGTATCAATCATTAGAGTAGGAACAAGCATTCATAGAGAGAAAACACAAATTCTGAGAGCATCCAGGAGGAAATATGAAGGAGAATTCGAAGATCAAGAATCGTGAGATCGTCGTCTTAGAGTTTTTCTTTATACTTTTTTATTTTTGTTAGATTTCGGTTTTGATATGATGTTATCATCTTTGTTTATGAATTTGATTGATATCATGTTTGGCTATATTTTCAAAGGTTTTTAGGATATGTAAGTAGTTCGATTCAAATCTTGATGGATCTTTGATTTTAATTCAATTTCTTGATTTTTCGATCCTATTGATGTGTTTATGATTTGACTGTGTGTTTGATTATCCGGCCGGTAATTGAGCATGTTTAAGTAATTAAGTCAAAATTCGAGAGAGGATATTTAATTACGGAAGAGTAAACACATGACATATATGCAGCATGAGATCGAGAGATAAATGACATATGTGATGAGATTTTCAATCCTAGGTGCTTTTGGGAGTTGTTGTGTTATATCAGATTGAGTAGAGATACCTCTGGTAGCATAATAATCAACCGATTAAATTGACTCGAAAGAGATTTTAATTTGATATTCGTGATTGCTCATATATGATTATTAATCAATGAAATTGGATTGATCAAGGTGACGTTGAGAGGAGAATCGGATGAAAGCATGTTCTAGAACCTGTCTTAGCATATTTGTTTGATCTTGAGAATTTTAATTGCGTTTTAGTTAGTATAATTAATACGACATCTTTTGAATTTGATAACTTAGATATAATTAGGGGTAGAATTTAGGTAATCAATTAATTCTAACAATAATCTCTGTGAGATCGACCTTGTTTGTCGTGTCTACGATCTACACCGTACACTTGCGGGAATAACTTAAAGAATTAGGTGAACAACAATTAACATGACCTAAAAAGACAATAAGAATTCAATTGATGAAATCAAATAATTCAAAGATGCTCGACAGGTCTCCACTTAAGAAGCAATGTGGGAAATCTTTGGATTCAATTTATATGAAATATTTATTTCACTTATCAACTTGCAACTATATCTACAAACCCAACAAAACTTAACTTATTGGACAAATCAAATTTTGAAAAAAATATTTTAACATAGGATCATACCTCCAAACAATTGCTTAATTTGTATTTTACAATGTGTCGTATACAAATGTTAAGAATTAAATTGATGAAATTAAATAATTCGAGTATGCTCGACAGGTCTCCACTTAAGAAGTAATGTGGGGAATTTTTTGATTCAATTTATATGTATTATTTATTTCGGTTATCAACTTGCAACTATATCTACCAACCAATAAAACTTAACTTATTGGACTAATCAAGATCGGAAAAATGTTCTAACTAGGATCCTGCCTCCAAAACAGTTGCTCACTTTGTATTTCACAATGTGTCGTATAAATGAAGAAGTGTATAAATTAAAATCTTTACAAAAAATTTCCTGAGTATTACTTGATGAAAACAAACAATTCGAAGATGCTCGAGAAGTCTCTACTTAAGAGCAATGTGGAGAATTTTTGAATTCAATTTATATGAAATATCTATTTTAGTTATCAGCTTGCAACTATATCTACCCAACCAACGAAGTTTAACTTATTGGGTAAATCAAAGTTTGAATAATATTTCGAATATGGTAATGCCTTCAAAACATATTCACTTTGTTTTTCACAAACTGTTGTATATATAAGTGAAGAAATGTCAAAATATCTTTACAAAGAATTTCATGTGCATTACTTATAGGATAAACAAATAAAATGTTGTAAAGAAAGAAAGAAAAGAAGTGTGATTAGATGTAGAAGTATCGTAAATACAGTAAGTAGAAGGAGAAACATATTATCTTAGGTTACTCATGAGTTATGTAATAGGACCAACATCGTTTGAATAATGTACTACTTTCAAAGAAGCAGTTTATAAAAGAAGTTTTGTTGGAAGTTGATCAAGGAATTGCAAAATGTTTGAGCGGAGTTGTCGCTATTCAAATGTCATACGAATTACGAAGATCGTGTGCACCAACATATACGAATGCGTTATGAAATACATTCTCTTAAGTATTGTTTACAAATTTCAAAAGAGAACCAGACACCTTACAAGTTTAAAGAACTTTGGAAAACAATATGATTTTTTTCTAAAACAACGTGGGAAAAGACATAAGTTCATGTGATCTTGTGATTGTTCCTGATTATCACTAAGACCATGGATAGTGATTTACCAAAAAATATAGTTGCTGAAATGTAAAATTGAGATCCTATAACAAGTTCAAGAAGTATACATGACCTGAATATCGAACAATATAATTTGTTTTATTGAGAATTACGTTTGGGATAAACAAAGATGATGTTGGAAGCCAGGCAAAAAAAAAAAAAGGGATGTGATTGGACATACAAGTACTGCAACTCCAGTAGATGGAGAAAGATAAAATTGTACATTATACCTTCCACCTAAAGTCTTAACTTTTTTTCACCTTATATTTATTCATATATTTATTATTTACTGTGCACATGAGACTCTCTTCTACAAGAATCAAACATCACTTCACTTTGGGGGACATGTGGTCCAATGGAAGAGTCGCATCTTGTCATACCCTATGTGGTCCCATTTAAAATTGTGGTAGTTTTGTCACTTATTATAGTTTTGTAGTATTTTGGTAGTATTATGTTATTTTTGTCACAAATTATAAGAAATGTGGTATACTGAGTTATTTCCTCTTGTATTAAATAATATTAAATTCTTGGAGAAATTCTTTTGGTTATTTACAAGAATGATCGTTTGAATTTTTATTGAAAATGAATGATAGACAATATATTATTTTCAAATGAATTACTTGGGAAAAAAAAAGGTTTGTTGGAAGCTCATCAAACTATTAATACAGAGCGTTGAAGTGTGGATATTTCTTACAAATTTTGAATTGTCTAATACATAATTATATAAGATTATTATTTAAAGTGAAAAGTGATTTAGTAATTACAATAATTTTAAATATATGTAATTTTAATAAATTGTAATACAATACTTTTTCATTGCATGAACTCTCCCAAATCCATCTACACTAAATAATCCTAATCGTATATCCTATATAATCATAATATTAACTCTATACATGTAATTTAATGGTTTAATTTTATGGCAAATGCTGCTGTGCACCAGGTGCATAGATCTGGATTTGTGCAACTGGGACGACTCGACCCGGATCCGCGCACCTGGATTTTCCTTTTTCTTTCTTTTTTTTTTTCGCTTCAGGCTGTTACCTTTATGTTGTAAGGATGTGACCTTTACGTTATATAAGTGTGACCTTTATATATAAATGTTATGACCTTTATGTTCAGTAACTTAGGAAAAAATTAAGATTTTCAGGTTTTTTTTCGCTTCAGATTAAGACCTTTATGTTGTATTGTAGTAACCTTTTTGTACAATTCTTGTGACCTTTATGTACAAATATTATAACCTTCATAATCCGTAACTTTGAAAAAAAATTGAAATTTTCAAAATTCAGTGCATTTTAAGGATGGGTATATGTGCAACTAATATTACATAAACGTAAATATGTACAAATTTTGCTAAAATTCTTCATTTTTTTCTAAGTTAGAGTATATAAAGGTCATTACATTTATACATACAGGTTACACTTATATAACATAAAGGTCATATATATACATATAACATAAAGGTAACAACCTGAAGTGAAAAAATAAAATTCAAAAAAATAAAATAAATAAAAGTGCACGGATCCGGGTCAGCCCGGACCCGACCCGAATTGTATATTCACCAGTTGCACAGGAAACTAACTCTAATTTTATATAATTGCCTAAAATTTCCTTATTAAGGATTAGTATTTAAGGTTAAAATAGTAATTTAATAGTTATAATGATTATAAATACATGTAATTTTAATAACATGTAATTGGAAAGTAATAATTTTAGACCTATAACATGGACCTTTTCCAATTTTGGTGTGCCAACTTTGCCTTTTTCAATTTTGATCCCTTAATTGTTGATTTTTTTCCCCAATTTCAAATTTTTTTTTTTGTCGGAATAACCAAATTTGTTGATATGCTTGAAACTTATTAATCTCTTGATTATTTGTATTTTTTTTTCTAGATTTTGATTTGTTAGGAATTGAAGAACCCGAAATTTTAATATCAACATTAATATGTTATTTTTCATTTTTTTAAAACTATAAAAAGATCAACCTCCACGTGCGACACACGTGCCCCATACTAGTGTGTGTATATATATGAAAAAAAGAATTCTACAAAAGAGTAATATTACAAAAATTTAAGATAAATTTACATATTACCTTACAACAAAATAAGATCAATCGTCATATTTTCTAATCATGGACTAAAAAAGTATTAGTGAGAATCTGATGAATTGTAAATTCTTTTACTTCCATTCAACAGATCAAACAATTATATTTCAAATAAATATGACTTAAAATACGACAACTAATGTCACTAATACATGACATTAAATATAAAAGCTTTTGAAAGAAAGAAAATTTACTCTCTTATTCTTTTATAATTATAACAGGAGAGTTGCAACTCTCCAGAACTGGACACGTGAGATTTTAGAAGCATTATCGAGGAAATTCGATTTATGCAAAAAAAGATTAAAAAGATTGACAATGAATTCAAAATCAAACAAGCACAATGCTGTCTCTTTTCTAGTCCGTCATTTCATTTTCAATCACCAACAATGTACATTTGTAGTCCACCTGAAAACACCTTCCCAAAATGCAGTCGGAAACCTATGCTGACATTGCGTATATAACATGAGCGAGTTTTATTTGAAACCGTCTTACGAATCATATTATGTGAGACAAGTCAACTCACAATCTACACTTCACTTTTCACATATAAAATAGTTGGTCTCTTGTGAGACCGTCTCATGTGCAACATGATTCAAGTATGTTTTTTACAGGTATAAATATGTCTTTATAGATATAAAAACAAATTTTATAATAAGTATGTCTTTTTTTGCTATAAGTGTGTCCGTCACACGGTGCGACGGTTGCACCTGAGTTCTTGTGCTAAAACAAAAGTATATTTGATGCATGAGAGATCTTGTCATAGTAGATCTACCCAATACTCTCTTTTTTTCTCCTCTTTTTTAAGGATTAGATTTACATAATTATTTTGAATGCTCTTGACTTGATCAACAATTTTCAGAATTCTTTCACATAGTGACATATACTTCTCAAAGATTATCTATTGAGATTATGATAATTATTAATACTTAAGGCAATATGATTACTCTTTTAAAAAAACATACAATTAGGTTTATATAAGAGGAATTTCCAAGACTAATATTTGTGAGGCAACAAGAAATATTAGACCATGATGAAATATCTCTCATTATATTTCATCCTAATTTTATCCCACCTTCTCCAAACAATATCATTTCAAACAAAATATCAAGATAAGAAACATTGCCTTCTTTCTCACCAATATTATATTTATGTTGTCAACAATCTCCCTCCAAATTCACCACCTCTACAATTGCATTGTGCTTCCAAGAACGATGATCTGGGAGATCATACACTAACCCTAAATCAAGATTTCCATTTCCATTTTTGTAACAATCCTTTTTCGACTTTGTTCTTTTGTCGTCTTCAATGGAATGGAAAAAACCTAAGTTTCGAAGTTTTTAATGCAAATTGGCCCCAACCCAGATGTGACAATGCCTATGTATGCTATTATTCAGCCAAAGGTGATGGTATTTATTTTTCCTCCTATAATCCACCTATAGGCCTAACCAAATTATATGGTTGGTAATGTTTTGTATTGTACCAACTAATTATTTTAGATGACAACAATATAGTTTGTTATCTGTATGAATGGTGATGTAATTGATGTCAATAAATTGGAGAATATAAGATATAAATAAATGAGAATACTTCATGGTACAATTTTGTTTTGAATTGAATTGAATTTCTACCTTATATGGTTTATTTATAACAAAAATAATTCTACAATAAAGTAATATTACAAAAATTGATGATAAATTTATATATCACCCTTACGACAAAATAAAAGTAATCGCCCTCATGGACATATAAATATGATGAACTGTAAATTTTTTGATTTCCATTCAACCGATCAAACAATTATATTTCAAATAAATATGACTTAAAATACGACTAGTAATGCCACTACTTATATATATGTGACAGTAAAGTATAAAAAAAAATTGAATAAAAGATAATTTAGTCTCTTATTCATTTATTTAAATTCATAAGAGACCGGCCAACTGCCCAAAATGAAAATCAGATCATGATACAAAACAAATATTTGGCAGGCAATATGAATTTTAGTTGATTAAATCTTCTTATAATTTCTCTTTCTATCACCCAATTTCACCAAATAATAGCTATAGGAAAACATCTAATTATTTTTCCCCCCAATCTATATCTCACTAACATCTTCTCTACAAAAATATATTTCATTATAGTAGATTTACACAATATATAATCTTTTTTTTTTTTTTGAAGGATCAGATTTACATAATTAAGATTTTTAGAATTCTTTCCCATGGTGACACTTTTGATATAATATGCAATGCTTCAAAGGTAATCTATTGAGATTATTATAATTAAACTTTTGATGCGACTTTAGGCAATATTAAGGGATTTTGAAGTCATAATTTAGGTTTATAAAAGGGGAAATCAATGTCCAAGACTAATTAATATTTGTGAAGCAACAAGAGATAATATTAGACCACCATGATGAAATATCTCCAATTATATTTCATCCTAATTTCATCCCACCTTCTCCAAACAATGTCATTCCAGACAAAATATTCAGATAAGAAACGTTGCCTTTTCTCTCACCAATATTTTGTTTACGTTGTCAACAATCTCCCTCCAAATTCACCACCTCTACAATTACATTGTGCTTCCAAGAACGACGATTTGGGAGATCATACACTAACCCTAAATCAAGATTTCCATTTCCATTTTTGTAGCAATCCTTTAGCTACTTTGTTCTTTTGTCGTCTTCAATGGAATGGAAAAAACCTAAGTTTCGAAGTTTTTAATGCAAATTGGCCCCTACCCAGATGTGACAATTCCTTTGTATGCTATTATGAAGCCAAAGATGACGGTATTTATTTTTCCCCCTATAATCCACCTATAGGCCTAGCTAAATTATATAGTTGGTAATATTTTGTATTGTACCAACTAATTATTTTAGATGAAAACAAAAGTTTGTAATTTGTATCAATGGTGATGTAATTGATGTCAATAAATTGGAGAGAATAAGATATAAATAAATGAGAATAATTCGTTCTACAATTTTGTGTTGAATTGAATTGAATTTCCACCTACGCGGTTTATTTATAACAAAAAGAATTCTATAAAAGAGTAATATTACAAAAATTGATGATAAATTTATGAGTTACTCTCCTGTACACCAGTTGCACGGATCTGAGATTTGTGCAACTGGGTCGCGCTCGTTACCTTCACGTTATGTTAGGATTATCTTCGTGTTATGTTAAGGTTACCTTCGCGTTATGTTAATGTGACCCCATCTCCAGATTTCATACCCTTAGTTTAAAACCACTGAACTAAAATAATACGAAGATAACACTAATATAACATGAAGGTAACACTAACATAACATGAATGTAACATTAACATAATATGAAGGTAAAAAACAATGTTAATCATACCTTCATGTTGTGTTAGAGTGACCCTCACATTATGTTATAGTTACATTCATGTTATGTTAGTGTTACCCTCATGAGGGTAACACTAACATAACATGAAGGTAACTCTAACATAACATGAGAGTATGAGTGTCTGGAGCGAATCTTCGTGGGTTTGAGCGCACCCACCAGGCGCGTGAGAGCGCGTTGGGCGCGTGAGAACGCGCGTCAGAGGCGCGTGGGGCGGGTCGACCCGAGTGCATGGATCAACCAGTTGCACAAAATATTTTGCCTAAATTTATATATTACCCTTACGACAAATTAAAAGTAATCGTCATATTTACTAACTAGTATTACACCCGTGCGTTGCACGACTTATAATTTAGAATATTTCTATATTAAAAGTGTATATTATAAATTTGTTGAGTAATATTCATAATATATATAGAAGTCATAAATTGAAAAGTTTATATTCAATATATGACATGATTTGAAATATCTAATACTTTTGTACTATTATTAATTACATTCAAATCATAATTAATTATTTTGTACTAACAACAATAACTATTATTGAAATAATGTTTGAAATTTTGTAGTTTGTAAATACTTTATGATTAAAAAGTGACTATTATATATAGTTGTTAACTTACAAATTTGTTGTTTGGTTTTTTTATATGATTTGACTAATATTGACAATACTTTTTAATTAAAGAATTTAGCATGTATTTAAAAAATATATATAGCTTTAAAATTATTTTAAGGATTTTGAAACAAAACTTAGATTCTAAATGTGTGTGTTTTAAAACAAATTTAAAAACTTTTAAACGATCATCAGATTAATTATTTTTTCTAATTATTTCAACTGATATTCTATTATAAAATTGTTTATTAATAATATTTGTATTACAAAATATTTTTTCTAGATGTTATTTATATATGTTTATAATTTATATATTATATTATCATTTAATTTCTCGATTTTACATTCTTAGATTCATTCATTTGACATTATTATTTTCAAGATTTTTTATTACTTTTAAGATTTTTAATAGTTCTCAAAATTATAAACTTTTTTCAAATTCTTATATATATATATATATATATATATATATATTCAATTTGAAATTTCTAAATGTATTTTTACAATTTTACAAATAGGTTTCTCTATTTGTAATCTTTAAAAGTTTTGACATTTGAATGTAAATTAAAGAAAAAAGTTTAAATAAAATAAACCATTTAAATACTTATTTCTCAACAACTACTAATTTTTATTTGCTTGTAATAAGTATAATTTATCTAGAACTCAAGAATGTGAAGAGACATATTCTTGAAAATCACTCTTACTTTTACTAGAAAAAGTTGCCCCTATCCAACTTATATTAACTGTAACGCCCCGTTTTTAAAATATTGTTTTGGCGCTACTTACATTAGAAATTGACTCTTTAAATAATAATAAAGATAAACAAATTCAGGAATAACCGTGAAATATTATTCCATCAAACATTGTTATGAAATATGAATTTGGGAAAATACAGCGGAAATGATTTTATTGAAATTCCTTTCTTTATAAACAAATTTTTAAATACATTGAAAAGAACGATAAATAAACATTTATATAAATAAACATGTTTGGAATTTATAAATATAAAATTCTTTATTAAAATCTTCTACGACCTTGATAATATCGGCTACCGGCATTCACTGCTCGCACGCCACATCCTGAATACTTTAAGCTGAAAACATTTTTACACATAGGGGTGAGTGCCAAAGGAACACTCAGTGGATCGATCTGTACTGTGATAGGGACACATAATACTATGATCATATGCTATACATATACATATTACACATTGTGGACTCCCGAGTAGTCCCCTGTAAACCATGCTGGATAGATATCACGAAGAAAATCTATCCGGGCCCCAAGCCGACCCTATGGGTTTTTATACCCTTCATGTTGGGTTTCCGAAGAATACCCTCTGTGTTGGGTTTCCGAAGAATACCCTACTTGGCGTGCAAGCGCATGCGCAGTTAAATGTTTCACATAATGTTTCTCACATAACACATAGTACACATTATTCACGTTCACGTAAGTTCATATAATTCATGACAAGTAACGATATGCAAATAAATCTTTGACCTGCATTGGTTTCTAAAGAAACTCTTCCTGTACGGGTATTATCCCGACTTTTCATCATATGAAATCAATCGCATTTGAATCCCTTGAAATCAGTAATCCCCGAAAATATATGTAATTTACTCGAAAATCAATCATAATATAATAATGAATAACTTGAAATCGACTTTACTTGTTCACTAAAAATAATGTCACATATAATCATAAATGTCACGTAATAAGTGGTATAATATAAACTGAAACATTCATTTGATAAGATTTTACCCCCACCTTGGATATTACTTGATCTTGTTCACAAGGTCATCCGTTCAGTATGTATTCCTACTCCTGTCCCTTGTTCGTTTCTCCTACAATTATTAGGAGTCAACTGAGTCTCTAACTTAAATATCTATAAAATATACATACAATATTAAATTCCTACAATGAGATAATAATCGAAGATTCTAGGATAAAAGTATATTTAAATACACTAGGGTTTAAAGTGATCGTATCCATAACTAGGATTTTTCCAATGTGAAGCTTAAATCGTCGTTTTCGTGAATTGGATTAAAACTGATGTCCGTACAATAATATAAATACATTTATCGTTTAAGTTTTGGTTTCGTAATATAATTTCGGTGTAGTTCTAAAGTTCAATTACAATTTAATCATAAATCAATGATAAAAATGCAATATTACATAACTTAGGGTGGAATTGCATAAATCATAATCATAAATTTTTAGGGAATGAAATGCATAAAATCAAGATTTTGGATCAAACTTTGCAAAATAGTCCTTGGAAGAAATCAATTTGCATAAAAATCCTTCCCCTTTCCCTTTCCCCTGCCCCTTCCCCTGCTCCAGCCGACCCACTGCCTGCCGCCACAGCCCACTGCCGGCGACTGGCCAGTCGCCGGCACACTCCCTTGCACGGCGCCGCCACACACGGCGCCGCCTTCCCCCGACACAGCCACAAACAACCAAGCAACACCCACACACACAACACACACTCACACACACAACCACACACACGTAGCGCCGCCGCCGGCGGCGCTGCTCCCTAGCACCTGCACGGCGCCGCCGTCCCACGGTGCCGCCCCCCGACTGTCGGTAGCAAGAGTCACGGAGAGAGTGAGAGAGACATGGAGAGATAAATACATACATATATATACATAAAACAATATAGATACAACTTAAATAAACAAATTTTTATAAATATCATTACCCCTTTTTCTCAACATTTTCCCAGCAAAGGAGCAAAGGTCGAAGCAGAAGAAAAATAAGAAAAGAAGAAGATGGAATGAGAAAGATGAAAAGTAAATATTTTCCAAATGCTTTTTTTTCCCAAAATATATATATATATACGTGTACTATATATATATGTATATGAGTTGGAAGGTTCGAATCAAAGATCAATTTTGCCTTCTCAAAATATCTAGCAAATGGGCCAAGATTTAGGCTTAAAATTTTGATTTGGATCTATACAAAAATTAAACATTTTGGGCTTAGTAAAATTAAGCAATTAAATGAAAATTTATCTTGCTACAATCTCATATATATATATATATATATATATAATTAAATCTATTTTGGGTGTTATAAAAACGAGTCGGGTGTTGGATACGAATTGAGTCGGGAATTATACTTTCTTTGATCGGGATTTATTTTGCATACGGGTTACAATAATTAGATCTCGCATAAAAATTATCAATCGAGACCAACTCCATTAATTAAAATTGGATCAAACAATTTAACACTATATATAATTTATGAATTAATCGATATCTTGGATCATTATTAACGGTTTATTTTATCTCTTTCATCAATTTAAAAATAGTCGTAATTAATAATTAACTTTAGATTATCATAATAGTGTATTGAAATATTTTGTACGTAACCCCATTATCAAAAATTGATTTTCCAACTCAAATCTAAATTACCATAAGATGAATCGAAACTTAATTTCTTGACTTAATTATTATATTTCTTATGAATAATAAATTATAGATTAATTTTATTTGGGGTGTTACATCCTCCCCTCCTAAAAATAAATTTCGTCCTCGAAATTTTATGAAACTTATTCTCTAACGATGCTAGAATGTGTCTAACCATAACTATATCGTTATCTCTCCTTAATTATGTTACAAAATATTTCTTGTTTTCCTTAAATCATAACTTGTCTTATATTCGGTTACTACTAAAATTTTTTTCTTTTTTTTTTTTTAACTTTGAGCCAAGAATTATTTATAACTTTGGGCCAAGGATTGTTTGAATGATTTACTAATGAGATTCTACCTCTATTTATATAAGTCCACCTCCTTAATTAAGGATGAAGATCAATTTGATCTAAAAGCTTTAATGTGGTTTCTAGAACACTTCATAATTCTTTATGCTTATAAGAAAAATTTTATTATTCCTAGAATTATGTGTAAAGATATAGTGGATCAATTGGTATTTAATAAAAATCACTAGGGTCAATATTCATAATTGATTAAGAACTAGATAATAACAACATTATATATTATACATTAGGTCAAAACTATTTCTTCATAAGATCATTTTTTCCTGATTGCGATTGAGTTACATAATTATAATAAGTCAAATTAAAAGATAACTGCTCTCCATTCTAAACTAGAAGTATTTATTTTATTTTATTTTATCATTTCTACATAAAATGAATTGATCTTAGTTAGTAATTAAAGTTAGTAATTAACTTTAATTTATTTTCTAGTTTAGTCCAAATCATAAAAAAAAAAAAGATGAATTAAAACTTAATTTCATAAAGCTACTTATTACGATTCTTATGTTTTCTAATTAAAACTTAATTCCATCTGGGTGTTTTATCATACCCCTAAAATATATTTCATTTTCAAATTTAGAAATGTACCTAAGACGCACATACGTATTTATCTAGAAAATCCAATTATTTATTTATTTATTTATATCATCACTTATCTTATCTTTAATTACTATATGACTCTATTTATATGGTTAAAATATTTTCACTTAAGTTATAACTACTTTACTTAGTAGTATAAAGCTCATGTCTTCGGTCAAAACTTAGTCTTGTGAAATTATCTAAATATTTAATTTCTTATTTCCCAAGAGTCTTCATACTTTCAACTAGTTCTTGATTATTGTTGTATTCCCATAACCAAAACTAAATTTTTGTCTTGTATTCCTAACTCCTCTCTAACCCTTTAAAATTGTATACCTGACCCCTTTAAAACTTTACCTTCTCGGATAGGTCCAGATGACATGTTTTCCCTATTTCCATGTCGTCTATCCTTATTGTTATTCTAAAATGCCTCATAAATTATTTGATGTCTATATTTGGCTTTATGAGTCCAAATTTGATGATGATTTTTTTTTTCTCTTGTTGGGAAGATGAGAGAGAGAGTCTACAACTTTCATGTTGTACATGTTCTTTAATTTTGCATACATCGCAGTAGAGAATCATAGGAATTTTAATATTGGGCAAGTATATAATTATTTTCAACTTGACAAGGTTTAAGTAATTTGCGTATAACTATGAGTGAAAAATTGATTAAGACAAAAGTTAGTAGCATCTAATATCTAATCTCGAGGGATATTACTTTTAGGAAGAAGCCAAGTTAAAGTTCTGGGTAGAAAAGGCTCAAAACGAGGCTAGAAGGCAAAGCTCGTGACTACTCGAGTCAGTCCGGATTACAAGCGATTGGATGACGAGATTTAATTCTTTTTGGACTTCATTTCGGTTACAACTAGACGAAGGTTCGATCCTAATCCTTCTGAATATAAGTTGGGAGTTAGGAGGTTTGTGGACACACACATAGTGAGATACTGAGGACGAATCTTAAGAATAAGCATGGAATGAAGAGATTGAAGATTCCGGAGGTTAGAAGATGATATTCGAATAGGAATTCACTAAGTCCTTCTTTAACTTTTTATTTCTGGTCGTGGTTATGTCTTGTTATAATTTATATTGCTCATAAAATTTCGTCATCAGTTTCCAGTTGGAGTATGATCGAGAATAATTTTAGGAAGAAGGAAACTTAGAGTGAAACATTTGATTTACGCAAAAGGGAATTATTAGGATAACATATTTTTATTTTATTTTATTTTTGTTTATTTTCAGTACGGTTGTACTCGTAAATTTTCTTCCAAGGTCGTCCCACAAGCGTTGATAGATTTTTAATCCAGAACGTGTATTTATTATGAACGTAAACTTAAAGATTCTATCTTTTAAGAAAATTTCAGCGTCATTCTATTCCTACAACCCAAAGCAAGTGAAGTCCATTAAGAGCGACTAAGTTATTCTAACTATCATTACATCTATGAATGTTGTTTATTATAACTCGGTCTAAGTGACACTAAAACACTTACAACGAACCTGATTCCATAAAACAATTAATACCCTCAACATATATATATATATATATATTTTATCATTATATCATCACCATAGCAAAATCATACCACATAATACTACACCAACTCCTACAAACGGCCATTTACGCACACGAGCTCTGCTGCTGCAGTCAGCGGCTCAGTGGCGGCGTCCAGTAAGCAGTGTGTTGATAGTAGTAACATCATACCTCAAAAAGAATAATATATAGCCAAGAAGCTCACACTTTCATCATACGCGATTATAACTAAGTACGATGTCATATCCTAACCGTAGCTCGATAAAAAAAATTCCATTTAACATAACATTGAGACCCAAATAAATTTAAGACTTCCATCTTCTCATAAATTTGAGACCATTTTACCATTAAACATTGTAACTTAGCTTACCGAGTTGAAGCGACAGAGGGCGTGAATGCTGGTAGCTAACAATATTCTTATATCAAACAAAAATATATTTTCATTTTCCTGAAATTTGAATTAAACAAAGATATATATATATATATATTTATTTATTTATTTTTGAAATTAAAATATTTTAGCGAGTCTACTGAATCACAGACCCGCTCTGATACCACCTGTAACGCCCCGTTTTTAAAATATTGTTTTGGCGCTACTTACATTAGAAATTGACTCTTTAAATAATAATAAAGATAAACAAATTCAGGAATAACCGTGAAATATTATTCCATCAAACATTGTTATGAAATATGAATTTGGGAAAATACAGCGGAAATGATTTTATTGAAATTCCTTTCTTTATAAACAAATTTTTAAATACATTGAAAAGAACGATAAATAAACATTTATATAAATAAACATGTTTGGAATTTATAAATATAAAATTCTTTATTAAAATCTTCTACGACCTTGATAATATCGGCTACCGGCATTCACTGCTCGCACGCCACATCCTGAATACTTTAAGCTGAAAACATTTTTACACATAGGGGTGAGTGCCAAAGGAACACTCAGTGGGTCGACCTGTACTGTGATAGGGACACATAATACTATGATCATATGTTATACATATACATATTACACATTGTGGACTCCCGAGTAGTCCCCTGTAAACCATGCTGGATAGATATCACGAAGAAAATCTATCCGGGCCCCAAGCCGACCCTATGGGTTTTTATACCCTTCATGTTGGGTTTCCGAAGAATACCCTTTGTGTTGGGTTTCCGAAGAATACCCTACTTGGCGTGCAAGCGCATGCGCAGTTAAATGTTTCACATAATGTTTCTCACATAACACATAGTACACGTTATTCACGTTCACGTAAGTTCATATAATTCATGACAAGTAACGATATGCAAATAAATCTTTGACCTGCATTAGTTTCTAAAGAAACTCTTCCTGTACGGGTATTATCCCGACTTTTCATCATATGAAATCAATCGCATTTGAATCCCTTGAAATCAGTAATCCCCGAAAATATATGTAATTTACTCGAAAATCAATCATAATATAATAATGAATAACTTGAAATCGACTTTACTTGTTCACTAAAAATAATGCCACATATAATCATAAATGTCACGTAATAAGTGGTATAATATAAACTGAAACATTCATTTGATAAGATTTTACCCCCACCTTGGATATTACTTGATCTTGTTCAAAAGTTCATCCGTTCAGTATGCATTCCTACTCCTGTCCCTTGTTCGTTTCTCCTACAATTATTAGGAGTCAACTGAGTCTCTAACTTAAATATCTATAAAATATACATACAATATTAAATTCCTACAATGAGATAATAATCGAAGATTCTAGGATAAAAGTATATTTAAATACACTAGGGTTTAAAGTGATCGTATCCATAACTAGGATTTTTCCAATGTGAAGCTTAAATCGTCGTTTTCGTGAATTGGATTAAAACTGATGTGCGTACAATAATATAAATACATTTATCGTTTAAGTTTTGGTTTCGTAATATAATTTCGGTGTAGTTCTAAAGTTCAATTATAATTTAATCATAAATCAATGATAAAAATGCAATATTACATAACTTAGGGTGGAATTGCATAAATCATAATCATAAATTTTTAGGGAATGAAATGCATAAAATCAAGATTTTGGATCAAACTTTGCAAAATAGTCCTTGGAAGAAATCAATTTGCATAAAAATCCTTCCCCTTTCCCTTTCCCCTTCCCTTTCCCCTGCCCCTTCCCCTGCTCCAGCCGACCCACTGTCTGCCGCCACAGCCCACCAGTCGCCGGCACACTCCCTTGCACGGCGCCGCCACACACGGCGGCGCCTTCCCCCGACACAGCCGCAAACAACCAAGCAACACCCACACACACACGCAGCGCTGCCGCCGGTGGCGCTGCTCCCCAGCACCTGCACGGCGCCGCCGTCCCACAGCGCGTCCCCCGACTGTCGGCAGCAAGAGTGACGGAGAGAGAGAGAGAGAGAGAGACATGGAGAGATAAATACATACATATATATACATAAAACAATATAGATACAACTTAAATAAACAAAATTTTTTGTAAATATCATTACCCCTTTTTCTCAAGATTTTCCCAGCAAAGGAGCAAAGGTCGACGCAGAAGAAAAGTAAGAAAAGAAGAAGATGGAATGAGAAAGATGAAAAGTAGATATTTTCCAAATGCTTTTTTTCCCAAAATATATATATATATACATGTACTATATGGGGCCGTTCGGTACGCTAGTATGGATTGATTGAGATTGATAAGTTGAATGAGATTGTACTGTTCACAGTTTTAAAAAAGTATGTTTGGTATATAAGTTTTGTGATGGGTTTGATAAAATTTTATGTTTGGTATGAATGATATAAGGTTTGTTAAAGTTAGTTTGTATTTAAATTGTTGTTTGGTATGTTTGTTTGTATGGATAAAAAATGTGAAATTACATTCCTAACCTCATATTTTAAAAGCTGTAAACACAAGGAATGTACAAAACAAATCATCCATCGTCAAATCAAACATAAAGATGAGGGTTTCATGTTGGAAGAGTAGCAACTTCGCACAAGTGAAGAACCAATTTCCTGCCGCCGATCTCCTTACGTTAAACTCCTTCGGCGGCCTCACCGAGCATGTCTCCTTCGAAGCATCGGCTTTATAGAAAGGTTTTACTGATTCTTCCACTTTAATCTTGTAGCAATATTTCCAACCTCTCATCTTTTGAATGGATCTATCCTCAAATCTGAAACTACAAGATGCGGACCTCAATTCTTGGTTCACGGTTCACAGATCTAAATTTGAAAACCACTGGGTGTCGTCCGAAAAGTCAGAGATTGAGAAAAGTCGAAGGTTGGAGTCATCGTATTCTAATGTCTTATAACAGGTAAATACCCAATCTACATCGAATTAGGAGTGGGTCATAATTCGGAGAAGTAAATGAGTTGAAATTGTGCATTTTCAGTTCACTTGTATGATTCTCATTGAGAATGAAAAAAAATTGGTCACAGCTTGTAGGAGAAGAGGCATTTTGCATAAATGATATGAGATGGATACAATTACACATTTGTATGGTGAATAGGTATTTAATGTTGTTGTTATTAGTAGGGATTATAATATATCAGTTGAGAGGTTGATCGATTATGGTGTTCCCTTTAACTTGGAGTTGTTTTCATCCACGTAGGGGTGCTTTGTCGAAAGGCGTTGTTATAATATATATGGTGTTTGGTCTATATAGGAAATCATTCAATAATGTATATGAAATTTTGTTTGTGTGAAATTTGTGTAGTTCAAACGCATTTCCCTACGCCACTTGGACCGGCAATGCTCAATGTAATGAAGAGATAATGCGTTGTAAGCATCACATCCCCATGCAAATGCAAACTTCAATGACAAAAAAGAACCCCATGCGACGTTTCAAGAGTTGTCCTTTCCGAGGGGTATTTTTTTGTATCATAATGTCTAAGTCGCATTTTTAAACCGTCTAACATTGGTCTTCATTCATTGATTTGAAATATGTTTTTGGCTTCTTGCATATATGACACTCGTAGAAAGATGCTTGTGGTACATTCATTTGGTGTGATCCCCAACTTGAAGGACGTGCTAGAGATGTGGCTATTGATTGTGTTGACAAGATTGCTCGGTTGAAGGCGGAGCTTTCTTCAATAAGGTGTAGTCAACAAAGGTATAAGAAGTGTACGATCTTGTTATCTCTTTTGTCTACCTTAATGTTTGTACTCCTCTTGCATGCCTCCCGTAGAAATGAATGATACACCGTGCGTATTGTTAGCTTGCTACCAAGTTGTTTAGGTACTCCTTAACCACTTTGCAGAATTGGGGGAAATGTGTTAGTTGTTTAATGTTTGTGTAATTTGTCCTAATTTTCATACCTCTACGGTTGGTTTGTTTCATTGTGAAGTCTTTTAAACATTGCAATTATGCCATGCATCTCTTGTGTTAACTATGACTTCTTTGGACATCATGAAGACCAAATTGCATAATGTGAACATATAGATTGACATAGTCAGAACCATGTTTTGTTCAAAATGTTGTGGATGTTCCACAAGGTTTGGTAGAGACATTCCCAGATGTCATCTAGCTTAGAATACCACATGGACGTTGCTTCTTAACCTAACTTAGATGAGGAGTAAGTAGATAAATTGTTCACAGTCTTACAAAAGTACGACACTCCAGTTTTCATTGTTGGAAGAACTGCTTTAAAAAATAATTACAAGTCAGCAAAACACATTCCAACTGTCCCATCGTGCATCAAAGGGTAAAAAGCTTAGAAGGCGTAATCGGTTCCCGACGAACCACTGGAAACATGGCATCCACAGGGTCAGCGGCATCTGCATCAAATGGCTCGTCCTTGATCAGGATTGGTGCTATAGCCGAAGTTCCAACAGGTATGAATATGACTTCACCCGGTCGATGCACGTACATGATTTTGGTCCACATCTCAAACTATGGAAAACCGCATTCTCTAAATAACCCTTGGTACTCGTTCTCCTGTAGGAATTCAATTCAATAAAAGGTGTCTAATTCAGTTTAGCCTTCGGCCATCATAAGGAATAGGGAAAATCACTCACTTGTGTTGACACTGACTTGAATGTCGTCTCGCCGCCATCGATTGTTCGAAAGGTTGGGCTTTTTCAACAAACAACTTCCTTGGACAGAGGATCGACTTCTTGCAAGGATTCTCAGTGTTCACTTCAATGGAGATGGAGACGATGGACAAATTTTCAGGTGGCCGCCAGTGGGTCGTCGTGGGCTACGATAACGGGTGGCCGCCGCTGACCTTCTCCATCGACAGTTGCAGATCGGGAAAGAAGGAATGTGGGGCAAAGAGGCTAGGGTTTCACTTATATATATTGTGGCACATATGTAATTATGTAGTCATTGGAGGCCAAAATGGACATAACACAACAAACAGTAAGGGTAGTATCGTAATTTCGACGTCATTACTGTAGGGACAACTGCAAACCCAGCCTTCATGGTGGGACAGAAATTGTCCACCTCAATCCTGCACAAACCCATTTTTAAACCCAGGGTTTTTGTCAAACCGGGATTGGAAACCCATCTACCAAACATCAGTTTGGGTTAGGTAGCAAACCTAATCTAACCTAAACCCATCTACCAAACGTCCCCTATATATATATATGTCAATGTATATGAGTTGGAAGGTTTGAATCAAAGATCAATTTTGCCTTCTCAAAATATCTAGCAAATGGGCCAAGATTTGGGCTTAAAATTTTGAATTGGATCTATACAAAAATTAAACATTTTGGGCTTAGTAAAATTAAGCAATTAAATGAAAATTTATCTTGCTACAATCTCACATATATATATATATATATATAATTAAATCTATTTTGGGTGTTATAAAAACGAGTTGGGTGTTGGATACGAATTGAGTAGGGAATTATACTTTCTTTGATCGGGATTTATTTTGCATACGGGTTACAATAATTAGATCTCGCATAAAAATTATCAATCGAGACCAACTCCATTAATTAAAATTGGATCAAACAATTTAACACTATATATAATTTATGAATTAATCGATATCTTGGATCATTATTAACGGTTTATTTTATCTCTTTCATCAATTTAAAAATAGTCGTAATTAATAATTAACTTTAGATTATCATAATAGTGTATTGAAATATTTTGTACGTAACCCCATTATCAAAAATTGATTTTCCAACTCAAATCTAAATTACCATAAGATGAATCGAAACTTAATTTCTAGACTTAATTATTATATTTCTTATGAATAATAAATTATAGATTAATTTTATTTGGGGTGTTACATTAACTCTAGCTCTAGCTTTTTATAAAATAATATTTTATTATTAAATTATTATAATAATAAAATAGTATGAAAAGTAAACAAATGACCAACAAAAAATTTTTAATAATGACAAATAATAAAAATTACAATATTTGGAAATGTCCAAAATGAACTTTCCAGAAATAGCAGGTGAATTTGGGCGGGAAAATCTTTTCCCGCTATTTAGATATATATATATATATATTATGGACTCAATTTATATAAATATGATGGATTGTTATTTTTTATACTTCCATTCAATTGATCATACAATTATATTTCAAATAAACACGACTTAGATAAGGCTATTAATGTCACTACTTATATGCGACATGAAAATATATAAGACAAAAACTTTTATGCATCAGGTGCATGTATCCTAGATCCATGCACCCGACCCGACCCGTGTGTGTACGCGCTTCCACGTGCGTCCGATGCGCCCTCACGCACTCCCACACGCCTGGGCGGATGCGCTCAAATTCGCTCGTTAAGGATACTTTTTAGTTATGTTAAGGATACCTTTTAAATCCTGATTTCAGATTACATACCATGTTATGTTAAGAATACATTTTAGTTATGTTAAGGATACCTTTAGCTATGTTAAGAATATCTTTTGATTATATTAAGTATACCTTTAGGTTATGTTAAGAATACCTTTAGGTGATGTTAAGGATACCTTTGAAATCCTGATTCCAGGTTACATACCATGTTATGTTAAGAATAAATTTTAGTTATGTTAAGCATACATTTAAGTTATGTTAAGGATACCTTTAGTTATGTTAAGAATACATTTTGATTATATTAAGCATACTTTTAGGTTATGTTAAGAATACCTTTAGGTGATGTTAACGATACCTTTGAAATCGTGATGCTAGGTTCCTTTGAAATCCTGATTTGATACCCTTAGAATTCGCTCCAGGTCACATACATTTACGTTATATTAATGATACATTTATGTTATGTTAAGGATACTTTTATGTTATGTTAGAGATACATTTGTGTACAAAATGTGTAACACAACTACCTTATGGATAAGATATCTCTAACATAACATAAAAGTATCCTTAACATAACCTAAAGGTATGTCTGACGTAAATTAAATGTATGAAATTTGGGTATAAAGGTATCATTAACATAACCTAAAGGTATCCCTATACATTACCTAAAGGTATTCTTAACATAACCTAAAGGTATATCTAACTTAACGTAAATGTATGAAATCTGGGCATAAAGGTATCCTTAACATAACCTATAGGTATTCTTACACATTACATAAAGGTATTCTTAACATAACTAAAAGTCATGACTAAAATTGAAAAAAAAAGTTAGCGCGAAAAAAAAAAAAACAGGTCGAATTACCCAGATCCGACCCGATTGCATGGATTTAAGATTTATGCACCTCATGCACAAGAGACTTACTCAATATAAAATAGGTAAAAATTTACCCCAACCTAATTCATTGACCTGCCATGACTGCCGACCAACTTTTTTTTTTTTTTTTCCTCCTCTTTTTCTCTTATTAATTTACGATCTCTTATTCATTTATTTAAATTCATAAAGGGCCAAAAGCTAAATTAAAATCTCATCATAATAATATATACCAAAGAAATGTTTGACAAGCAATATGAATTTTACTTGATAAACATCTAATTATTTATTCCCATAATCTATCTCACCAAACATCTCTACACAAATATATATATATATATATATATACGTGTGTTGTACGTGGATGATGAATTTTTTAAATCAAAATATTATATTACTATTAATCTTAAATAATAATTTTGTATATGAATATACAATCTATGTTAAATTAAATTAATTCAAAAAAAAAGTATAGTAAATTAGAGTCCTACTCATAATAAAATTCTATTTGAAATTTGGTTTAGAATTCTTATGTAAACTTATTTAGATATAAAAATCATAAATTACTATTATAACCTTAAATAAAATCTTTAATAAGGATATATTAGACAATCCATATTTTGTAAGAAATATCCATACTTTTATATAAGTAATAGATATATTTCATGAGAAATCTTGTTACAGTAGATTTACACAACCTTTTTTTTTTTTGTAAGGATCAGATTTACATAAGTATTTTCAATGCTGCTCACTTGATCATCAATTTTCAGAATTCTTAAAGAAAGTGAGTCTTTTTTTCTTTTAAAATCTAATATCCAATGCTTTAAAGATAATGTATTGAGATTATGATAATTAAACTTATAGCCAAACATTTAGTTTCATAAAAGGGGAATTACCAAGACTAATATTTGTGAAGCAACAAGAAATAATATTTGTGAAGCAACAAGAAATAGTAGACCATGATGAAATATCTCTCATTATATTTCATCCTAATTTCATCCCACCTTCTCCAAACAATATATTCAGAAGAAGAGCAATGTTTTCTTACTCACAAATATTATGTTTATGTTGTCAACAATCTCCCTCCAGATTCACCACCTCTACAATTGCATTGTGCTTCCAAGAATAACGACTTAGGAGATCATATACTTACCCTGAATCAAGATTTTCATTTTCATTTTTGTAATAATCCTTTGGCAACTTTATTCTTTTGTCGTTTCCAATGGAACGGAAAGGACCTAAGTTTCGATGTATTTAATGCGAATTGGGAAGAACACAGATGCGACAATGACTTTCTATGCTATTATGCAGCCAAAAGTGACGGTATTTATTTTTCGTCATATAATCCACCTATAAGCCTATCAAAGATATATAGTTGGTGATATATCATACCAACTAATTAGAGTTTAAGTATGAATGGTGATGTAAGTGAGGTCAATAAATTGGAGATAATTCATTGTATGATGTTTTGAATTGGATTTCTACCTTATGTGGTTTATTTTTACAAAACTAGCTTGAATTCTACAAAAGAGTATGTAAAGAAAAACTCTCCAAGTGTAATATACAACACTTAAAAGGCTACAGTTTTGCAGAAAACCCTAATTTCAAGCACTTTGATCTTCAATTGTAATACGAGAATTGAATCAATACGCAAGAATTTAAGGTGGTTCGACTTGCCTCATCGGCCTACATCCACCATGAAAGGATCGAATCAATTTCACTAAGAGAATAGCACGAATTGTGCAATACAATCGAAATCCCCAAAAACTAGGGTTTATCACTCTCAAGAACCCTAGAAAATGTAATCTCACTCGAAACGTAAAATTGCAAAGTAAAACTACAACTGGATATACATCTATATATATAGACTAATAGCCCTCTGTCAATTTACTGGAATTTGCAACGGAATTGGATGAATTTTGATTTCAAGAATCAAATCTGCGCTGGAGCCCTAGTAGTTCAAACCGAATAACTGCTTTAGACCGGCAGTTATTCTCAAGCTCTTTGCCTTCGGTTCGACCGCTTCCAGACTGGTTCTTGACTCGATTTTTCCGGTTCTCGACTCTTTGATTTATTTCCAAGTTGATATGTAACAATTCTCCACCTCAACTTGCGAAATCATTCGAATCCTTCCATAAGTTTGAAACTTATCTACTCTTGCTTTGCTGTCTAGGTTTTCACCTGGATTTCATCCCTGCAAAACTCAAATTTTGTTCTTGGAAGAAATTAGTTAGCATATCAGCCGGGTTTTCCTCAGTCCCTATTTTCTTGGCTTCTACTTCACCCTTATCAATCAAATTTCTTACAAAATGCAGTTTGATGTCAATGTGTTTGCACTTATTATGAAACATTTGATGTTTAGCTAAGTGTAAAGCACTTTGATTATCACAATAGATAGAAACTCTTCCCTGCTTCATCTTTAGTTCCTTCAAGATTCCCTTGAGCCACATGGACTCTTTCACAGCTTTGGTCATAGCAACAAATTCAGCTTATGTGGTTGATAGAGCCACCATGGATTGCTGCATTGCTTTCCAGCTTATTGTTGTTCCAAATAGCCTGAAGACATAGCCTGTGGTGGATCTCCTTGTATCTGGATTTCCTGCAAAATCAGAATCTACAAAACCTTCCAAATGATTAGAATGGTTAGTATGCTGATAAAACATTAATCCCAGATTTGATGTTCCTCTTAAGTATCTTAGCATCCATTTGATGGCTTCCCAATGCTGCTTTCCTGGATTAGCCATAAACCTGCTTACTCTACTCATAGCATAGGCTATATCAGGTCTACTACAGACCATGGCATACATCATGCTCCCTACTGCATTAGCATAAGGAACATTTGCCATGATTTTCCTTTCAGTTTCAGTTTATGGTTTGTCTTCTACTGTCAGCTTGAACTGAGTTCCCAATGGTGTGGCTACTGACTTTGATTCATGCATGAAGAACCTCTTTAGCACCTTGTTGATGTAATCCGTTTGATATAGGAACATTAGCCCTCTTCCTCTATCTCTTCTGATGTCCATGCCTAACATTCTCCTAGCATCACCAAGATCCTTCATTTCAAACTGATCCTTTAGCTTGTCCTTGATGATTTGTATTCTCTTCATACTCTTGCTAGCAATTAGCATATCATCAACATAGATTAGAAGGTATGCTTGCACTCCATCATTCTCTCTATGTAGATAAACACAACTATCATGATTACACCTTTTTAAACTAATGCTCATCATTACACTGTCATACTTCTTGTACCACTGCCTTGGGCGTTGCTTTAGTCCATATAGTGATCTCTTCAGTAGGCAAACTTTGTGTTCTTCTCCAGACTTCTTGTATCCTTCTGGTTGTGCCATATACAAAGTTTCATTTAAGTTTCCATGCAAGAAGGCTGTCTTAACATCTAGCTGCTGCTGCTCCATATCTTCTTGCACTACTAAAGCTAGTAGTATTCTTATTGATACATGTTTCACTACTGGGGAGAATATCTCATGATAATCAATTTCTTCCATCTGAGTGAAGCCCGTTGCTACCAGCTTTGCTTTGAATCTCACTTGTTCTTCCCCAGCAACTTCAATCTTCCTTTTGAAGATCCATTTACAATCTATTAACTTCTATCCTGCTGGCCTTTCAACAAGTGTCCATGTTTGATTCTTCTCTAAGGACATGATTTCCTCATTCATAGCTTGAGCCCACTTTTCACTATCTTTTGACCTTATTGCAGCTTGATATGAGTTTGGTTCTTCGTACTCAATCTCCTCAGCAACACTCAAAGCATAGTTAGCTATATCTGTCTCACCATATCTTGATGGAAGATTTATAGTTCTTCTTTGTCTATTTCTGGCCAAATGATAAGTAGAGAGATCCTTAGACTCATCCTGTTGATCAGGTGGGCTTTCTTGGGCTTGATCTTCATCTGAATCAGTGGAGCTTGATCCATCTTCCTAATTCTCAGGCTGAGATTCTCTTTGCAGCTCCACCTGAATTCCTGATTCCTGATTTCCTAAGTCTGAGTCTTGTGTCCCTTCACTTCCAGAGATCTGTTGCTTCTCCTTGTACCCCATCACTTCTTCCTTAAACACTACATCTCTACTAATGAAGCACCTTGGAGTTCCATTTTCTAAGCTCCACATCTTATATCCTTTTACTCCATTTGGATAGCCAATAAAAATGCATTTTATGGCTCTTGACTCCAGCTTATCTTGCTTAGTGTGTGCATAAGCTAAACATCCAAAAACTTTGAGAAAAGTTTAATTTAGAGTCTTAGAATATCATACCTCATTTGAAGACTTGAATTGGACTGAAAATGAAGGGCTTCTATTGATAAGAAAAGCAGCTGTTGAAACTGCTTCCCCCCAAAATGATTTGGGCAATCCAGCATCTAGGAGTAAGCATCTCACCCTCTCCATAAGAGTTCTATTCATGCGTTCAGCTACTCCATTTTGTTGTGGAGTGGCTACTACTGTCTTGTGCCTTGTGATACCTTTCTCCCTGCAAAAACTTAGGAACTCCTCTGACAAAAACTCTAATCCATTATCTGTCCTAAGATGTTTAAGCTTCTTACCAGTGAGATTCTCTTGCTGTGTTAGCCATTCTTTGAATTTATTAAAGGCCTCAGACTTATGTTTCAGAATATACACCCACACCTTCCTATTGTAATCATCTATAAAGGTTATAAAATGCTTGCCTCCTCCATGCGTTTCTACTCTAGATGGACCCCAAACATCTGAATGTACATAGTCAAGGATACTTACAGTGGTGTGATTACCTTTTGGAAATTTTGTTTTGGTGAGTTTTCCTTGAATGCATTGCTCACACTCTTGTGTCCTTCCAGGATTTGCTATAGGTATTAGCTTCTGCCTTGAGAGTTCAGCTAAACATTTATCACCTATGTAACCTAACCTCTTATGCCAAAGGTTAGTTTGATCTACACTAGCAGTAGGTAATGCTCCTCCCATTACTGTGGTTCCTTTGAGTATATAGAGACCATTTGACTTTACTCCTTTCATTACCACCACTCCAGCTTTGGTGACTTGAATCTCCCCACTTTAAGTTTTAAACTCACAGCCTGTAGCATTAAGAACACCAGGAGATATGAGATTTCTTTTGAGTTTAGGAATGTACCTTACATTTGTCAAGGTTCTGATCCTCCCATCATGCAGCTTGAGTTTGATGGCTCCTACACCCATCATCTGGCATGAGTGATCATCTCCCAGTAGTACTGAGCCTCCTTGATGTAGTGTTAGTTCACTAAACCACTCCTTGATCGGGCACATATGGAAAGAACACCCTGAATCAGGAACCCACTCATCTCTCATGTCTTAATTCACAATGCATAGCATATCAGCACTGTTATATTGCTCTTGAGCTATGGCAGCTTGTTGGTTTGAGTTGTTTCCTCCTTGTTGCTTCTTCCTTTCAGGGCAATTTCTTTTTATATGCCCTGGCTTGTGGCAATGAAAGCACTTCCTTACTTCAGTTCCTTCTGAGTGAGAGCGCGACCCTCCTTGGTCAGATCTTTGTAAGTTTTAGTTAGAGTTTCCTTTCTTGAATTTCTTTCCTTTCACTGCCAATCCTTCTCCAAGATTTTGTTGTTTCCTTTCAGATTCAGAGCCTAGAAACCTGGAACGAATAGCCACTTGAACTTCCTCTAAGGTCAGTGGAATCACCCTTCCATATACAAGAGCATCTATGAAAGATTGATAAGATTTTGGGAGTGCATTCAACAAAAAAAGTGTTTTGTCCTCATCCTTCTGTTTTTCTTCAATGTTCTCCAAATCATCTACCAGCTTGTTGAACTCATCAAGCTTCTCCAGTATCTTCTTATCATCCAAAATCTTGAAAGAAATCAGTCTTTGTTTCAGGAATAATCGATTTGCTAGTGACTTGGTTTGATACAGCGATTCAAGCTTTCTCCAAACCTCCAATGTCGTTCTCTCTTGATACACTTCTCTTAGTGCTTTTTCTCTTAGACACAAGATGATTGAGCTGCGAGCCTTCCTGTCGATCTTGTTTCTCTCCACAGGTGACAAAGATGAGGATTCATCCGAGTCTTCAGCTGGATCTTCGCAGATTACATCCTCCCAACCCTGCTGGATCAAAACCGCTTCCATTTTTGCGTTCCATAGAGTGAAATCTCCGACCCCCGTGAACTTCTCCACGTCGAGCTTCATCCCTGACATTTGCAATGGCCTGTGATCCGGATAAATTCCCACAGACGGTGCCAATTGTAAAGAAAAACTCTCCAAGTGTAATATACAACACTTAAAAGACTACAGTTTTGCAGAAAACCCTAATTTCAAGAACTTTGATCTTCAATTGTAATACGAGAATTGAATCAACACGCAAGAATTTAAGGTGGTTCGGTTCGCCTCATCGGCCTACATCCACCATGAAAGGATCGAATCAATTTCACTAAGAGAATAGCACGAATTGTGCAATACAATCGAAATCCCCAAAAACTAGGGTTTATCACTCTCAAGAACCCTAGAAAATCTAATCTCACTCAAAACGTAAAATTGCAAAGTGAAACTACAACTGGATATACATCTATATATATAGACTAATAGCCCTCTGTCAATTTATTGGAATTTGCAACGTAATTGGACGAATTTTGATTTCAAGAATCAAATCTGCGCTGGAGCCCTAGCAGTTCCAACCGAATAACTGCCTTGGACCAGCAGTTATTCTCGAGTTCTTTGCCTCCGATTCGACCGCTTCCAGACCGGTTCTTGACTCGATTTTTCCGGTTCTCGACTCTTTGATTTATTTCCAAGTTGATATGTCACATAGTAATATCACAAAAATTTTAAAACTTCCATTCAACTTTATATTCCAAATAAACATAAATTAAACTACGACTATTAATGAAATACAAAAAAAACGTTTGGAGAAAAAAGAAAATTAACTCTCTTATTCATTTACTTAAAATCACAAAAGGCAAACTGTCAAAATGAAAATCTCATCATATATATTACCAAACTAATACTTGACAGGTAATATGAATTTTACGTGATTAAATATTTCTTATTATTTCTCTTTCTTTCAACCAATTTACACCAAATAATAGCTTTAGAAAAACATCTAATTATTTCTCCCACCAATCTATCTCACCAAACATCTCTACAAAAATATATTTCATGAGAAATCTTGTTATAGTAGATTTAAACAATCCTTTTTTTTTTTAAGGATCAGATATGCATCATTATTTTGAATGCTCCTCATGATTTGAACATCAATTTTCAGAATTCTTTCATAAAGTAACTTTTAAAATTAAAAAAAAAAAATCTAACATGCATTAATGCTTCAAAGATAATCCATTGAGATTATGATAATTAAGCTTTTGATGCTACTAGCTCTAGGCAATATTGGATACAATATTTCCTTTAGGTTTATAAAAGGGGAATTTCCAAGACTAATATTTGTCAACAAACAAGAATTATTACACCATGATTAAATATATCTTATCATATTTCATCCTAATTTCATCCCACCTTCTCCAAACAATAAATTCCGTAGAAGAGCAATGTTTTTTCGTCAGTAGATTCGATGTTTATGTTGTTAACAATCTCCCTCCAAATTCACCACCTTTACAATTGCATTGTGCTTCCAAAAATGACGATCTAGAAAATCACATACTCACAGTGGATCGAGATTTTCATTTTCATTTTTGTGATAATCCTTTCGCTACTTTGTTCTTCTGCAGTTTTCAATGGAGCGGAAAATTCTTAAGTTTCGATGTTTATAATGCAAATTGGGGTGATCCTAGATGCACCAATGTTTATAGTGCAAATCTATGCTATTATGCTGCCAAATATGATGGTATTTATTTTTCCTCCCATAATCCACCTCAAAACCTCACAAAATTATATAGCTGGTAATATGTTATTAATTGTACCAACTAATTAGATGACTATAGAAGCTTATCGTTCGATAGATTGGTGAGAATGAGATATATATTAATGTTATTGACAATAAAGTCAATATTCTAAAAATCATTTTTTGCTTTGTTCTTCTTTTGAAGAAATTTGGACAAAACTCGTTGAATTAAATTCATAGGACGATCTCATCAAAACCAACCATTTCCCCTCATTTTATATTGATTGATAGTTTTGGAGGAAAAATGATAAATGTATAATTATCACAAACTTCTCCCATTATATATATATATATATATATAGTTTTCTAATATAAACCAAAAGCAAGTATAAATATTTTCTAATAATTAATAATCTCTAATTATTTTCTAATTAATATTTATTAGAAAGTATCATTTTGGTTTATTTTCCAATAAATTTCATCACCATATATATAACACACAAAAAAAAGTAAGCTTTTACTGCAAGTTTATTTAGAAATACAACAGAGAAGAAAGCGAAGGTTACTCTAATGGCGGCTCGCCGGATTTTCTCTCTCCTCGCTGCAACTTCCCTCCAAAACCCCTTCCGCAGAGGTAAACCTCTCTTCTCTATGTGTATACGTATAAATGTTCTCGATTTCTGAAGAGTTATCGGTGAAATATTGAGGTGAGCTTTTGTGATTCAAGGGTAAGGAATTTAGGGAAAAAAAGTAGAAGACTTTGTCCTTTAATTGTCTCTATGGAGATTATCGTGTTTTGAGATTATTGGTATTTTTTAGTTGCGTCTTGCGGTTTTGAGATTGGATGTTTAATTTCCTAATTAGGGTTCCGAAAGCGATGAATGTTTATGCTGAATTTAATTTAGAAATTGGTATGTTCAATTGCTGGTTTTGATTATCCTTTCATTTAGATTCTTTCATGCTCTATTGCAAATTGATGTGTGATTCTAAAAAAGCTCAATGTTTGCAGCTGCTAGTGTGTATATATAACTGCCATGATTGGAGTTCATATCAATCTGCAGTGCAGCTTTTGTAATTCTGTAATCACCGAAAAAGTTAATCGATTGATGTTGTTTTATGGAAGAAGATATGGGATGTGTTACTTTCATTGCAAACTTGTGTCTTTCTTTTCTTGAATGTGAAAAAGAAAAGGCGATTATAATCACTTTTATCTCTGCTCGAATTGCTGCAGAAGTCTCTCGAACATTTCATCCTTCGTCAAGTTCATTCTCTTCCATCTACGAACAGTATACTAGAGAATTTCAATCTCTTGCCGAAACCAGTGCTCCATCTGTTCAGAATCCGGCTGAACAACAGAGTTGCAGCTCGAATCCTGATCATGGCACAGGCGAAAGTGTGTCCAGTTTGAAAAATGATTGGGCTTCTGTGAAGCACAAAGTAAATTCTAACTTGAAGATATCTGAAAGGCACGATCTTGTGATGATGTTCACGTGCACAGTTTGTGATACCCGATCCATCAAGACAGCCTGTCGAGAATCATATGACAAAGGTGTGGTTGTTGCTCGATGCAATGGGTGTAACAATTTGCACCTGATTGCTGATCGGTTGGGATGGTTTGGCGAACCAAGTAGTGTCGAGGAGTTTTTGGCTGCTCGTGGGGAAGAAGTGAAGAAAGGATCTGCTGACACTTTAAATCTCACTCTCGAGGATCTTGCTGGGAAGAAGAATCTTGATATTTAGGTTGAATAGAATGACCATTTGCTATTTTCAGGTTCTTTATAAATTGCTGTGACGATTTAATTTGTTAAACAGTTTTCTCCCATCAAAGTTTAGGCTTTAGAATGGGATGAAATAGTGAGAAATTGTATGTGCAATTCAACTCTCAACTATTTGGGATAGAGTGAAAGTGGTTTTTGCCCATTCAATATTACTAGCAAAGATTATCGAGCTCGGGATATTTCTTACTTCACCTTTAAATATGTAGTGATATGTTTATTCAAATGAAGTCTTTTGAATTGAATCATAAAATGTTTTCAACTGTTCATAAATCGAACCAAGTAAAGCGTAAGCTCGCTAACCATTGAGTCAAGCTTTTTGAGCTCGATCGAGTTTCTGTCAAACTCGAGCTTCATACTGTATTGATTCGATTCGATTACACCCTTCCCCATTCCCTCCAAGACAACCAAAAGCAGATAGCATCGGTTAACAAAAAAAGAGGACTATTCCAATTCTGTTGATGAAAACTGAAGGCAAAGAAGAATCTGTCATTAATTCAGTTTATGCTTTTTGCTGAAACATACAAAACTGGTTCTAAACAGAATACTGGGAAAGAGTTGAGAGGTAATTCTACTGATCAACCTGTTAAACGATAAATTCTGACAAAAAAGATACCACGGCAAAAGATCTCTCATTCGCTAGATATGTCGTTCAGTAACTTTTTACCTTGTTCGCTCAACTCGACCATCTCCATTTTAACCCTGCGATGCAAGATGGGACTCTTCTTCCCTGCAGCTGCATAAGTTCTAATCAAAGATTCAATTTCCGCAAGTCCCAAATGGTCCTTTGACTTCTTCAAGACCTCCAGGAAACCTTCAGCACCCTCAACGTCCTTGTTTTGTTCAAAGTGTTGCATAACCCTCTCGATGACTTCAGGCGATGTGGTGACCTTACCTCCGTTCCCCATATCAGCTGTAATGATATTGTTGATACATTTCACAACAAATTTAAACTCTTCCTTCTTCAGATAATAACCAAGATAATGCTCCCAAGTTTTAGCATTGGGTTTGGCTCCTCTCCTCTGAGACAGCTTCCTGAGCTTCTCGGCCTTCTCAAATGAACCTTCTCTAAGATAAGCTTCGATGAGGACATTTGCAATACGAATATCATAAGTAGAGCAATTTAGTCTCCATTCTCGAAAACATTTTTCAGCACCTGGTAAATCATTCAACTTAACCAACACTTGAATCATGTTCAGATAACTCAAGTTTGCAGTTTTGGGAAAAGCCAGCTTCAATGAACGCCAGACACGGTATAGTTCAAGCAGATTCCCAGTACGTCCGTATAATGTGATCAGGAAATGGTATGCAGGAAGTTCTCTACGGGAATTTTTGTTCTCCAGTTCCTTGAGTGCCTTATCAGCCTTGTCCATTAATCCAGCACCAGCGTAGATGGATGCCAAATTACTGTAAGTCGTCCAATCTCCAGCAACTCGACCGTCCCTTTTCATCTCATCAAGGACTCTTTCAACCCCAGCTACATCATTCATAGCAGCAAGAGCCCTCATCCAGACATTGTAGGTGTAGATATCTGGCATGATATCACTTGCCTTCATTTCTTTTACAAGCGTTGGGACTGCATATGGCAAACCATTTTTCAGGGAGAGGGTCATAAGGCTGTTATATGGCATGGAACTCATTTCCAAGTTGAGTTCTTTCATCTTCTCAAATAAAGATTGCGCCTTTTCAGTCATCAACTCTTTGCAGTAACAATTAAGAAGAGCGCCATAAGTGAGATGACTTTTTGATGATTCAGGTAGACTGATAAAGTAGGCCTCTGCAGCAGCAATACCTCTGCTTTTTGCGATCAGATCAAGATGTATTGCTTGATCACTGACTGTTTTATTCATTCCTTTTTTTTCCATAGTCTCTGACAGCTGTAGGAAACAAACAATCAATGTAGGCTCTTAGTAGATATGCGAATAAGAATCAAGCTGTGCTGGTAAGTTACTTATAAAATATAGTGCTTCAAAGAATCTTTTATAAATCCTGATTTAGGTTCATGCTTTTGAACTTTCATCAAATTATGTCAGACTTGGGATTCAAACGCTAAGGAATCTCTGTAAAAATCAACCCCCTTGGTTGATTTTCAGTTTTAGACAAACTACCACAGCTGTTCTTGTAATTATTTATCTACTCTCATTTTTCGCACTCTCCTACAGAAATCCTGTACATAAACAATAGGTGTCCAAAAGTCTATACTTTCCAGGAACTATACAATGAGAATCAAGCAGCAAAAATTCTCTTGACATGCAAATCGTAAAAACTCGACTGCTGAAAAGCTAGTCTCTGCATCTCCATTACACAATGACCATAGAAAATTAACATTACACCTGTTAGATAAGTTGAAGATACATAAGACGGAAGCTTTCAGTGTTGCATTAACCAATGAGTAGCTGAAAGAAATCCTTACAATGCATTCCATGCATTGTTAATTCATCCAACATATCTCACCAATACCCAAGTCACTTTCCACCAACTCGTAGAAACGAGCAACCATTACGAGCAGCGTTTGAAGAAATCCAATTATGAATAACACAGTCAGACTGATTTATCACAAGGACAAAATAATGTGTTTCCATTCATCACATTCAGTCTTCATTTCTTCTATTTTTAAATGACAAAAAACTTAATATATAAATCAAGGAACAAATTTCCACCAAATAAGAAACCGGCGCCGTTGTCATCAATCACACATGCAAATTCACATAGTATCTACAACAGAAGAAGCATACAACACATCATTGTTAAATTACTTAGCTACACTATACTAGACATAAAGAAACTACCAATATGAATCAAAAACCCAATTTTTAGCATTGCAGATCAAAAGCCTCCAATATCAAAACCCACTAATAAATAACAATTGAACATAAGAACTACGACAAAAAATAGTACCTTGAGCGCAGGGGCATAGAGCTTGCGGCGGCGAAGAATCTTGAGAGTGTGACCGACTTCCCATTTATAAGCGTTTTTATGGGACTTGATAAACTGATTCAGCTCCGTCCTAACGTTCTTCTCTTCGCCGCCATTGCTGAACAGCTTCTTGTAAAGCGCTTCTTCCAAGTACTTCTTCGACGATCGCTTCACTATGCTCTTCTTCTTTGCGAATTGCTGCATAAACGTAGAAGCCATTTTCGTCGTCGGTTGAATCAAACGCAAGAATTTTGAGGAATTAATTGAAATGGAGCTGCATTTGAGGTTTGATTTTGGGAGTAAAAACCCTACACTGGAAAAACTGAAGTACTTGGGAATGAAGAGAGGCGTTTGGAAATGAAGAATGAGAGAGGCGTTTTCGGTAATTGTTGGGCTGGGCTTTAGATCACTAATGGGCTTTACAATAAGGCTAGATTAGTTTAAGCCTCTAATATTAACTAACAATTTATTAAAATCTTTTTTTTTTTTATATATAAAAATTAAAGTGCAAGTGAAGTGCCATTTTTTTTTGTTTAGTAATATTATTCAATTTTTAATGATTAATAGATTTGAGAAATTTTTACTACTATTTCTATCAACCAATATACCTCCTTTTTCTTTTTCTTTTTTAAATTTTAAAATCAAAAGAAATGTAAAATAAAAAAGTGAGTCTTGTGGACTAAAAATCTATAGAATTTGGTTGGATCAGTGGACTAAAAATATTTGTCTCATAAAACTTATATGTGAAACCATCTCACGCATAAAAGTTCATGTAAAAATAAAACTTCATTTTTGCATACAAATTTAGAATGTGGTTAGTAAAGCAACTACACTATTTTCTAATATAATCCTTATTTAATAAATTTAAGAGTCTCATTAGTAGTTAAACATAATTATAAACATATTAAATAAAGGGACAAGGGCCAAATTTACCCATTTACTATATTTTGGACCAAAAATAATCAAAGACTATAATAGAATGACAAAAATAGCATATTCACTAAATTTTGGGCTAAAAATACTCATCTATATCTATATATATATATAAGCAGAATATTCAGCTAAAAATAACTGCAATAAATGTCTCATTTATTAAATATTTCTATTTTAAGAAAATCATTAATAACTTTCATTTTATATTTATTAACAAAAGTATTAATATTTAAGACATTTAATTTTATATTTATTGTATAGAAATTCAAAAGAAAAAATAATTAGATAAATTTATCTATATATTTCTATACTATAATAATAAAGGAAGAATTGAAAATATTAATAGAAATACTCTTTTCCAACAAAAAGTGTCACTTCAACAATCTTTTTTTTTTTTTTTTGTATTTTTTATTACTTAATCCATTCAATTTAGGGTCAATTTACAAAGTACCCATTTACATAAGGCAATGAACTTATCTACCTATTTTTATGGGAATAACTTTTTTTACCCAATTTGGGTAGTGGAATGTCCACAATACCCCCAACTTAAGTTATATTTACATAAGAAAAGTTCAGAAAATATCCTGGACTCGAGTCAACTTTCTTCAACTCGAGTCAACTTTTCAAATAAGGTGAACATGTCGTGAACACAGAATATAATATCGTGTTCACCAAATGCAGCAATGTTCAACATATCGTGAATACAGAATATAATATCGAGTTCATCATATGCTGATATATTTGTGGTTTATGTAAATATAAACTTAAGTTGAGGGCATTATTGACATTTTGCCCTCAAATTGGGTAAAAAGGTAACTTCCCATAAAAATGGGTAAACAAGTTCCTTGACTTGTCAAATTGGTTAATCGGATGTATTTTCACTTCAATTTATAATATAAATATTGTATTAGTTTATTATTATTTTAGTAATTTCTTAAATACCAATAATAGATATTGTTCAAACAATCATTTCAATAATAAGTATTAATTTCGTGTTCACGAAATGCAGAAAAGTTCAACATGTTGTGAACATGAAATATAATATCGTGTTCATCATATGCTGATATATTTGTGATTTATGTAAATATAAACTTAAGTTGAGGGCTTATTGACATTTCGCCCTCAAATTGGGTAAAAAATTAACTTCCTATAAAAATGGGTAAACAAGTTCCTTGACTTGTCAAATTGGGTAATCGGAGGTATTTCCACTTTAATTTATAATATAAATATTATATTAGTTTATTCTTATTTTAGTAATTTCTTAAATACCAACAATAGATATTGTCCAAACAATAATTTCAATAATAAGTATTAATTTGTTGAGTGATAATTGATATTATATTTAATATAAATATAATTAATAAACAAGTGTAACACTATTTAAGATGTGTGTATATACATATATGTATATATATAATATGTATTTAGTGTGAAATTTTATGTCATCCAAAGTATTTTTTAAATTAATATTTGTAAGTGTCCCGTCAACAGTTTTTTTTTTTGCATTTTGCATTTTTTACTATTTAATTCATTAGATTTAATAATATAAATATTGTATTAGTTTATTCTCATTTTATTGATCTTAATTAATTAATTTTTAGTGAATAATTTCTTAAATACCAACAATGGATATCCATACAATAATTTCAATAATAAATATTAATTTGCATGAGGATAATTTATATCATATTAACAAATAAATATAACACTACTAAAGATGTGTGTATATACATATATGTATATGTGTATATATAATATGTATTTAGTTAGAATAATATGTCATCCTAAATATTTTTTAAATTATAAATATCTCATAATGGAATAAAATTTTCACCTTTTACTTTACACTTAGGACTTTGTATATTTTTATATGATAGTGCACGTTTTGAATTTAGATGGTTCAACTAATTATTTAAATTATATGCTTAGTTTCTAATTACATTGTCATCATCATGATCACTACCACTACATTTCGATTTTGTGTTGAGCTTAAATTGTAATGATCAATGTCGGTCTATATCAATTAATTTACATGATACTTATAATGAAATAATTATCTGTCATCTTCAATGTTAAGAGATATTAATTAAAAATATTTTTCTAATTCAATTTATTTTAAAATAAAATGTTGAAAATATATAATCGACAGTGATTGCATTAAATTCATACATAAAATTTCTAATTTTATTGTTTGTTGTTTCTATATATACACTCTCACACACACATGTATTTAATTTAAGAAATTGAATTTGATTTTTAATTCATAATTCTTTTTAGTTTTTTTAGTATATTTAATTTAAGTGACTTATGATATTAGTTTGTAACACAGGTGATAAAAAAATGTTTCAACTAGAATCGTTGTATAAAGAAGTTTTAAAAAAACTTACAATTATCCTTGCATGTTAAAATTCCAATTTTGATTTGAAGATCATGATTGATACTTTTGTTTTTAGTATTAATCATAGATTATTGAATTGGATGTGTATAATATCAATATATTATTGTGAATTGAATTATCTTAAGCAAATTTATATTTTCTTAGTTATTGAATATTATAATGTCTTCTATATACTAAAATTACTTATACTATATTATCAAATAATTAATATTTACCAACATTATATCACAGATCGCACATCGTGCGGGTGCGAGTACTAGTTTTAACTAATGTATAAAGGGGATTGTCAAATCACATTTGTCCACTGGATGTTGAAAGGGAACCTTGTCAAATTTTGTCCCACTTTTGCAGACAAAAAATCAGCACTTTCTAGAATTTTTGTCAAATCACATTTGTCCACTGGATGTTGAAAGGGAATCTTGTCAGATTTTGTCCAACTTTTGCCAGCAAAAAATCAGTACTTTCTGGAATTTTTTTTTAATAAGTTGAAAAAAATTAGCACACTACGCCCTATAGGATTCGAACCCAAGATCACAATAAACAAAATAAGCTCAAGTTCCACTGGGACAAATAAGATGAATACAATAGTTTTTGTAACACCTAAAAATAGGGTTACACAAAAACTACATGAGTTTTCGTGTAACCCTATGTTTTAGGCGTTACACGAAAACTACATGGACATTTTCGTATAATGTCTAATACATAGGGTTACAAAAAACTCCTAGTGTAGTTTTCGTGTAACCCTATTTTTTGGTGTTACACGAAAACTATTGTATTTATATTGTTTGTTCCAGTGGAACTTCAGCTTATTTTGTTAAGTGTGGTCATGGGTTCGAATCCTATAGGTTACAGTGTGCTGTTTTTTTTTTTTCAACTTTCTTAATTTTTCTTTTATTTATATGTTTAATTTTCTTAATTTCTCTAAAGGGGAATTTGTCCACTTTACTTTATTAATTTTTCTTTTATTTATATGTTTAATTTTCTTAATATCTCTAAAGGGGAAATTGTCCACTTTACACATGTCATTACCCTTTTTTTCGTGGATATACACACATATATTTGATACACTTAAATTGAACTTTTATAAATTTTCTTTTATTTATATGTTTAATTTTCTTAATTTTTCTAAAGGGGAATTTGTCTACTTTACACGTCATTACCCTTTTTTTTTTTGGATATACACACATATTTGATGAGCATTGTTCTTGTACACTAGTTGCATGGATCTAGATCCATGCAACTAGGCGCCCACGGGTCGGGTCGGGCCGGATTTGACCCGGATCCGCGCCCATTTTTTTATTTAATTTATGCGGTAACCTTTATGTTATACGAGTATAACCTTTATGTTATATGACTATAACATTTTTGTACAAACATCATAACCTTTAAGTTAATATACTCAGACTTTTTTCAATATAAAATGTAAGATAATATAGCTGAAAACCTTTATGTTGTGATGCTTTAACCTTTATGTTATGTTGATTTAACTTTTATATATAAATATCATAACCTTTATTTACTTAAAGAATAACATAAAGGTTATGTTAATATAACATAAAGGTTAATATTATTATGCGTAAATGTTGCATTATTATAACTTAAAGGTTTACAATGTGTTAAAACCTTAAAATTATATACTTAGAATTATTTCAATCATGTAATATAATTGAAAACTTTTATATTCTTATAACTTAACATTTATGTTATATTGATATAACCTTTATATACAACTATCATTACCTTTGAAAAATATAAAAGTTATATTATTATAATATAAAAATTAAATTATTATAACATTAAGGTTAAGTTATTATAACATAAAGGTTTAAAAAGTAATATATATTTATCTTCCTCTGTAAAATATTAAACCATCAGGATAGAAATGTTATGCGAATATATCATAAATGTTATGTAAACATAATGAAAAGGTTAGGCGGACATAACTAAAAGGTTAGGCGAAATAACTAAAAGGTCATGGAGTGAAACTAGTGTTTGAGCACGATTTGGGGGTGCGTATCAGCGCGTGGGGGCACGTTCCAACGCGTTTTGGGCGTGAAAATCACCTCCCGGGTATATGACCCGGATTGCATGGGTCATGACCCATGCACTTGGTGTATATAAATAATTGTGATATTTGATACACTTAAATTGGGATATAAGGGACAAAGATAAAAGACTTGTCAAATTATGTCTCACTTTAAAATCAAAGTGAATATTTTTGGCTAAAAATATAACAAATGTGTTATATTTGACCTATCAGTATAGAAGAGACTATTATTAGGTCATAAAATGTGTTAATTTTTGGTTATTTGCCCTTAAATAAAACTATATTTTATTTATTAAGAATAAAAAAAGAAGAACTTTTACAATATGAGATTTAAAAATTTTGAACCGACCAAAACATGAGTGCACGTGACCGCCTGCATAGTGCCACGTGTCAGATTGGCGTCGGAATTGGCGGCGGCAAATCCCTTGCGTTTCGCGTCCTACTACCTAACATCCAAAACGACACCGTTATCGTGTCGTTGGGTATATATATACATGTTATTCTATACGTCAATTTCTTCAACAACTACCAGGAGGGTATCTGGGTTTCTTTGTGTTCAATTATATAGGTTGGTTTTGTAAATTTATATATATATATATATATATATGTGAATTCTTTGTATTTTTTTCAGCAGTTGTGATTTTTGTATATATGTGTATACTTTTTATTTTGACAATTTGAATGAAGATTGATGGTTATGAAATCTTTTGAATTGTTGCTATTTATGAAGGGGAATTGTTGATACGTGAAGTAGAGAAGCTATGTTTGCGAGAATTTATGTGGGACTAGGATCAAAGTTGATGGTTTTGATGAATTATTGTTGAATTGTGGTTAAGATGTTTGCTAGATGATTAATCGGATATGAGCGAAAGATGGGATTTGTCAACAGCTTCATAGAGAGTTCATGTTTGATGATGAAAGAATCAGGAATGGTTATTTGTGGTTGCGAAGTTGTGATCTTTGTTGTGTGAGGAGTGTTTGATTATGCAGTAGAGAGCATCTAGCAGTATATTAGGATTACATGAGTGTATTTGGGAGAAGAAATCGGGGAAGTATTCGACGAAATGTTAACCAGTTATAGCCTAGGTTTCTTGTTTGTTGTGGAGCAGTTGTTAATAGTAGTTGGAGCAGTATTTTAGCATTTGTGAGAATTTGTTTCTTCATTAGTTGTTTCTAGAGATTGCTAAAGGAAGATTTATTTCAAGTTTTTGTAGAAAATTTATGTAATTCTTGATGACCAGGCTGTATATTTTCTTCTACAAGCTTTATTTTTCTTCAAATTTGTGCTGTCTCAGATGGATGTGTGTGTGTGAGAGAGAGAGAGAGAGAGAGAGAGAGAGAGAGAGACTTACGATCTTAGGCTATATGCATTTGATCAATGGTGGCGTTTATTACTTCTGTTGGTTCATACCTTTTAAAGAGAAAGTTCAGAGATGTGCTTTCTACACCTCATGGCATGGGAATTGAGGAGGATATACAGTAAATCAGTAATGCAATTTTGAGTAAAATCCATGGCATCTTAGAAAGAAATCTTCTCCTTAACTTAGATGAGTGTTATGTTCAGAAATGTAGGACAGTGATGGCGATTTTGTATACTCCTTTCAATTATCGTGCCTAATTTATATGCAGTCCATGGACAGTGGTATTATAAACTTTAATAAGCCTATTTTAGGTAAAGTAGAGAGTGACTTCTTTTGACTCGTTTGTATACCTGTGTTTTGGTCTTTAATATGTGGACACCATGTTTTTGTTTCCAGCTGGAAGGCAGACATACTACGAATTTACATGAGGTACTTCTACTGTTGAGGTTTATTTTGGTTGAACTTCTGGAAAGTAGTTCTTTAGACATTATTTGAGAAGATCGAAATGTATGAGCTGGATCCTGACGTTGTGCGATGGGGTCTCCACCTAATAGATGTTTGCCCTTCAACGAGTAAAGGATCTCCACAAACTGTTACCGTATACGAGAAAGACTTATCCACGACTGATACAGAGAAGGAAGGTTTTTGTAGTACGACAGACTTGGTTGTGGAGAATGATGAAGTAATAGCTCATGCTCTTCAGGAAGAGTTATTAAGGGTTGCTTCTCGATCTTCATCTCTTAGAGAACAACATCAAGAAGCATCTATTCTTGCTCAGGAATGGCTTGGTCCTTCTGGGAGGCACTTTGATTCTGACTTAGAGAAAACATCAATCGAGAGCAAGGATCAAGAACCAGAGATTGAATATGAATCAGTTCTTGATGGTGAATTGGGCAAAAGGCTGAATCAGATGGTCCCTGTTCCTGTAAGTTTGCCAATCGATCCTTTTCTGAATTAATGAGAGATTTTCCTCCTTTGACATGCACTTAGCTTTGTTTGGTGGCTATAGTTGCTGATAGTTCCACATGGCAACTTTTAAGAATCAATCTATGTTTTATCTTGTATGATAATGGACTACCCTTTGTGGTCTTGACTTGAAGTGTGTTTGTTGTGCTTGTGACTACTGCAGCATGTTCCGAAAATCAATGGAGAAATACCATCTGTTGATGAAGCTACATCAGATCATGAAAGGCTATTGAACAGGTTCGTATGATCATGTCTATCTTTGACTGTTTTTATAGTTATATAATTGTACTAGCCTCTGTATATTTCTTTTTTAACATGAGATTTTATCAATTAAATCATCTTTCTGTATTTCTACTATTTCAGTACAAATTCAATACAAGTGTATCATTTCCTTATACAAAATAATTTCTGAGAAATTATAGTATTCTGTACTGTGTCTCTTAACTCTTGCATTTTCCTGTTTCTGTCAGATTGCAGTTATATGAGTTGGGCGAACTAAAAATTTCAGGAGACGGTAATTGCCAGGTTTGTTCCTTTTCCATCTATACTTGTATATGTCAGCTTCATTTAGCAATGTGTCATTCTACAAAATGGATACACTCTCATTGTCAATTAGATATTATTTGTTTTGATAATTGGGATACTGTTTTTACCCCTCGTTAACATTTTTCGTTTTGCATGTTATCAGCTTCCGAATGTCTCAAAGTTATTCATGTGAAATGAACATGGTTATGCCAGGACATGGGACCCCCCCCCCCCCTCCAAAAAAAAATTGTAGGTCCATATATAGGAATACAAGGATGTCCAAGAAAAAAACACGAGGCACATCCCCTCATAAGTATATATTAGAGTTTAGATGTATAATAATAGTAAAAATTTGAGTATAGTTAGTCCTTAAAAACTTGATCCGCTGTCATATTTACTTGCATTCATTCCAATCCCATGTCAGCCTTTGCTCGTGCCACATCTATTACAAATAGCAACCTTCATGGAAATATGCCATTATCTTGACCTTTTTGCTGCTAATTCATGTGATATTTGTAGTGTATACTTTCTAACAAGTTTAATTAAACTTCATATTCTGATGATTAGACTCGTATTTCCCAGCTCTTGGTGCTGCTACTTAGCTTTCTAAGCTTCACTATCTTTGTTCATCTTTTATCAGTGGCTTTGTAAGTCTTACTGTTCTTTTCTGTAGTTCCGTTCATTGTCAGATCAAATATATCGCACCCCGGAGCACCACAAAGTTGTGAGAGAACAAGTAGTAAACCAGGTCCTCTTGTTATTTTCGAAGAATAATATTCCTGTTCTTGAAATCATATCGGTTCCTTTTCATCATTGTGATTACCTATCCATATGGTAACACTGTTTTCCTCTCATCTGCAAATCTCAGCTGAAGTCAAGATCGGACTTGTATGAGAATTATGTACCAATGCCTTATGGTGATTACGTGAGGACAATGAGCAAGTATAACTCTCTCTCTCTCCTCAGATTATCACACATATTGGGTTGTATATCAATTTGTTTAATCATATTTGCATAATAACAGGAACGGGGAATGGGGAGATCATGTCACATTGCAAGCTGCTGCAGATTGGGTACGATTTTCTTCCCATGCTCACTCATCTTTACATATAAGGAACTTTGCATTTGACATGAAAGTGTTTAATGGCAGTTTGGCGTGAAGATATTTGTGATAACGTCATTCAGGGATACATGTTACATCGAGATTCTTCCACAAACTCTGAAGTCAAATAGAAGTAAGTCCCGTTAGAAGTACCATTGTTATAACTGGCAAGGAGCATTGAATTCGTTTATTCATAATCCATAATCCATGGCTGATTGTGAATGCAGTTATATTCTTGAGCTTCTGGGCAGAAGTGCACTATAATTCGATATATCCACTAGGAGGTAAAGATAATTTACTTATTTACTTGTTCATGACGATTATGATGATGGTTATGCTATATGTAATGTTTGTTTGTTCTTGCTAGAATTGCCTATGCTTGAGTCCAAGAAAAAGAAGAGATGGTGGTGGTGAATATTTACATGCTTTCATTGTACATATATACCATTTTTGGACTCACTTTTACTTGGTAGTATTCTTTCATTCTTCCTTCTCTTCTCTTGTTAGTATATCACCTTTCTCTCTCTCCTCTCTCTCTTTCTCTCTCTAGAATGTTGGTTAATGGAGAAGGATAACAATAAGCCAGTGCTTGTATATTTAGATACATTTTTGTAACTCTTAACAGATGAGGCATATTCACCATTCTTGTTAGTGTGAGTAGATATTTGTGCTACTGTGGATGAAATATACAGCTTTGACAAGAACAAAATGAAATTCAAATATTTTGTATAAATCACATAACAAAAGCCTAAAAATATCAGTATATGTTGAATAGCATCAATTTGTTGAATGGTAAATGTTTATAAATAACAAAGAAATTTGCTATACATGTTAAGGTAAAAGAATTGCAAATCTGATAAATTTCCTCACCAAAAATGCCCCCCATCTGAAGCTCCTATCTATTTGCATTTTGTGCAAAGTGAGATCTGATACACATAATTTATAAGCAAAATGTACAGAATGAAGGAAAAGAATTGGAGCTTATTATCAGCTCAATCATGAGCAAAAACCTATACACAATCAAGAAATAAATGCAAGCTTATTTAGAATGAGTAGAGAGACTACTCCTTGAGGATGCGACGAACTCAGCTCGTCCTCGTATATACACAGCTCGGATACTTGCAGAAACTTGCCGTTTCAAGAAACATTGGAGGAGCATTGCGCAATGTGCTTTTCTCCAGTTGCAACGAGCTTTTCTACACGCGATACAATGTGTTTGCCATAAGTGTACCTTTTGAGTGTGCTCAAGTGAACCTTGATCCGAGAGAGGATTAATTCCCGGCTTGTATCGTCACAAGTCTCGAGCACTTTCTGTACAACGTAGTTACCAAAAGGATCCTTCATCATCGCCTGTAATGGTTCGTTTTCATCTGTTGATCCCAGTATCTCGTTCACTACTAGCTTCCGCTCTTCTGGACCACCGTAAGTTAAACACTTCTCAACAACGTTAGAGGCAAATTTTTGCTGACTCATCTTCACTATTTGTCCAGCCAGTTTGCTGATAATCACAGCTCGTTCGTGTGGCGTACCATGCTGTACAACATGCTACACGAATACAAGTACGAGGGCTGAACTTAACAGATTCAACCATTTTAAAATGCAAACGAATGAATGATAACCAAAGCCAGGTAGGTGAAGTAGAATACCTGAATGACGTAATTCCCATATTGGTCTTGAGCTAGCTTACAGACACAGCTCATTATTTCGTCCATGAATTTTCGTTGAGTTTTTGGATCAGAACAATGCTCAAGAACCCTCTGTGAAATTTTTTTATAGAAAAGGATTCAAATGTATTGAAATTATATGAAGCAAATAAAGATAAGGCGTTCTTACCTGAATTACTCGACAACCATAAGGATGTGTGGACAAAGTCACAACTTGGCCCGAGAATGAAGATAGAATAAACTGAATTCGATCTTGAGGAATACACTCGATGCATTTTTGGATTACGTGGTTACCGTTTTGATCATGAACACATTTCATCACAGAACCATCTAGCTCTGCTGCCATCTCAGCCCGCATATCCATATCTACCACTTCCAAGGCCTGTGATTAGAATCAATGCTTTAACATAATCACCCGTAGGATGAATGAAAATGGATAAAACGTAATAAAGAGAAGATTCCTCATACATCGGTTTAAGCTATTATTGAAGAGGAAATTCATTAATGAACGTAAGAGAAGAACAGTGAAGACAAAGCTAAAGAAAAGACCTTCTGTATAACTCGGCAACCATACATTTGCAGAGTGAGAGACAAAACATGACCAATGAGGTGTCTTGCTAACTCGTTTCGTTGACTCTCAGTTCCATGCTCAAAGAACTGTAAGTCAAGAAATAAAAGCTAGTCACCACTGGAACACTTGCACATATCATTCAATGTCTTAGATATTCATTACCTTTTGTACGACATAATTTCCAAAAACATCAATCATCAAACCAAGAGCACTGGGAATAATCTCTGCTAGTATCTTTGTCTTTTCTTCAGCAGTAGCAGTCTCTAGCTTCTGCTGAATGAAGCGACTTCCAAACTGGTCCGTACTGAATATAATAAAAACAAAGAACTCATAAGAACACGTAACCAAATATAACAAAAGTGAGTAAATGTTGTTGCTTCCTTCACACCTGAATTCAACAACATGGCCAAGAATGTCTGAAAGCTCCAATGATTTAGCCTTATTGTTCTTAAGTGCCTCTAATAACGACTCAAATCTTTTACCATGGCTTCCACCTTTTGAATGTGAACTACCATGAGATTCGCCCTTTAGACTTTCCAAAGCTGAGGGCATCTGAGTACTTTTCTCATTGTGGAGCGTAGAATTTCTCGAACTATCTCTGGGATTTTGAGAATTTAACGCAATGTTCCCTTGATATGAAGCAGCAGGAGGGTTAAATGTAGAGTTTCCATGGTACTGATGATTCATACTACCCGGTTTTTGTAAAATGTGCGACTGATATTGCTGTGCCTGTTGTAGAAGCAATGCCTCAAGATAGGCTTTCTCCAAAGCTTGCAAATCATCCATATGCATTCCATGAGCAGAATTTCCAGCGATACATGTAAAATCATTTCCATGATTTGAAAGTTTCTGCATGTATTGCATTTGATGAGGATCCAAAACCGGAATGTGAAACCCTGGAGGGTAATTAGGTCTTAGAAGGTGTGCATCTCCATTACCACCAGCCAAAAGTGAACCTATCATCATATCATGTTTCTGATCGACCGAATATCCATTTCTGAGAGCAGAAATATTCACACCAGCAAAATTATTGCTCTGCAACTGAGTTTTCAGATCTTCCAATCTTGCAAAATCAGAAGAGCTATGTTGAGACTGAAGATTAGAGATTAGCAGTTGAAGATGTCCTTCTGGGAAAACTCATTCGCTCGTTCATTGTTTGATTTGATAAATTGGGGCCTCTGGTTGATCCATTGTTCCTCACTAAATTTGCATAGTTTATGTTATTTATCAAATTTTCTGCTCTAGAGTTGTCAACAAAATGCTGCTGCTGATCTGTCAAAATTCCCATTTGGCATTGAGACTTTGAAATACTTTCGGTGGGAAGCTGACCTCTAGACATGTTTAATCCAGAGAGAGAGGAAGCAATATCAGCTATCTCAAAAATGCCAGATGAAGAAAAATTATGAGCATCCAATGCTGCGGAGTTGACATTATCAGCAAGATGAACTCCATTACCAAGAGCAACGAGACCTGGACTGACGGACCTCCCCACCATTTCAGGCCTAGTAACAGATAAACCTGAATTCACACATGATACTAAGGAGCTTGGGTTTCCTGAGCCGATGTTCTGCGTGTTAGACAAGCCCGTAAAAGTTTTTTGAGGAAGCATAGCTTCAAAAGACTCTGCTTTATTCTGTAGTTCTGATGCACCAGAGTTAGATATTCCCATCATATCTGAAACATCAGCAACCGAGTTCTGGCTAGCGGGCCGTGAAAGATGTGATTTCACCGGTTGGCCAGAGCCCTCCTAGAAAAACCAAACCATAAATACATACATAATTGATTTATCCTTCATGAATGTAGATGCATGTGTATTTACGTATTTAAGAACAAAATAACAACCATATTACAAAAGAGAAGAAAATAAAGACCTGAAGTATATCTGCAAAACTCTTCCTTCTAACTCCCATACCAGAGCCTGAAGCCCCTATTACACCTTTATCCAATGAATCAGTAGAAGTCTTTCTCGATAAATTCCTTATAGCCGCCTTCCTCAGCTCCATCAATTCGTCTTCTGCTTTCTTCGCAGATAAACCAAGAGGCATCGTGCACAACAGCAAACTTCCACCATTATCGACTACATTTCTACCCAAACCAAGGCCTGAAGCCCTTACCCTCTGCGCGACACGCCAATCCTCTTTGGATAGTAAGGGAGGGGGCAATCTAGGATTGAGGTTCTCGTGTGAATAATAGTATTCTAAATATGCAGGGTGTGATCTAATATCCTCTTCAGTTAATACACCAATGTTGGTACCATTGCCAATGCTACTAGTACCACTGCCATCAAATTTCGTTAAATTCGGATGCCTAAGAAGACTCCCTGCAGCCAGCAACGCACCCTCCACCGTGGGGGGCGCGCTGCCACTCCGGCCTATCTCAAAATGCCTCTCTCTCTCTAGAATTAAGCCGCGATTACGCTGCTGTTGTAGAAGCAATTGCTCAAGTTCACTCTCTAATTTGGCATTGATCCCCAAATTCTCACTCGAATTTGATCCTCTCATCATGATACTACTCCCTAAATTCTACCCCACATTCACATTTGATAGAATTACAACCCCACAATCAGATCCTCAACCCACAAATTGCATCCGAATGAAACCTAATATGGCAAAGAGAAAGAGCAAAATCATAGTCAATTGAAACAGAAAATAACTGCAAGAATCAATCATGAAACCCGAATCAAATAGACTGAAATTCACCCACCATTAACCACAATGTCCAGGAATTCGATACATATACACAAATCCCACATCTAAAAAGAGAAACTTCAGTCAAAAACACATCAAACTTCACCTACAGAATCCCAGAAAAATCCACATTAACAGGAACGTAAAAAATCATGCATGCAAAGAATCAAACATGGGTCTGGGAGAAGAAATTCACGATTTTGTTACGAACAAAATGGGAGTATTTAGGATCTAAACGGGTATCTGAAATCATTTCATTTTCAGTAATTTGACGTGTGGAATTCAGAAAATGCTTGGAGCGTACAAGGTGGAGATTATGCGAAACTGGGATGAGAGAGAAGAAATTCAATGCAAGTGGTAGTTTTGAGTTTTTTTTTTTTTGGTTTTCCTTTCCAAAATTATAGCTTTTTTTTTTTTTGGGTAATATGCATGGATTTTTTTTCCACATTTTCGGCTGTCCACGTGTTAATTTCTACTTATTTTATTTCATATATGTCACTACCTCTGTCCCGACCTACTTGGTCCGTACACGGAATTTATGAAAATGCAGTTGACTTGTTGTTTTAGGTTACTTTTTAATTAAAAAAATGTTTTTTATATTTTTTGCTTACTTTTTGGTTACTTTTTTATTAGAAAATTTTTATTTCTTTGTTATTTTGAAGCTGACAAGTTCGACTGGGACAGACGAAAATGATAAGTAGACAAGTTGGATTGGGATGGAGGGAATATATACTAATAATTTCAATTGCTAATTGTTTTTAAAATATTTTTCAATAGTAGTCATACGAATTTATTATTATAGTTCAATATTTTATTAATTCATCATAATTAGCTCATCATTTATATAAGGATATTTAAGAATTGTCTGTATATCGATATCATAAGCTCATTAATATTCTCATAAATCATCCAAATTACATCCGATTAATAAATCATAACTAGGTAGATTTTTTTTGTAACATAAAACATGGAAAACATAATAAAGTTTTTTTTGTTGCAATGGAATTTAAAGTTTGGGAATTACTTAACTATGAGATTGAAAATTAGGATCGATGTAGTTTGTTTACAAGGTTGTTTCAAAAATAACTTTGCATAAATATTTTCTAACAATTCAAATAATAATAATTATCATTATTATTTATACTGTCAATAGTATGATGTTCATATACTAACAGGAAGACAAGATAAATAAAAATTCCAACTAACATAACTAATTCAACACACCCAAAATCAAATTAAAAAATGATGACTATATGATGGGTCAATTCATCTCACGAAATAAAATCCGTAAGACAGTAACAAAAGAGTCCTACTGTAATATGATGCAGAATCGCAAACTCTATTATAATTCTGTTATTTCCTTCAGAAATTACTATGAAAAGAAAAGGAGTAGGAAAAAGGATGACTAAGATTGATTTATATGCTGCTATTTTCATTCTCTATCAATTCTCGAACCTCGTTTACAACCAGGTACGCCTTGTGGGCTCCGATCACCTCGGCCTGTTTCTTGCCGTCTCTCCATAGCTGCAACATAAATGGAAACAGAGCTTTACAGAGATGATTCTATGATTCCTATGGAAAATTAACAACCTTGTAGTAACATACAATGTTTCCTCCAGTTTAGATGTAAGGAGGTTTACCTGTATTGTAGGCATCTTCTGCTCGTTTGTTGCGTGTCAAGGACATAAGGAAACATGAAACCATAGATATGAGAATCGATCAGGGTTGCAGAAAGTTTATCAGAGTAAGTTTAAATCAGGGAAGAAAGGATCATATGGAGAAATGAATCGAATATCCTTAGTTTTTTAGAATATTTGTCATGTTAATGAAGAATTTGTGATGGAGAGGAACTTACAGTAACTCCAGCACGAACGACGAGCTTATGAGGAACATTATTGACATCAATGGAGTAAAATCTTATTCTGCACCGAAAAGAATGAATTCAAATCACAATGCAAACTTAATTTGAACACAATATGTATGATAACTAAGATAGAAAGCAGCATAAGCGGTTTGTTCTAGCAAAGAAATAAAAATTCATGTGCATACTGCAAGTGCATTTATAGAAACACATTCTTAATAAAGCATGAACTATGGTGAACCTGGGTTGCCCTTACATTCTACCCTTCAAGATTCAGGGTTCAAGATTCGTGTCTCACAAACACGAGTTAAATCAAGAGTTTTCGCTATGTATCCCTTTTCAACTATATATTACTACATATTAATCTGAACGCCTAACACACATGATTTTCAACAGGTATTTTAGTTAACTTCAGCATAAGACACATTTGAAACGGGTTTGGCCATCGAGGAGATGATAAATCCCTCGCATTGGAAGGTATTAGTCTGGTGACTAACCTCGGATAATAATCAGCTGCTAGCTTCTCGAGTTTTGGTTTCAAGTAGATACATTTCCTGCACCAGCTTGCCATCCTACATATCCAAATACTTCATATACTCAGCCTAAACAAACATGCATGAATAAATCAACATAAGAAACTGAGTTTGTCAAGATCAGAGTTAGTTATATGCATAGAATCATAGCTAGCAACTTCTAAACATACTCATTAGGAGAGAACAACTAAGCTGGAATCATAGCATAAGACAATGATAGCGAGCACCTATCAAGATTTCATCATAACGAAACTACCCAAAACTTATAAATCACTTTCTCGAGTGCTCAATGTTCTAGTACCTGTACAATGCAATTCAATTATGCACGAAAACAAACACACCAAATCTTGAGTAACTAACAGCTACCATTAACAGAAACATAGCTTCTACAAAAATCTGTGTAAACCCTCTTTTAAAACAAGAATTTGAGACAAACTATTATGGCATCAGAAATTTTCTGCTTATTAGCATGAGCAGACATTCATTAGCCCACATCAAACTAAACAACAACACATCCATATATACACCTCAAATCTCATGCCAATCAACATTAACCTCCAAATCTATCAACAAATCAATTCAAACACCAAAAACCCAAGCAACTGAAACTACAACAATAAAACAGATGAATTTTGAAAGAGGACCAAAATTCAAACCATAAAACAAGGAGTGGTTCTTGGAGGTGCTGGGCATGGGCGAGGACCCGATCGAACTCGGATTCGCTGAAAATGGGCTCCAAATCCATGGAAAGCGGCATCTCTTCGGGGCCCGGATGGATAACCGACCCGGTTTCATTGCGACACACCAATTTCCGGCACTTAATTCGATGGAAACTGTTCCAAGAAATCGAATTTCTCTTTGAATCATGCCTGAAATACGGAGTGTAGCCAAAATCAATTCTTGAACTCTGGGTTTTAATCGACGGCAAAATCTCCATAAAATTGCTTTTCCTTTCCCCAATCCAATATTGTTGTTCTTTTCTGGGAATTTACTAATAATTAAGAAACATGTAATCACATCAAATTTACTAATATCACGTATGTTAATGTCATATGAGTTATGACATGACAAAAGACATACACTCCAATTTTACTTTGATATTTCAATTTTCTTGGTATGCAGTGTTTTAAAAAATCGATATCTTTCGTAAAATTTTGCTCTAAACTTGATGCAACCCTAGCTTTTTGGAGGCAAAATTGATGTATTTCATTCACCTCTTTCGTTACAAAAAAATAAAAACTTTCTCTAATTTTTTGAACTAAGATTGAAGAGTAGTTCAAGAAACTAAAAAGTTATGTTCCGCGAAACTTAACTTAAGGTACCAATATGTGATTTTGTGAAATATTAGGTACCAATTTTGTAACACACGCAAATAGGCCAAAATTTGTAATTTACCCTATTATTTATTTAACATAAAATAAAGGAAAATTTTCAATTTACCCAAATCTATAGGACAATGAACTTTTTTATCCAATTTTTTAAAAAATAATTTTATTACCCAATTGGGTAGTGAAATGTCCAAGATGCCCTCAACTTAAGCTTATATTTAATAATAAATTTTCTTTTAAACACTCTAAATTCATAATACAAAATACATGTTATATTATTTAAAATAGAAAATTCAAAATACAAAATACATGTTATATTATTTAAAATTCAAAATACAAAATATATGTTACATTATCTAAAAATCAAAATTCAAAATGCAAAAATTTAATTTTTTACTGTTACTTCCCCCTCTCAACCCCATGAGTCGGCCTCTCCCACCTTCCAAAGACAGAACAAACCTTAGCATCTCTACATTCAGAAGAAACAAGTGCAAAGAACAAGTCATATCGTGATCGAGTAATCACGATAATAGAGACCATATTGTATTCAAACTTCATCGGTTCATATTGTGACCGCACCGTCAACAAGCTTCCTCATTTCATATAGTGAGACGCTATTCTCAGTTCATAGCATGAACATGTATTAAAATTCATCGATCAACATTCAAAGGCAGAAAGGAGAACTACCCAACATTAATGATGAAAAAAATAAAAGCTAAAACCTAAAACATCAATGGCGAAAAAAGCAAAAGCTAAAACCTAAAACAAAAGAGTTTGTGCTATTATACATGTTACATCACTAAATACTCAGAAATTTTACTTACCATTTGCAATGAAACTATGGTTGCTTTTAACGAGGATGAACGTTTCAATGGAGATGAGGATCACAAAAAAATGTTTCCATGGACATGACAAGCTTGAAGGTTTCAATGGAGATGATGATCATGTAAATATGATTGCAAAAAGTGGTGTATGGTGCTTTGATCACGCAAGGTTAAATTTTAAAATACATGTTAAAATATTTATTTAAATTCATTTGAATATAATATATTACATTGTGTATTTGAATTAAACTACAACTGTATTCATTTCACCAATAATACAAAGTTAAGTTTAGGGTATTAAGGACATTTCACAACCAAAATTGGGTAAAAAAATTATTTAAAAAAAAAAAAGGTAAAATAATTCCTTGGCCCATCAATTTAGAGAAAGGGAGGTATTTCCACTCAAATAAACTCATTGATCATTATATGACACAAAGTCCTAAAATGAAAGTGCAATCTTAAAACATTATGTAAATCCCATCAAAAATGTGCAAACAAAATTCTTGAGGCCGCTCAGCAGCTCACATGAATTCACAGCAATCTATGTTTCTAGAGAGAGAAGTTGCAATATGAATAAACAGAAGAAATCTATAGTTTATATTGTACAGAAGAAAAAATTATCCACTCAAATTCTGAATGATCTGAGAGAGGGCTGAATAGCTGCCAAATGCAGATGAAACCACGCCTACTACGATCACCAATGTGCACATCGAACCCTGTCGTACCAACCACAAACCAAACGAGATACAAAACTCAGCAGTTTGATCGATAACTAGTGCAATCGATGAGATCAGAACTGATCAGCTTTACCTGAAACACGGTAACTTTCCCCCGTAGGATGCTCAAGTAGCAGGCACATGGTAGAATCAATGACTGTCGAGAGTTCATTCTGTTAGAAAAACAGTAAACTAGACGAGGTGGTGTCCTTATGTATCTAACAGAGGAGGGGTAAAAGAGTGCTTACAACTAGCATGGTGAGTAAAGAACCGATCAACGACATCACAAGACCTGTGTAACAGATAAGGTGTTGGATGATGAGATAGAGATGAAAAAATAAGAACATAGTACCAAGAGACGGGGCATTACCGAAGAAGGGGATGCTGAGACCAACGAACAATGTAGATATCACCAATGCTGTTCTAATGAGGATCGAATACAAGTATGATTTCACATGAGTAGATGGTATTAGTTCTTCTAGACTCATTGCCACTGGAGACATGGTTAATGCATATGTGTTCATCGTTAAGGAGAAAACCGTTTTCTGATGAAAGCAACGACACAGAAAACACTAGACAGAAGGAATTTGAATCAAGATTTAAGAAAAGGATATTTTGTAAAGGGGTTGACTACCTGCAAAATAACAATTTAAGCACAGGTTATATCACCATGAAGCTCGTATGATGTAAGATATATTTATTGCAATAACGAGTAAATTCAAGCTACGTACGGTAGTCCAGACAGCAACTTTAGAAGCTACTAAGTTTTGAGGCATGTTGAGTGTGAACTGTGATTGTGTTGATTCTCCGAACATCATGTATCCCAGAACAGCAACGGCCCCATACATCACTGTGCAGATCCCGAAGCTGGATTCATGGAGTTCAAAATTAGTGAAAGTGAAGGGATAGTGGTTAGGAAGATAAGCTTTGGCTTACCCCGTTAGGAGTACAGAAGGGTAGTGATTAGGATTCTCCATTGATGTATAGATATTAGGGAGAACTGCATGCCCCGAGTAGCAGTACCCATAAAGGCCAATAGCAACAGGCAGAGTCGAAAGGTTAAGAACCGTCCCTTTAGGCTCAAAACCAATATCATCCACTAAGCCAACCCAGAACAAAGCAGCAACGACTAAGATTGATGCAATAACTCCTCCAGCTGGCATTGATGGAAGAATGGATAAATGTACACCTAAGGATGAACGATAATCTGTACTAAAATGCTGACTGGATTTTCAATGTTCACCTGAGATGTAGCTAAGAATGCTTAGGTCTCGTAACCAGACAGTTGGAAGGACAGCGAGGGCGGTCATCACAGCAAAAAGATGGTGAGAGTCCAATTCGATGAATCCCAAGTTTAAATGTGCGTTGGGAAATAAAGAGGACAAATTGTCGCTCTCCAAAATAATGTATTCAACGCAGCAAGCCTGTGAACAACAAACAATGGTCTCTAGCAGAGAATTTCATTTGTCACGAGAGAAAAAGGACATTCTTGAAGTTAGGATGTACTTACATACAACTCCACGTATAAAATTATCTGCAGAACAAATACAATGAATAAAGAATCAATTTTTGCAACGAAAACATATCATTCTCTCTTTTTTGAGCTCATGTGAAGTAAAAGAAGAGAGAAATAGCAACACTTACAGATATGGCAATACGTCCTGGAGTACCAAAGGCAACCTGGCCAATGTCAGGGTATGTTTCAAGCCCCGGTTGACTGTCCAAACAGCTCCGTAAGAGGATTCCAGTGTAGTAAGAAAGTAGAGCAAATATGAGTAGTATAGATAGCCCAAGCCAGCCTCCTTCTTTGACAGCATATGGAGTCGAAAGGATTCCAACTCCACATAGGACATTCATGCCTGTGTATGCAATGGAAGAGCAAGTCTATTTTATACAAAGCCAGAAGGGGTTAAAGCATATCGATCAGATAGAGAAACCTACAATTTATGACTGCTTGGGCGTATGAGCTGTGGCGAGAAATTGGAGGTTCATGTGAGACTGATGTTTTAGCATCAGGGGATATTTTCTTCAAACTAGGCTTCCTTGATGGAATAGGTGGAAGCAGAGAGTGTGAGCTCCGTCTTTCTTTAGGTTTCTCGGGCTCTGGAATAAGAGGCTTACTCAGAGAAGGTAATATCTCAGGGGTGTGTCTCCTTGTCAAGGATGAAGAAAGGAACGAGCTGCTCAAACGAGACAATGATGATGGCCCCAGAAAGTTAAGACTTGGAGACGGGACGCTACTGTATAGATCAATGGATTGCCTGTGACAAGTGTTTTTTTGCAACAGATTTAGTATCTTGAATTCAATGCAACAACTTATTACAGATGCTATGGTTTTAGTCAAGATCATATACACTTATACAACTTATGCTTTCATACTAATTTACTCATTACACCAAAACATGTTTTAGAAAGTTCCTGTAAGAAGACAATTGTCCACATCATCCAAGAAATGCTCAAAATCCACATCAAAGCTCATCAGCAAACATCTACTCTTTCTCTCTCACTCACTCACTTTACTCTCTCTCCTAAACACACACACACATGAAGATATAGAAAGTAACCTGTAACTTTGAGGCCAAGAGGGGTTGAGAGAATTGGGCTTGCTTGCTTCACCACTGCCATTATCATGATCATTATCATTATCAGTGGAATAATTGAAAGAATCAGATTCATTTCCACCATCATTATCTTCAACTTTGTCATACACCTTCTCCTCATCCTCTTCCTCACTCTCAATGTAGAAACTATGTTCTGAGACTGAGTTCTTCATCATTCTCTCACTTCTAAACCCAAATCAAAACAGGCCCCTCTCAAAATAACCAGCAAACAGATCTGAAAAATCAAGAATATATTCTGATCAATTGGGGTCAAATAAAAGAACCCACATGTATACATATCAGATAATGCATGTGACTGCATACATGTGCAATTATGGACAAGATAACATTATAATATTTTGCAGAATTAGAAGAACCAAATCATTCTTGAAACCATGGCTAAGTAAATCCCATTGATTTCTACATGGAATTCCCACCAAACAAAAAAGAACAAGAACTGGTTGATATCTCAACAATCAGCTCACTTCAAGAAAATCATAAATTCATGCATTTCTTCTAAATTCCTCACTTATTGGACTTGAAGTCTAGAGAGAGAGGGGGAGAGAGAGTACCTTATGAAGAACTTGCAAGAGCTGGACTTATGTCAGGGTTTTCTTATGGGATTCTGCCCAAAAAGGTGTCAGTCTTTTCTTTACTAAATGTGTTGGGAGAAAACAAAGATTTCTTTCACCATCTTCAAAGACCCATCTTTATCTTATAAAAACACATCACAACTCAGCTGGAGAGAGAGAGAGTTAAAAACAGTAACTTTTGATATGAGTGTCGAATGATTGATTTTCTTGTGGGTTTTTTGAGCAGAGAATGTCGAATATAAAGACAAATGATTGGACACATTTAATTCTTTATTTTATTTCATTTATGTCCCTTTTTTACTGGCCAATACTCTTTACAATGAGATAACCCCTCAAAATACTACTTTTCTTATAACTAAAACATAAAATACCATCAACATAACTTAATATCAAAAATTACCACTTTTTGAAAAAAATGACCAAAATGTCCTTATGTGATTAATTGATAAATGCTTTTTTCAAAATCAAGTGTGCTATTTCCAAATTAATTCGTTAATTTTAATTCTCTATATCCATATGATTTTTGACCCGATCCGAACCCGAAGATGGTATATAGGCTGGAAACCTTGCTAGTCGTATGCTGGAACTATTTACAGAAACAAGACAGTCTTGATCTTGATCTGTTTATTAATTCAAGACAGACTTGATAGGTGTAACAACGCCACGTATCGCCTCGGAAAAAGATCCGTGAAAATGGTATCAGAGCCAAATGGAAATGATGATGAAAAATCAACAGGAGACTCTTAAAATCATTCATGATATTCAAAAAAGAGTCAAGAATCTGGAGAACCGACCAAGTTCATCCGGAGAAAGAAGACGTATAAATTTCGGAACAGTTCCTTATCTACACCTTGATGGGAAACCAACTGAAGTTGTACGACCAATGACCGATGATGAAAAACTCATTGTCATCATCAGAGGAAAATCCGTTACAAACAAGTAATGGACCTCGAGAGGATAAATCTGCAGGATCTAAATGACTTAAAAGAATCCTTTGCAGGATTAAGTGTTATAGATCTAAAGATGAATGCAGGAGATGAATCTGCTCTGGTCACTCGTGATCAACAGCAGTGACCACCAGTCAATCCCAACGTAGCAGAAAGTTCCGGCTCACATTATGTGGACGAACAAATGCCACATGCAGGGGATTTCATCAGAGGAAGAGATCTTATAGCTGTAATAGGAACTCGACCACGATCCAAAAGGCCGAATCTTTTCAACACGCCTTATGGAAGATCACAGCTAGACCCGATACATCCGTATGGGTTAATGCTAAATCTGGACATCCCAGATTTCAAGAATCGTGAAATCCTTATCGATGATTGGGCATCGGCTATGAGGATTGCAGCAGGAACCCTCGATCTTATGAAAGAAGAATTCATCTTACTACTCGAGATGAGTCTGGAAGGATCCGTAAAGATCGCGTGGGATATGACGGCACCAGAGATGAAAAACAACGTCACTACTGGTGAGTCATTAAAAGGTATTGTCGATAACATGGCTAAATTATTCAAAATCCATTTTATCGGCATAGGCTACTTTGAGGGAATTGAAGAAGAAAAAAGAAAAAGATATAATCAAGCCCTCTACAGTCTCGAGTTGCATGATATTTGTCATATTGATGAATACATCAAGTTATTCACCGAGTACCGATGAAAGTCTAAGGTGGATGACAAAGAAGCTTCGCAATTGTTCTTTGCGAAGATACCAAGTCCCTAGAGAGAAATGTTGATCAGGGAATACAAGAGTGCAGATGACCTGGATACGGTGGCCAGAAGGATGTCTTTCCTAAAAGCCAAGTTATCAGAATGGTGTCATCAAGCGACACTCTACAAGAATCTACAAGAGATTGAAAGGGATCAATAAAATGGTTCCTTTATGTTGCGAAGAAAATGACATTCCAACAGTCGTTGGAAGTCAACCACGGAGGCACAAGAGGCAGAAACAACGAAGCCATCCATACCACCGTGGAAGCAACAACATGAAAGGCAATTGCCGGTCTTCATGGAGACCAAGAAGAGTTTGGTCAAAACAAAAGGCCCGAAGTTATAAATCTGGGCAAAGACCAACGCCAAACAGGAGAAGGACTTTTACAAGTTCTGATCAAAGAAGTTCCAACAGAACTCCAGGAAGGAGAACTTTCAGACGAGCTCACACCAGGGCTAATGAAAGTTTTAAAGACTGTAATTGCTGGACGTGCGGAGCAAGAGGGCATATCTCCACAGACTGCCCAGAAAACCAGAAATTTAGGAATTAGACAGTTCGAGGCAACACCCGAACTCGAAGAAGCTGTCTACTATCAAGATCTCATACAAGTGTATCAATTTGAGGATCTACCCTCAGATGAAAGCATCTACGAAAAAGAGATCTATTCTGAGGATGGAAGTGAATCCAGCTCAGAATCAGAGTGAAGAAGAAATTCTTCAAACAACGGTGAGAGAGGATATGTCAGGATACCTCTCCCACACTACGGTGTCTCATAAGACTCTAATGAGGATTATGAAGGAAGATTCAAAGCTCCAGATGTACGATGGTTTTACCATTGGAGCTATGGAAAAGGCATTGGATAAGATTAGTTTTCACAGTAGAAAACACCAGATTATCCACAGAGTAACTACCGGAGAATTTGCCATCCCGATGGAAATCACTGGTAACATGATCGAGATGCAATTGATCCCATACCAAGAGATACAGAAGATCAAAAGCAGAGTCAAAAGAGAAGTTGCAAATATACTCTCATGGATTCACATCGGAGCCATAATAGTTGTTACTAAAGCAACCTTCAAAGAAGGAGTAGATTCGCCACTCAACCTTGCAATATATGATAAGCGAATCTCAAATCTCAATGATTCATACCTTGGGGCTGTTACAGGAAATTTGTGTGCAGGAAAATTGGCATTCAATGTCTATCCAAGGATTGCATACAATCTGGGAGATTGAGATTTCAACCGAGTCTTAACCCTTCATCAAGATTTCAAACGAAATGATTTGATGAAAGAAGGGAACATACCCTACTCGATCACATACAAGATTTCCTACGCTCTTTCGAATACACATCACTCAGATGTATTCTTGAGAAAGGAATTCATCGAAGTCCCAAGAATCTTTGAGGATTTCGCCAGGGTGGTTCTACCAGAACTCATACAATCTCCAACCATAAAAGAGATCGACATGAGGATACAAGAGCCAGAGTCTCAGAATTGAGCCCAGACGGATGTCTTTCCAACAAGACAGGCTAATGAGTAGCATCCGTTGGGAAGAAAAGAGATCGAGTACAATTCAGCAAGTCCCAGATGTTTTCAAAACACAAGGAGAGCTGAAGTGCCCGAAGGATGGAGAGGAGTTGAAGTAATATTTGACATTACTCAAGGGGAAAATACACTCCCAGGTAATGCCCTATATTACCTCCAACAACCAATAGTTGGAAGATTTCAAGAAACCCTAAAAATGGGTGAAATGGAATTGACTATAATAGGTATTCCAGGAAGAATCTCAGATCAGATGATACTTGGGATTGAGTTTTTCAAGGAACACAAACTTGGGAAAGATTACAAGATGGAATGGAGTTCACAGTGGCCAATAAAAGATACAGAATCAAATGACCACTAGTCCATTCTCCATATACATTTCTATAGGAATCATATATGAGGAATACAAGGCCGAGTATTTCACCGCCTACATCGATTCAGGTGCCGAAATATGTACCGCAAAGCAAGAGGTTTTCCCTAAAGAAATTGGAGAAGATCTACCAGCAATCGCAGGAAGGGATTTCTCTAAAATGATTCTTATCCTTAACCGAGGAATCAAGCAAGCGGAAATAATGATCGGAGGAGCAGGCGGTACCCTATGGTACAAAGTCAAGATGCCACCAATCTATTTCCATGATATAGGCGCAGATGTATTGTTAGGTAACAATTTCCTACAAACATTCAAGCGCTTTACACAGGAAAATGAGGCAAGAAGACTTATTTTCACAACACTATGTGATCATAAGATTATTGTCCAAAGATTACGAGAGGCATTCTACAGAAAAATGTCTATCACTTTTCGCAGCAAGCGTGGTGATGAAGCCAAACTTCGACATCCAAAAATGGCAGATAGAAGGAGATTTGACGATTCACTTTTATCCTACCGACAGTTTGGACATACCAGACCAGGGATCAAGACGTGGGATAATCACTTGTATTCATTTAGGGTACAAGATGAAGAAGAAGTACCTCCAATAGTTATTGCAGAAATAATAAGCCTATTGGAGAATTCATCGAGTGAGATTTCTATTAATGAACAGATTTCACTTGAAGACATCAAGAAGAAGATCCAAAGGAATTATAATGAAAATCCTTTGGCATGGTGGAATAAGAACGAGCTCAAAGCATCCCTGAAGGTTAAACCTGGAAAGGAACAAGAGTTCGTAAGATTCAAGCCAATCCTTATGAATCAAGCGGATGGTGAGGATATGCAGAAGATACTTAAGGAACATCTGGACCTTAAGTTGATCTCACCAGGAGTTTCTCCATATAGCAGCCCGGGATTCCTTGTTAGGAATCATGAAGAAATCAAGCGAGGAAAGCCAAGACTTGTTATTAATTACAAAGGAATTAATGACATTCTGGAGTTCGATGCATACTACATCCCGAGTAGAGAACACCTAGTCAACAACATCAAAGGTGCCAAGGTATTCTCTAAATTCGATTGTAAGTCTGGATTCTACCAGATTATGATGGAGGAAAAAAGCAAGAAGTTTACAGCTTTCTCCATACCACAAGGACATTATATCTGGAACGTGATGCCCATGGGATTGGCAAACGCTCCCCAGATATACCAAAGAAAGATGGATAATCTTTTTAAAGATTACTTCAGCTTCATGTTCGTCTACATCGATGATATACTCATCGCATCCAAGAACATGAAAGAACATCTCAAGCATTTGTAAATCTTTTTAGATGTTTGTCACAAGGAAGGATTAGTGCTTTCTGAGAAGAAGGCAGTAATTGCTACAAGACAGGTCGAATTCCTTGGAATTGAGATCGACGAATCTGGAATCATCCTACAAAACCATATTGTGGAAAAGATTCAAGGATTTCCAGATATCCTCAAAGACAAGAAACAATTTCAAAGTTTTCTCGGAGTTGTTAACTTCACCGGTATCTTTATAAACAATTTGGCAAATTACAAGAAGATGTTTAACCTATTATTAAAGAATGATATAACATTCATCTGGGAAGATAAACACCAAGAAGGGATTAAGCAACTTAAGGAGGTTTGTCAACAACTTCCAAAACTTGTTATACCCCAAGACGAGGATGAACTGGTTCTCTACACAGACGCCAGTGACCATTGGTGGGCAGCAGTCCTAATGAAGGCTACACTAAATGGAGAAATGTCATGCCGATACTGAAGCGGGTTATTCGCAGACAGTTAAGCAAAATGGCATATCAATGAGAAGGAATTCTTTGCTGTCAGGAAGGCATTCAAGAAATGGCCTTTATTCTTACTGGCGAAAAAGTTCATCCTAAAGATTGATAATTCTAGTGTCAAAGCTTTTCTGAAAAATAAAATTGAATCTAAACCAGAAAAAGCTAGGATACAAAGATGGCAGACTGGATGTCAATATTATGATTACGATATTGTCATTGTGAAATCTCATGAAAATGTTCTTGCAGATTTCCTAACAAGAGATGGAAGGACACGTCGCTGACGAGGTCCTTAAACGAGTCAGGCATCTCAGGGATAACCTGGAGAGCCTACAACGAGGTTTTGATGCTTTATGTATCAAGGCAGAAGTCGCTGGACGACTTCAACAAGCTGATCAGAGACTCGTCTCTAATCAAATACGAGCATGCCAGTACGCACATGAACAATTGTTCACAGTGCTACAAGGACCTATCCTTCAGGCTGCATCTCCAACGGTGCAAAAGAAGGAAACAAGAGAGCGGGCCTCTAACCCGATTGTTATGGATTCAAATACCATAACCAAGAGTTCTGCAGATGATGCATTCCTTGAGGATGCACCAACTGGAACAAATATTGAAGCTCCGGTGTCAAAACCCGAGTCTTCAAGTCAACCCAACACCTCTGGGGTTAAAGAGGGAGAGTTGAATCTTAGGCCACAGACAGGCAAAACTAAGGTTCAAACTGACGAGAATTTAGTTACCCCGATGCAGGTTTACCAGAAGCAGTGGGAGAAGCTGATTACCAGGAGGGGTATCCATCCAGAGAGAACAATCATTGATATCTCTGGAAAGTACCCAAGAGTTTGGATGAAACCCGGAAGTCATCCAAACGAAGTACAAGAATGGTATAACTTTGGAGCTCTTACTTCAATCTATACCGTCTCACCAGGGTTCCCAGAAATTTCGAAACTTTCGAAATGGATTGGGACGGCAGTACACGAGACTTGGGCCAATAACTCACATTTGGCCAGAGGTGATATTCTGGAATTGTATTTTTTAAGTGCAGCTCCAGAACCAGCCAAAAAAGGTTTCCATGAAGCCTTTCATGTCATCAAGCTGAGGAGACCTGACGGAAACACCTTGAAAACCATTAAGACGGTGGCTCCGGAGGATACTCCAATTCTGGTAGGAGCATTTTCAGAAGATGAAGCTTCTACCCTACGAGCATGGGGATTATGAGTTTGTCTAACTGAAATGGACAAGGTCAAGTACCCATTCAAGTTTTTTCATAATTCGGCAAATGGATCTTTCCTGCTGAATTTAATGACATGAACAACGACGAGCTTTGCAGAGGATATTTTTGAAACAAAAAGAAGGATCCTTTGGGAAAACAAGATTTCGGCAAGCAAAGAGACTTACCGGAAATTCTGCAACATGGCGCATATTGGCCGATTGACAGATCATGTCTGCCAAGCATGTCCGGAGTAGAAAGAACCCAAGTTCGGGAAAGGGTTTCGACCCAAACCCGACCGACAAGAAAGAGGGGCAGAAAAGGACAAAGGTCCTGCCCAAAAGAAAACTTATCCGCAGGGACCACGAAGGCCAAATTTATAAGATTTCCAGACAGAGATAAGATGGGCTGAGTCACGCCCCACCAACATCGCATGCGAGAAAGTCACGGGAGGAAAAAACAGATTCCCCGACAATATCACATGGGATGAGTCACGAGAAGAAAAGCTGGCAATCACGCACTCAGTGGTTGATCCACTCAAAAAAGGTGGACAACTGGCTTAAACAGGTTTGGAATCCGAATTTCAAGTCCGGATTTCCATCTATAAATAAGTCGAGCAGAAGGAAGCTAAGGACATCAAGGATTCTCCATAGTTTTCTTCAAAACAATATCATCTTTGTAATAGTTTAAGTTTTCTGAGTTTTAGTTTTAGTTTATGTATAAACGAGTTACACCCAACTCAATGAGAGGTTGATCTAGTATTCTCCTCCCAAAAGGAGTTTACAGATGATGTAATAAATATTCTTAGTTCTTAATAAAAGAGAGGCTTTTGCTTCAACGTGTCTCTGTTCGATCTATTTATCCATTAGAAGGATTACCTTGTACACCTGGTGTAGGAAACGAACCAAGGTTGTGGTGGGCAGTTGCTGAAGGAGCTGGATAACTTACAGACCAACTTCCCTGAGGGTTAAGTTGAACAGTGAGGAGTTGTTCGTAAAACGGTTTGGGGCAGTAATTTTTCAGCTGGTGGCATTGCGAACCACCTCACCCGGTGCTGTTTTGGTCGAAGAAAGGTATGAATTCCAACGGGTTAATTTATTTTACGGAAGCATGTTGGGCCTGATAAAAATCTATTTTAGTTCGGATCAAAAATTAATTATATGGATGGGAGAATCAAAATGGAAATGAAAAGGTGAATTTTATTTTGGAAAGTCAACAAGGGTAATTAGGTAATTTTCTTTGAAAAATATGGTAGAAAGTAATATTAAGTTATATTTGGTGGTATATTGTGATAATATTTTATCTTCAATGACAAAATTTTATGTTGTTATATCCAAAGTGGTATTTTGAAGTATTCACTCATTTACAATTGTTTGTAAAATTAAATCTTTTATAGGTATATTTCAATATAAATGAAAATATAGGTATATATAATATATACTTTTTTGTTTTATTTTATAATTTATTACATATAATAACATTTATACAGCAATATACATTACATTACCTATAACTTGAATTAACTAGATAATGAAAAATAGAATAGGAGCATAATAATAGGGGGAAATTTTAAACCTTTGAGATATTCTGGTAATTTGGCTAAAAAGAAAATTACCTTGCAGTCATAATCTGGTCGATTAAATGTGATTTTTAGTCAATTTGTCAATTTAATTAATTTGCATTAATTAAGTTAATGTTACATTAAATGAAATATACCTGATATAATGTCAAAAATTAATAAATAAACAAACAAACATCATACATTTAACAAGGAACATAAATAAATGGTTGATAAAAGTTTCATTTTAAGTAATTTATCTAATATAACACTTGGCATATTTGATTTAATTTTAAATGCTAAAATTCTTCACATTTATGAATCTTCTATTTTAACAAATTAACTAAAATAATATTTAATTTGTCAAATCATGGTTCAACGAATACTTTTATAGATACCCCAAATTTTATAAAAAGATTAATTATCATACTAAAATAGCATATTTTATGGATATACTCTTAATTCCTAACTCGACAATAATAATTGAAAGGCCAACAATTCAACAAAAATTTGGACTAATAATTACAGAATTTAAATTATTTAGAAGAAAGAAAAATTATGTCTCTTCAATCACTTGAAAACTTCACAAAAGCAACAATTAGTGGTAGGTTTGTGAAACGTACTTAAATAATTGGAATGTTATCGTCACCACAATAATATTATTAAAATAAGCGTTATAAAATTTACAATGGTTACTCAAATTGTCATTTTAACCGAATTTTTCATTATTGATCAAAATAACATAATCTTATACGTTAGTATATTTTCCGGCTAAAATAGTGAAAAAAAATATTCATTATTACCCAAGGTTTTTAGCATTATTTTGTCTCACCCCCTTCCCTCCACAACCCCCAAAATTATTATTAAAAATTACAACTTTTCAAAAACTGGTTTTTGTCAAAGAAAAAACATAACAAATATATAAGGTTGTGTTATTTTCATTAAAATTTGGTTAAAATAACAATTTGGGTAAATGTTGTAATTTTTTTGACAATTAACCCTTAAAATAATCAATTGATATTATATTTGCTTCCAAGTGGCCATTATACAAATATATTATCATAAACAATAAAATTTGATCTCTCAAATTAATTTTATAAGAAATGATCACCATAAGTTTAAATAGGTGTAGCTAGTTGATGCATAATCGATCCAATCAATAATATAACAAATTATTTTTTATGAATATGATTATAAAAAATATTATTATATTGGGGTCTCATCAAGTTGATGCACATGCGCCTATTATAGACAAAAATATAGGTTATATTATATATTTTATAGCCATGGTGACACTTTTAGTATTTATTTGTGGCAAAAACATTTGTACACCAGTTGCATGGATCTGGGATCTGTGCAATCGAGTCGACCCGCTCACACGCCCCAAAACGTGCGTCTCACGCCCCTGAGACTCGCGCTAAAGCTCACCCAAAATTCGCTCCAATAGACCTACCTTTATGTATAGTTAGACATACATTTGTGGTATGTTAAACATATTTTATGTAGGTAGGTCTAACTATATACAAAGGTATGTCTAACATATAGAAAGGTATGTCTAACTATATATAAAGGTATATCTAACATATATAAATGTATGTTTAACTATATACAAAAGTATGTCTAACACAACGTAAATGTATGTCTAACACAACGTAGTGGTAGGTGCCAAAATTCAAAAATCAATCGCAAAAAAGATAGGTATGAAATTTGGGCTGAACTGTATGTTTAACATAGCTTAAAGGTATGACTAACATAATGTAAAGGTATGTCTAACATAACCTATTGGTACGTGAACATTTTCAAAAATCATGCGCGAAAAAAAAAAAAAAAAAAGAGCGGTCCCCCCTGACCCGGATCCGACCCAGGTGTATGGATCTCAAATCCATGTACCTGATTAACAAGAGACTTACTCTTTATTTGTACGTCCAATTTTTTTACATGTATAATAAAATAAACTGAATTACTTATTTCATAATAGAGAAAAACAATTTATGTTTATTTAGTTAACTAGTAATTCATTCGCGCGATGCACAATTATTTATTTTGATAATGTATACAATTTATAATAATATTACAAAGTTGTATATTAAAAAATTATTTAATGTCTTTATTATTTCAATTTTTTATAATATATACTTTATATTTTTCATATTTTTATTGAATATAATTTCATTTTATAATTTGAAAAAATCATAAGATAAAATGGAATTTTAATTGAAGAAAGAAATGCTGGTTGACTTGCGCCTTGTGCATTCATTTTTTGAGGTGAGTTATTCTAAAGTCAAATAAAACAAATTGGACACGTTATTCTAAATTATATTTGATAATATTAAAAGGTCAGAATACAAAATTTATAAATAACTTAAACAACGAATTTGAAAGGTCACATTATATTTGTTTGTTTTTTTTTTTTTTGTAAAAAAACAAAACATTTCTAACTCAATAGATAATTTGAATATTACAATGAATTTTGGAGCGAGTGAAAAGTGGTTATTTAACAATATAAATTTTAAAATATTCATTTGTATACATTTTTCATAATTACAAAAAATAAAGAAATTATATAAAATTTTAAATAACTTATACAACGAATTTGAAAGGTTACATTATATTTGTTTGTTTTTTGTAAAAAAAAAATAAATATCTGACTCAATAGATAATTTGAATATTACAATGAATTTTGGAGCGAGTGAAAAGTGGTTATTTAACAATATAAATTTTGAAATATTTATTTGTATACAATATTTTTCATAATTACAAAAAATATATTAATATTTCTTTTAATTTCAAAATTGATAATAATACTAAAGAATAATTCTAAACATTGATTAATTACAATTAACCAAAAACATAAAATTAAAAACCTAAAATACTCACATTCTATTTGTTTCTATTTTTGTTGAATATTTTTCATGGTTCGGTACAAAATTAACAATATATGTTTTTAAAATATTTGTTTATATACAACATTTCTCATAATTACGAAAAAAATGTCTTATTATTTGTTTAACTTTAAAATTGATAATAAGAATAATTCTAGACATTAATAAGTAATTAAAGTTAAAAAAAATTAAAATTTTGTAAGCTTACATTCTATTTGATTCAATAATTTGCTAAAAAAGTTCATGGCTAAAAAATAATTTGATAAGCTAGTGAATTTTGGAGTTTGTTAAAAGTGTCCGGTTAAAAATAAAAATTTCAAAATATTTATTTATATAACATTTCTCATAATCACAAAAATTATCTTAGATTTTCTTTAACTTTAAAATTGATAATGAGATCCTAATTCTATACATAAGTAATTAAAGTGAACAAAATAAAGAAAATAAATAAATTATTGTTAAACAATGAACAACATTTGTCAACAACAACTACAAATACTATCAATTAATAATAGTAATGATGATGATGATGATGATGATGATGATGATGATGATAATAATAATAATAATAATAATAATAATAATAATAATAATAATAATAATAATAATAATAATAATAATAATATATTAATTGTTAAGAGTACAAAATAAGACAATTAATTTCCTTGAAAAAACTATTATTTTTTATAATTTTTTTATTCATTAAAATCTTGATTTGACATTTCTAGAATGAAAAGTGGCAACATTGTTATCCTCCTTTTATAAAAGATGGATTACTATATTTCAAATCATGCATCATACATGAACCAATTATAGGAATCCTTTTATATTTTATGGACCATATATAGATAATGATTAACTCATGTCTATTCAAATGTGCACATTATGGCAAAATATTTTGTGTAAATGGTGCATGGATCCATGGGTCGACCCGCTTCATGCGCCTCTTACGTGTGTTTTCACTCGTTCCAATGCGCTCCCACGCGCCTGCTGGGTGCTCTGGGCAGTTATACCTTCATGTTATGTTAGTGTTACTTTCATGTTATATAAGCATTACCTTCGTGTTATTTTAGTTCAATGGTTTTAAACTAAGAGTATGAAATCTGGAAATGAGGCCACGCTAACATAACACGAAGGTAACACTAACATAACATAAATGTCACGATCAAAACACGCAAAAATGTAAAGGAGCGCACGAGGCCCGGGTGCATGGATCCTTGTGCATAGGAGAGTCACTCGCACATTATTTATCAATTTGCAAATTTTGTCAAATACATTTGGCAATTTATAAATGGGTATTATTGAACAATTTCAATCATGAAGATTTAGATTTGTTTACTCCATTCTCCACATATCATCTCTATAAATTAATTTGTTATAAAATGACATTTTTCTTAAAAAAAAAAACAATTATTTAATGATTAATATAAATTGCATCTATTTTTCTTTAGTTTTTTTAAAAGAAACAAAATCATTCCAAACAATAATAAAAGATAAGATATGGAAATTTATGGATGAAAATTGGTAAACCATTATAATCATGAAAATTAGCAGACGATTCTCCACGTCTCAACAACTTCGAATTTGATCCTAATTATTTGAATTTAAATTTAATGAATTGACTCTGACTAGCCAGATCAAATACATAATCTCGAATTCATAATTTTGATTTTATCCTTTATTTGCTATATATTCATATACACCTTAGATTTTATGGATTGTGTAAAAAATACTATAAAAATAGAATCTCATTATTATGTTAATTGGTCCAACTTTTATTTGAAAATATGAAGTATACTTTTCTTTTTGGGTTGGTGTTACATGAGATCAGCTAATGATTCTAATTCACACTAAGTTATAAATAGTGTTATGGATATATATTAATTATACATGCCCAATAAAGTCACGACATGTAACATGATTATATACATTTAATAACGCCATTAATTAGTCACTAACCTTATCCATAGTCTATGCACTAAAATAAAGGGGAAAACAAAAAATAAACTGAATCACTTCCAAAGACTAAGGACACAAACTTAAATAAGTGCTAAATATCTTTATACAACTCTTACGTGAGACCGTCTCACGGATTATTATGAGACAGGTCAATCTACACCCCCACATTTCACAATTCTTGTATAAATTTATGAAAATGTATTCAGTTGTAGGTATAAAAGATTCATTTCACAGAAATTATGAGGGTCGAGACAGTATTGGGTATAGACGGCTGACTCAAGTGCCTCCAAACCCTGCAAATCACATAAATTTTTGTGAATATCTTTTTCAACATTATATAATTTTATTTGTTTATCAAGTCTTGAATTTACTGGATCTACCTTTCACAAGTTAGATAAATTAACTTAGCTGATCTTGCAATTTGATGTGACAGTGAAATGTAAATATATTAACCCCACAAATAAACAAATCAAGAATATATATACATTTATAGTTGAAATAAGGTTAGATGAACCACAAAACTCATGTTTAATTTGGTGCGCTATCAAATCAAAGCTTTGATGGAAAGCATGAAACTAATGATGGCGATTATCCTCTCAACTCTTTTATTATTATAGGAGGGAAAAATGAGAGAGATGACTAGTATAATGAGGATGTCCCTTTCATCGATCACTAAACTTATATGAGAGTGTTTCACGTTCTATGGAACGGAATCCCACTATCCATAACTCGTGATTCTGTAATATCTTCTAAAAATAAAAGACAATGAAGTAATCAAGAACTTAAAGCCACTATGTACAAGTTGTGCAAAAAGAATGTCCATCTGGATAATAAGAGTGCTCTTCTATTTTCTACATGACTTTCCCCTACATTCTTTACATTTTGGACACGAAACTAGCGATACAGCGACCTTTTCAGATCATCTATCCGAGGAGATATTTCAGAGTTGCAAACCTAGTAGAATTAACGTTTTCAAAGAATGGTTACCAGTTTTGAGGAGCAAACATTATATCCAGCCATTGTAGGGGCCTGAATGTGTTCCCAATCATCATATATGATCCAAATTATTGGACAGAAGCATGTTATGAGCTGTCACGTATAGTCGGGAAGCTAAGTCCGTCTTTGATATGACTGATTGCAGTAGGCCAAAGCCATTTTAGCATATCTGGACCCAAGACCTGATTAAATAACAATATTACTTAGAGTTGATGTTCATGCTCACGAATTTAGAATAAATATAAGCATAATAACAAAACGATGAGGGAAAAGCATGTAAAGCAGAATGGAAAATGGAGGAATTCAAATCAAGCTCAGAGCTGGAAAACTTTAAGCAATAACATTAACACACTGAGACAAAGGGAGGGACAGACCAGGGTAATATTTTTGTAAGAACCAACGTCGTAAGGATGGTGATAGCTCAGCCCAGATTTCCTTGCCAGCCAAGCTGCTCGTTTTGCCTCATGATACTGAGAGACAAATCAACATTCAGATCATTAATTACCACTGAAAGCTACGAATGAAGTAACCTAAAGACATGATCTTACCTCTATGGTTGTCATATTATGGGATGTGAGATATATATGCCAGGCTAAGAGAGTTCCAAGCATCAAACTTAGCCCCAAACTCAACAACCCACAACCAACCTGAAAATTTCAACTCAATCAGATAATTTCTACAAGCACTTGAAATTAGAGTGAGACCAGTTTGCAGTTTAGTAAGGAGCTGAAAGTGAAAGGGAATCATTCACATATTTTTTTAAAAACAGCTAACGAGGAACTGAAAAGAAGAAATATTATTGCTTCCATCTGTGGTGTATATTTCTAGTGGATCCCAATTATATCCACAGAGCTGAAATTCCAGGTTTACCAGAAAACACTCAACCAAAATAATTTAATGGACATCTAAACATAGCTCAGAAGGATTTATTAGCAACTCACATTGAAGAACTTGAGATGTTTGCTGTTGATAGAATCCCAGTCCTCAATTGCACATCTTATTATAATAACCTGGAAAGCAGAAACAGACATAAAATAAAGCAAAGGCGGACAACATATTAACTGGTGTAAATAAGATGCATATTTAAGCATACCGCAGAATAGGTGCTTGAAACAGTTGCATAGAAGACTAAAAGAAGAAATGACTTGTAGTTTCTGTGGCCAACACAGTTATTAATCCAGGCACAATGGTGATCCTGCTTGGTTTTTGTACAAGAAAGTAAAAATCCTGAAGGTTTGAAATTATGCATGAAATTCATCTTCACACGTCAAAAGAACACCCACCATCTTCAGAACACACCTTCTGCAGACACGACAATGATGACACCGAGGAGGCTTGAGTGTGGAGCACTTGTCACATTTCCTCAGATGCTCACCCTGAAAGCACGAACCCCAAATTAAATTATTAATCAGCTCTGTGTCCATCAAAGAAATAAAACTCATACTCTGCAAAACAAATGAATTCTTCCGAATTTAAATAAGGAAAAAGAACACTTTATGGTTGTGAATCAATAAGTGTTTCACCGGTGAAGCTGAAGAGTAATAGCTACGTTGGGGAATCAAAGACCAAAACCCAATAAGTAATGAATCAAGTTGTTTCTTATCAAGATAGATATGAAATCAAGTTGTTTTTTGCTTGTGATCTAAAAGCAATGCATGATAAGAAGAAAGGTGACGCTTATGTGATCTTTCAATTTCTCTGAAGCTTCAATACTTCCTAAGGTTGTAATGTTTAAAGGGGCAGCATGGAGGGGTCACTGATAGCATGACAATCAAAACGGACATGATTAGAGTTCATCAGTTCTTCGAGCTAAGCTGAAAATCATCTCCCAACCAAATACACAACAAAATGGCATCAACCAATGTATCTTTTAGTTACTTCCAATCGTTGATCGAGCATCATTTAACATCATCATAGATCTTTATAAATCTCCCTAAAATCACACACAAAATCGCCAAGGCCATTTTATCAATGCAACTAGAGTTAAAGCAAACCCAGAATTCATGTGAAGCTCTACTCAAAATCACAGAATCAAATTTCAGAAACAAAAAAATTGTTCCATTACCATCCATCCCACATTCCCTACAAACATATCACCAAATTAAACCTAAACAATACAATCCCAGCAACTGAACATCTAACCCATGTAAAACAAATAAACAAACAGCCCAAATCCAGATTCAATTTCAGCAAGCAAATTTTTCCCAACCAACGCAAAAAATTCTCAGAAAAAAACTCACATTTCTCTTGATTTCATGATCTGGGCCATGATTCTGCTCAACATCGGGGAAATAACCGGATGGGACAGCTCCAGGCTCCGCAAGAACACACACTAAAAAGGAAAAAGCACACAGAGAAGCAAAAGAAGTGAAGATCAAAGAGTTGAGCAAACCAGCTGAGCTCTGCAATCCAATCCAATCTTCAATGAACACAAATATCGTTACATAGTAAACGAATCCCAATAAAATTAACACTGATGAAACAGGGATTGATAGAAATTTCTTCAGCTTCATTTCTCAAAAAAAATTCTTATAATCATCCCAATTTTTCTCTGTGAATTTGTATCCAAGCATACAATGCTGATGAAAAAATTTCCCTTTTTAGAAAACAAGAATTGATTTTCATCTTAATTATTGGGCCTTGATAGAAGCCCCATCCATATATTTAATTATTGGGCCTTCACAGAAGCACAATTCATATCTTTAATTATTGGGCCTTTGACAGAAGCCCAAAATTTGCCCAACAAAAAAAAAAAGATTTCATAAAATTTTGTAATATTAATATAAAAAAATTAAATTTGCAAAAAAAATAAAATAAATAAAAGTTCCCTATTTGGGTTTTGAACTGTTTTGTGAATGGAAAGATATATAAATGGAGAAATAAATATTCTATAAATATATAGATACAATTTTTCCCCATTAATTCGCTGCTCCATGGGTTGTTCTTCGTCAGTTCCAGGTGAATTTATGAAATTTAGGGTTTCAATCAATCCTTTTTATTTATTGATCTCGAAACCTCAACCTGTTTACCCCTCTGAATTCGTGCGTTTATTCGTAATTTTTTTGATCCGATATATATATATATATATATATATATATATATTGGCAATAAATAAATTCTGGTGTTTGATTACCATGGACTTTCCATGGTATTGTTCTATTGAGTCGTTGACTTGAAAGTTTGAGCTGATTTGGTGCTCGATGAGCTGGAAAATCTCGGATGTTTGGATATTTGACTGGTGATTTGGTTTGTATTTCTGAGGTTTATTTGTTGGATTTTGAATTGTCCAGATAGAAATGCTGGGCGGCTAGCTGGCGTTAATCCGGACAACGGTGGGGCGAATGACCCAAAAAACCTTCGTGTTAAGGTTAATATTACGCCTGTTTGATTATGAGGAAATCATAAGTAATGCAAGATTTTATGCATGAATGTTGTGTTGCTAATGACAAGGAAATATATGGGATTGGTTTGAAACTTGAGGGGCTGAGGATTAAGGTATAGAGAAATGCTAAAGGGAAGATGTGGGGAATTGAATGGTATATTGTAAGATAAAAAACCATATTTCGTAGATCAACCCTTTACTTTTTCATATCTTACTGTAATCTTTTAATCTTGGTTAAACAAACATTATTTAACGTGGAAACTTGAAACTGACAGCAAGTTTAAAATTAGAAAATTACATACTCGAAGAGGTATCAACCCATTAATGAAATTCTATTGTATAATCATTTCGGTTATGAGGTGTCATGCATGTAGGATATGGATGATGTTTCGGTTGCTCAAAAAGTGACTATTATTAGTGTCGATGTTTCAATTTAACAGGGACTACTAATGACATTGCATCTATAATTTCTGCATGTAGCTGTATAACATGTTGAAGGTGAGATAGGGATGACATTGAGAGTCATAAACTAAGAAGTTAATGGCTTCTATGCTGATTCATTAATGCATAGTCCCTGATTTTGGAATCTGAGAAATTCAATGGATTTGAACTTAAAACAATGTCTTCCTTTCGTTTAGGGGTAGTGTCAGGAACTCTCTAGGAATACTCTCTTCCTGAGTTAGGAGCTGTTACGATATCCCACAGTTCCACATGAAAGTGTGAAAGGATATATAAGTGGGAGTCAATAGGGAGCCCTAATTTAACTCAAAACCATGATTAAAAGTAAAGGGTTGGCTCCCACTTATATACCCTTCCACACTTTATTGTGGAATCTATGTGGGATTTCATTACAGGAGCCCTGACATGTCGTGGTTGTTAATTACAATCGAATTCTGCCTTTGGTCAAGTGACCAAACTAGCAGTGTCTATTTTAGCGACATATAATTTCTCTTTTAGCACAATAAGCCCTTTCAGCTGACATCGTTTTAAAGGTTTTTTCTCCTTGCAATAATGTGTGGGAAATGTGAAGAGCGAAGAAAATAGAAGTATCTGATTAATAGCACATTACACCAATTACTTTTGCAGTTGGTGCTGTTAGGTGATTCTGGCGTTGGGAAAAGTTGCATTGTTCTTCGATTTGTACGTGGTCAGTTTGACCCGACATCCAAGGTAATGGACAAGTAATACTGTTGAAGTTGGATGATATAAGTTCATGATTTATTTATCTAAATTATATATTCTTTCATGATTATAGGTTACCGTTGGAGCATCTTTCTTGTCTCAGACAGTAGCCTTACAGGATTCTACTACAGTGAAATTTGAGATATGGGACACTGCAGGACAAGAAAGGTATTTATTAGTAAAGTATCACTTGCCAATATGATTTTCTAGAATTTATTATAGGGAACATATCTCTGTGTCTATGCCAACCTCGAAGTAAAGTCCGCCTTCTCTTGGTTTTGGATTTACAAAGATTGGGTTATAAAATAGCATCCTTTTGCCTTTACTCAGGTATGCGGCTCTGGCACCGCTCTATTATCGAGGAGCTGCAGTTGCAGTTATTGTCTATGATATAACTAGTCCTGAATCGTTCTCTAAGGCACAGTATTGGGTCAAGGTATATTGATTCATGTATTACGTGCTATGCAACTATTAATGTTCTTGGAACTCATACTAACCTTTGCTGAAAAAAATGCATTTCATTACATGAGAATATGGAGCTAGCATGTGTGCTTAGACGCATCATGTTTCCAATATCCATTGATAGTACCTGATGTTCAGAAATAGTATCTTTTTTTCTAAGTTCTTAATATCTTTATTTGTATTGTGCTTTCTGCTTAATGGGAAAACCATTGTCTTCTCATAAGCCTGTCTTGCTATTTCTAGGAAATACAAAAACATGGAAGTCCAGATATAGTCATGGCTTTGGTTGGTAACAAAGCTGATCTCAATGAAAAACGAGAAGTATCTGTTCAGGTGAGCAGATATATTGTGGATTACTTACCCTTGCAATATCATACTTTGTTAATGTGATTGTATCACATTTCCTTTATAATTTCTGAAGGATGGTATTGACTATGCTGAGAAGAATGGAATGTTCTTTATTGAGACTTCTGCAAAGACGGCAGACAACATAAATCAGCTCTTTGAGGTGCATTTCTCATTCTTTTTTTATTTTATTTTTTCCGTCATATATTTTTTTCTGTGTAAAATATGGCAATTCCCAAGATCTAATAGTCACAACATTTTTCTTGCTGTTCCCAAGTTTACTGATGCGTGTAACTACTGCACTTTGTCTTTATTTCCTTTTTCCTTTATTTGTGGAATATAAAAGCTCCAATGATTGAGTGTGCGAGCGAGATACGCAAAAAACATCAATACCATAATGGTATTGCAACACCTATAATTATTGAATGCATTTAATATAAAGAATTTACCTCTTTCACTGACATCTATTTTGTCAATGTGAAGAAATTATGTTCCAGTTTATTTGCTGTTTAATATTTTTATTGAGTATCTTTCCAAATGTGAGGTGTAAACAAACAAACAGTTAATTTCATGTGTGTGTGCTCTGAAAATAAGCCTTGTTAAGCCTATGATGGTGATCTATAATTTCTCTGCTCCATTTCCTTTGTCATCTCACCCTATTGAATCCAGTTAACCCAAAATTTCCTTCATCAACATTATCTTCCTTATCAATGCTAGTCCTTAGATGTTCAATAACATTACGTGGAAATTTCCATTGTCGTTCATCACTGCTGCATATGATGAGCAGCATGTGATTGGCAAAATCTGAGATTATGAGTCCTCAATTTATTGTCATAGTTGTTTTATAATGCCACACCATTGCTGATATAGGTAAACTCTGTGCATAACTTTATGATAAAGATTTGCTGGTTTGTCAATAAGAAGTTGCCACTTTTTTTTTAATCAACAGAAATGGCACTTCTTTTCCTTTTTATGACTTATATGCCGGCTCTTCATATTCGAGCTAACTGTGAAAACTTTCTGTCAAGCTTCAAATTTTATCAACTTGAACGTATTGGTAGCTGACATACTTCAATTTCTTCGTTCTGATTTATCAGGAAATTGCCAAGAGACTACCACGACCGTCTCCTTCTTGACTGTTGGAACATCAATATCCAATTGTGCTGCAGGTAGCTCTGTCTGCCTGCACTTCAGTGTATATTCTAACTGTGTCATATTCCATATACTAGGGTTCTTTTAAGGAAACCACCTACGCGATAGCAACTCTAGATATGTTTCAGAGACATCATTGTATTGTAAGCAGACATTTTATTGTGACACATCCCATTGTGCTGGTAAATTTTCCCATGGTGTGTTGTGTGTATTGTCACTTTGCGATGTTTGAAGAGACCCATTTCCACTCTTACATGTTTGTCGAATTGCGCCCAACTATTGGTTGATTATTTTGTGCGTTCGATGAAATCTTTCAAATTCTGTGTAGGTTGCATATAAATGTTTGTATAGTCAGACGAATTCACTCACATTACTTCTCATCGAGAAGTTTGATAGAGCATTGATCAGGAATCGTGTTTGGATGTAAAAATTGTCGTCGTTTTGGGGAACTAGGCAGAGGAGCGATGAGTGAGTATAGTTACAAGAAGTTGTGGGAAATCGGATACGAGGTTGGTGTTACTCAAGGTGAGAGATGTATCTTTCGTCCACTAGAGAAAATCTTGAATGAGTTGACATTTGTTTTGTAAATTCGATTTAGCATTAGCATTACATGTGATTTATCTCTTAACATTAGTATTACATTCGAAATATATATTTCATCCACATTTACTGTCATGCTATTGATCATATAATAATAAATATATAAAACCAACAAAACAATGTTGTTTGTGAAAAATAATTGTATTTCCACTTTAATTTTGTTAGAATTATAAAAATGATATTGTTATTGTATATTTTTTTTTGAAAATAGAAATTGCAATAATAATTATAATATAGGAAGATATTTTAGCGTAGGAAGAAAGATGCGGTTAGGCATTATCATGTCTTGTTCACCACTGCCTGTTTCCTCATCCACCCTTGCCCAAACCCACCACCACAGATACTCCGCCGCCACAATCGTAACCGCCGCGTCTCCGCCGCAGCTCAGCCATCAAGCACCATGCAGCACAATGCACGACATCGACCAAAAGTCACCCCTCAAAGCCAAAACTATCCGTTTCCGCTTGAGTCAGCTGTGCAGAGAAGGCAAGGTCAGCGTTGCCCGCCAACTGTTCGACGCAATTCCCGAACCAACTACTGTTGTGTGGAACACTCTGATGATTGGCCACATTTGCAACAACATGCCCCATGAAGCTATATCCTTGTATTCGCGCTTGTTTTGTGCCGTTAACTCATCGGATGATCGGAAATGTGATGCTTACACTTATTCTTCCGTTCTCAAAGCTTGTGCTGATACGAAGCAGCTTTCGATAGGTAAAGCTGTGCACTGTCACGTTTTGCGTTCTGGTTTATATACCAGTAGGATTGTCCACAATTCTTTGTTGAATATGTACACGACGTGTCTTTTGAGATCTGGTTGTGATTTGGTGAAGAGGGTGTTTAGAACTATGCGTAGAAGAAATGTGGTTTCTTGGAATATTATGATTGCTTGGTATGCCAAGACGGGTAGATATTCCGAGGCGGTTAGGCATTTGGAGATGATGAAGAGAGCTGGTTTTACGCCTAGCGTGGTTAGTTTCGTAAATCTTTTTCCTGCTGTTTCTGGTTTAGGAGATATCGATATCGCTAATGTAGTATATGGGATGGTAACTAAATTGGGTGATGACTATGTTAATGATTTATTCGTTGTGAGTTCTGCCATTACCATGTATGCAGAACTTGGTTGTGTTGATTTCGCTAGGCAGATTTTCGACAACTGCTTCAAGAAGAACGCACATGTTTGGAACACTATGATCGGTGGTTATGTTCAGAATAATCACCCCATTGCTGCAATTGAACTATTCATTATGGCATTGGAAGCACAAGACGGTGGCAATGTGGATGATGTGACTTTTCTTTCAGCACTAAGTGCAGCTTCAGAGTTGCAGCAGTTGAATGTGGCCCAGCAACTACATTCGTACTTAATAAAGAAATCCTTGGTTTCTTCTGTTATTCTGCTCAATGCTGTCATAGCATTGTATTCAAGGTGTAACTTCATTGGTGATTCATTCAAAGTCTTCAGTGAAATGCAGGAAAGGGATGTCGTGTCTTGGAATACCATGATTTGTGCTCTTGTACAGAATGGCTTGGATGATGAAGGGTTGATGCTTGTATATGAGATGCAGAAACTGGGGGTTTCAGTTGATGATGTGACTATTGCTGCTATACTTTCTGCAGCTTCAAATCTTAGAAATCGGGAAGTTGGTAAACAGACGCATGGTTACCTGATCAGGCATGGCATTGAGTTCAACGGGATGGACAATTACCTCATAGATATGTATGCTAAATCAGGCTTGATAGAAGCTGCAGAAACTATCTTCAAAAGGAATTGCAAAGCTGGCAGTGATTTAGCTTTATGGAACGCAATGATTTCTGGGAACACTCAAAATGGTTTGATCGAAGAATCTCTGACTATCTTTCGGCAGATGCTGGAGGGGAACGCCACACCCAATGCTGTGACCTTAGCTTCAGTTCTTCCAGCATGCAGTCAGTTGGGAATTATAGCTCTAGGAAAGCAAGTCCATGCTTTTGCCATTCGCAATTTCTTGGACGAGAACATCTTTGTGACCTCTGCTCTGGTGGACACGTACTCAAAATCAGCTTCAGTCGTTTATGCTGAGAGAGTTTTTGAGAAATCGAGGGAGAAAAACTCTGTCACTTACACCAATATGATATTGGGATATGGTCAGCATGGTATAGGTGAGAAAGCCATTGTGCTATTCCGTTCTATGAAGGAATGTGGGATCAATCCCGATTGTATTACCATTGTAGCTGTGTTATCTGCTTGCAGTTACACTGGTTTGATCAATGAAGGTCTCGAAATATTTGAGACCATGGAGAGTGAGTATGGGATAAAGCCCACAACAGAACATTACGCCTGTATTGTAGACATGTTAGGAAGAGTCGGGAGGGTGGTTGAAGCGTATGAATTTGCACGAAAATTGGGTAAAGATGGTAATGCCATAGGAATCTGGGGATCACTCCTTTCTGCCTGCAAAATTCATCAAGAATTTGAGCTGGGAAAAATTGTTGCAGACAGGCTAGTTGAAATGGAGGGGGCAGATAGGATGACAGGTTACCAAGTCCTCCTCTCGAACATCCATGCAGAAGAGGGAAACTGGGAATCTGTGAAGACAGTGAGAAAAGAAATGGTCGAGAGAGGGGTAACGAAGGAGGTTGGTTGCAGTTGGATCGATATCTCTGGTAAAGTTAATTGTTTCGTATCTAGAGACAGGCAACATCCCCAGTGTGCCGAGATATATCAGTTCTTGAAGCAGTTATCGTCCAACTTGAAGGACGCTGATCAAACGTCGCCTTTTCTATCGATAGAGTGCTAGAGTAGTTGATGGCTGGAAAGAAAGATATTTTCCCTGGATTTTCATGTCAGAAACAAAAATGGATAGTCAGTTGGATCATTCTCCCATTACTGTTTAATTATCAGGTATAATAATTCTATCTGATTCATTCTAAATTCTCACCTAGGATTCATTGATGTCTACATTAGTTAGTCCATATATATGTCTCTAATAATCACCATTCCTTAATGAAGCAGATACTCATCTCTCAACCAGGCTGGGACTGAAAAGAAAGACAGCCCGCTACAACGGTATCTATCGTTCGTCTGCATATACCTAACGCTAACCATGATGAGCGAAAATGATCAGGGATGTTACGATGCTGCTTCTATTCTATTACCTTTAATACATGTCATGTGTTAAGTGCATAGAGCGAAATAAATATGTATATATGTATTTACTCGTTGATATTAATACCAACTACAACAACCTTCTTTCCAAAATGCTAATTTCTATCGTTACCTACCAATTCTTGACTCCATTATTCTTGTGACATATGCAATATAATTATGTAATTAAATTGATATAGACACTTAGAATTAGAAATTTTAAAAAAATAAAGTCCATAGTCCACGTCCTCATGCATGCTCCATGCAACTTGCAAACATTCTAGAAATTTCTTGAAGTTTTTCACCGGCCAATTTGAGCTAAGCTTACCCTACACTACACTCCAACAATAGGAAGATTAATTAATCAAAATAACCATAGTTTTGTAGTATAGAATTAATTTAAGTTTATCCTTCTTCTTTTTTAATGATGTGTAGAATTAAACTATATAAAACTAACTTACACAAAAATAAATTGAATGAAGAGAGATGATGATTGCTAGGCCTGCAATAATATGCAAAACTGACCATTTCAATGCTCTGCAATTTTTGCAATTCAATTAATAAATACTTAAGTTTCATTAAGAATCAGAGCTCAACAACAACAACAACAACATATTCAAATCATGGTCCTCAGACTTGGGTGAAGAGCCTCCACAAAACTAAGTAAAAATCCATCACAACCATGTTTTGCCACCAAAGAAACTGCAATGGGGAGACCTTCATACATGCCTAATGGTATGCTCACCTGTTACATTCCCATTTGCTTTCATCAGTGTTCAAACTACTTAGAGACTTAGAGAGAGAGAGAGAGAGAGAGAGAGACCTGACAAAATCCGGACACACCAGCTACGGACAACAAACTGAAGGCCTTGGCACGAAAGGCTTCCAGTGTCGTTGGCTCTGTCCTGTAGCTTTGGAGGTGGCCCCGGCACCGTGGGTATTGCCAGTACGCCCCGTTCCTGGAATTATATAGCAACTTAGAAGTCGGAAAAGAGCAAATTGAAGGGCGTAAAGAGACGAGCATACCCCCAATAGCTCACTGATAGCTGCACCTAATTCGCCCTTCAATGAATAGCATAGGTCTACATTTTCATCCGTTGCCCTGAGTGCTTCCCACACTCGTTCTGCTATTCCGGGACCTAAATCTGGCTTAACTGAACGAACCCATTCACCTGTGATTGTTCTTGAACTCGTACCTGATCATCACGTATAATTTATCATCAAAACACCCCTGCTCAAAGCATAATCAAGAACTTATCATACTCTCAACCTTTGAAGTAATCTCATTGCACTCGAAAGAGCTGCCAATGATGCTATATTATCCTCTGGTTTTGTAACACCTTTGCCTATAAATTGCTTCAAACTCGAAACTTTGGCCTCAACCAAGTCCCCCAAGCTAGTGTGCTCTACTTTCTGACCTACACAACACAGATGAAATGTGAAATGATCATCACTTGATTTGATTTCTGATGTTAGTTTTTGTTCAGGTATAGTAGTTTACTTCCACACAGCTTCTCCACCGCGCTGATGAGAATGCCGGTCAGCTGGTGGGGAGGGATGTCAAGTAGCTTGAAACAATCGTCTGCAATAATAAGTCGATCAAGGGGTGCATCATCATCTTCTTCCAATGCCAATAGAATCTTCCCCACTTGCTTCAACATCACCGGATCTCTAGCAAACCAACCTGAAATCAAACTCTTACGTGTCAAGCAATCACAGATTCAGCTCTAGTGTTGCACATTTTGAAGTGCTTACCAACAGTGTCGAAACTCTGCGCCATTGGTGTCACTCCAGACGTCGATATAGCTCCATGAGATGGCCGAAAACCGTATATTCCGCAATATGCAGCAGGAACTCTCACACTCCCTCCAGTATCAGTACCTAGTGATCAAACATGACATATTTACACGATCGAGCACTGCAAAGAGAAATTAATCAGAATTTAGGAGGAGCTAGGTTGATGATCGACCTAAGGCGAAATCAGCAAGCATGGCAGCGACGGCGACGGCAGATCCACTGGAGGATCCTCCAGGGACGCGATCTGCTGCACACGGATTGGTCGGGGTCCCATAATGTGAATTCTCTCCGTTTATGCTGCCATCAAAAAACGTGAATGAACGAATGCATGCAAAGTGTTCGATGAAAGTAGCAAACGAAGAAAGAAGGAAACCTGTAAGCCATTTCATCCATGACAGTTTTGCCAACACAAGTAGCACCTGCATTGAGCAGGGAGACAACAGCCGGAGCGGTGGCGGCTGCCACCGGATGCGTCCTCCGCCAATCCGGATTCCCAAAACCAGTTATGAAGCCCTCCACGTCGAATCTGATAAACCCAGACCTCTCTCATCAACAAGAATACTGTTCAATGCATGGAGAGTAGTTGGGAGGGACTTACATGTCTTTAACAGCAAAGGTAAGGCCTTTTAATGGAAGATTCTGAGACGAAGAATGAGGTAGCAGAGTGAATTTCTCCATGAAAGCTCCATTCTCCATTCTCTCTCTCTCTCTCTCTCTCTAAATGATAACTTCCAGTTCACTTATCTTATCCTTCCGTTTATATCTGTTTCTTTTTAATTAATGTAAAAATGGAATTCCAAATTATCCTTCCCTTTATATGTGTTTCTTTTATTAATGTAAAAATGGAATTCCAATTTGGAAGGGTTTAAATGAATCTATTTTGTGAATGTCACATTTTTAGTAAGCACAAATACTCCTATGCAACTGTCTCACATATGACGGCACTCGTGCACGGCCGATCGTGACCCAGGACACGACCGTGCGTGACTGTGATGTATAAGTATGTCTTTTTCAACAATAAGTATGTGATTTTTTACTATAAGTATGTGAGTTTTTTTCCTCGTCCACGACCGTGCCCTGAAACACGACCGTGCCTCGCATGAAAACTAAGAGCAATCTGTGACGCATGGTCGGGTCTCAGGACACGGTCGAGATAAGTATGTGATTTTTATCTATAAGTATGTCTTTTAGAGCTATAAGTATGTGTTTTCGCCCACGGTTGACCGTATTCCAGGACACGACCATGTACTAGTACTGTCGCACATGAGATGGTCTCACAGGAGTCAGCTCTTTACTAAGTGGGTTAATTACATTAAAAAATACCGACTTTAGAATTCGGAACTTGTTTGAATTTTTCAGATTCCAATTGTTTATGTAAAGTTCAGATTGTATAAGTTAATTATCATAACATATACTGAATTAAATAAGTGTTAAATTTAAAGTTTTGAATGTTATAGTCAAAAGTTTATACTTTACTTGAAATTAAATTATAAGTTTGTTTTTCTATACGTAATTAACTATAAATACTGACAAAAACTTATATACCTCTGGGACATAAATTTAGGTGTTATATACATGTTCTTCACGTGTTATAAATATACTCTATAATTATTATATTTTTTGGTATTATAAATATACTCTACAGGTATCATATGTATATAAGAGTATACATGTGATATCTGAAAAATATATACATGATACCTATAGAATATATATTTAACATTATATGATGATTAATTTGGGGACATCGTGTCATCGGGAAATACAAATATTAATCAGGAATAATATGACATTAATCTTGCAATTATATAACTATTTAAAAACGCGTATAATTATGTTACCTTTGACCTTTTCTATTACAAAATTGTTATGGAATTATTTTAAACTAAAGACTTTAGCACAATATGTAGAGATCATTCGTTTTCTATAATAATTAATTAAATATTTCTCTGTAAATAAAAATATAAAATAATTAATACTATCTTCGTCCCAGTTAAAACTGCCTACTTGTCATTTTTATTTGTTCCAGTTAAATCTGCCAATCCCAGAAAATTTTACTCTCTTACCCCTCAATTTCTTTCATTTTACAACTTTTACACTCAAATTATACCTTTAAATTACAAAATTGTCACTAAAAAATATTAAAATAACATATCCAATCAAAATCACAATTTTTCTTAACATTCATGTCGATCAAAGTAGGTTGATTTAACGGGATCGGAGAGATTACGATTTTATTACAAAACATGGAATCAGAAACTCAATACAGAATCTCTCTCTCTCTCTCTCGTTGAATGTAAGACTTGACCATTTCCAAAACCATCTCCTCCATAATTAAATTCCTTCTTCACATTATTAAATCTTCTTTTCTTCTTCGTCGCCATTAAAACCCCGCAAAGATTTCAATTTTTCCCAGCTCAGGAAATTCGGGTGTAGATTTTTGCGCCCATTATTATATATCTGCGACTGCGATCATCCCATTATTTTTCGGGTTCTTTTAGCTGACGCGTTTTTCGTCGGTGATGGCGGAGAATCCCAAGGCGGCGGCGGTGCTGAGTCAACTCAGTGAATCGGTGAGGGTTGTGTCGTCGTTGCCCGAGTGTAGAACGGTGTCGAAGAAGATGTACTGTAATCTGGTGCGAAGAGTAAAGCTTCTGGGCCCTCTGTTTGAGGAGTTGCTAGACGGTGGAGGCGGCGAGGACCTCGGCGACGACGTCGTTTTGGGCCTTGACTCCCTGAGAATCGCTCTTGACCTCGCCCTCCACCTCCTCAAATCAGTCCTTGAAGGCAGCAAGATTTTCCAGGTATATATAAAGATTGATTTTTTGGGAAATTGCTATGTCTTTGATCTTTGTTCAAGTTGTGGTGTTGAATTCTGATAGCTGCTAGTTGAAATTGTTGCTATTTGCTGGGCATTGGTTGGAGAGAATGATTTGGTGTTATTCTATTGAATTTAAGAGTTAAACTGGCCATGAATTATGGATTCTTAGTTTGATAGCAAGATGACGTTTTGATCTATTGCATTTTCGTGCTGAGCGAAGAAATATCTCGAAAAAACACTAGGCTAGATTAAGTTTCTTCTGATGGTTAGTGCTTGCTGTAGACAAGATATTCCGGAGTTTGTGGGTTTGTATCGTTCCAAATGATTGCGGTTTTTTTTGTTGATTTTCGTTCTCTATTTTGGATGTGTACTGCCTTCAGAATCGTTGCTTTGCATAACGACCATTTACCATGGATACTTGTGAGGTTTTAATGTTTTATCTGTAACCTGTCTGCAGAAGTTAGCAAATCATGTTATGGATATGTTTAGTATATATTAAATGAGTCATTTATGTTGCTTAATTAGAGCGTGTTTAAAAGTTACTTTACTCCCGTTACCTTTTTCTGGTGTTTACACTCATTATGATCATCATATACTGCTTAAACACATCTCAATGTGCTCAAATTTTGAATTAAGTTTCTTGTTTATTACAGGCTCTGCAGATTGACAAAATTGTTGGCAAATTTGAGCATGTAACTAAACAGATCGAAGCAGCATTAAGTCAGATTCCCTATAATAATCTTGATATAACTGAGGAAGTTCGAGAGCAGGTGCAGATTCATGTCTTTATGCCTGATGCAATCTGACGAGTTATCTGTTTCTCTGATGACTTTTCCCTTTGTATATAATGATTTGTTGTTTTCTGCTTCTAGATTGAACTCCTGCATGCACAGTTTAAACGAGCAATAGGCCGAATAGAATCACCGGATTTGCAACTGGTGAGGGACTTGGCTACAGCACAAATGGAAGACGACCCTGATCCCATAATCTTCAAAAGGCTTTCAGAGAAGCTTCATCTCCGGACTATGACTGATATAAAGAGAGAGTTGGTTGCAATCCACGATATGGTCATCTCTAGTGGTGGGGTTCCGGAGGGAGTTTCAGAGGAGTACATTGAAACATTATCTTTTCTTCTGAGGAAGCTAAAGGATTGTGTGACAGCAGATAATCCAGACGTTGATGCCACTGATATCGACAAGACTCCAATTAAGCACAGATCTCCTATTATCCCTGATGACTTCCGTTGTCCAATATCACTCGAGTTGATGCAAGATCCTGTTATTGTATCGACTGGCCAGGTTTGAACCCTCAAGTTGCTTCAACAATTCTTTATATTTTGTGAAGTGGGAATATGGATTTACCCTGCAGGTTAAAGAAAAATAGGATATAGCCACTTATTCAATAAAAAACAATGATAAAGCCATATAAAAAGACTTATGATACCTTTTGTGAATCATAATAAACTGTCATCATTGTGAGTTAAAGGGCATGAAAGTCAAAGAAGAAAAAAGTGAGATAAGCAATTTTTTGTTTTAGATTGGAGATGGTGGAAATTTGTGGCTTTCTCGAGTTTCACATGCTCAAGACAAAACACTTCCTTGAGATACAGTAATGATGGTCATATCTTTACATGTGTCATTTTTCGTATTAACCAATTTTGAAAAATTGGTTTGAGACTTTGACATACCTCAAATGCTGAAAAGTTCATGGTCTCAATTTTGAAACTCATTCAATTGTCATTTACTTCTGATGCAGACTTATGAACGATCCTGCATTCAGAAATGGCTGGATGCAGGGCACAAGACGTGCCCTAAGACTCAGCAGACACTACTACACACTGCCTTAACTCCAAATTATGTCTTGAAAAGTCTTATTGCTTTGTGGTGTGAGAGTAACGGCGTAGAGCTGCCTAGGAAACAAGGGAACTGTAGGAACAAAAGATCGGGAGTTGGTGGCTCAGACTGTGATCGTGCTGCTATTAATGCCTTGTTGCAAAAACTTGCCAATGGGAATCCTGATCAACAAAGAGCAGCTGCTGGTGAGCTTCGTTTGCTAGCCAAACGGAACGCTGATAACAGAGTGTGTATTGCAGAAGCAGGAGCCATCCCTCTGTTAGTTGAGCTGCTATCCTCCTCTGATTTGAGGACTCAAGAGCATGCTGTTACAGCCCTTCTCAACCTCTCGATAAACGAGGCCAACAAGGGTACTATTGTGAATGCTGGTGCAATACCTGACATCGTGGATGTCCTGAAAAACGGAAGCACCGAAGCTAGAGAAAATGCAGCCGCCACCCTTTTCAGCTTGTCGGTGGTTGATGAAAACAAAGTGGCAATAGGAGCTGCAGGGGCGATACCGCCTCTGATCGACCTGCTCTGCCAGGGTACTCCAAGAGGAAAGAAAGATGCAGCTACAGCTATATTCAACCTCTCGATCTACCAAGGAAATAAGGTGAGATCCGTAAGAGCAGGAATTGTTCCACCACTCATGACCTTGCTCAAGGATCCCGGAGGTGGAATGGTGGACGAAGCACTCGCCATACTGGCCATACTTGCTAGCCATCAAGAAGGAAAAGTTGCCATCGGACAGGCCGATCCAATCCCGATTTTGGTTGATGTGATCAGGACAGGCTCACCTCGCAATCGAGAAAATGCAGCTGCAATATTGTGGTCATTGTGCACAGGCAATACACAGTACTTGAAAATCGCGAGGGAGCTGGGGGCAGAGGAGGCTTTGAAGGAGTTATCAGAGAGTGGGACCGAGAGGGCCAAGAGAAAAGCCGGGAGCGTTTTGGAGCTTCTCCAACAAGTCGAAGAGGCTGTTGTTTTGTGATGGTAAGTTGTGAGAGATTCGTTAAGCATTCATCCAACTGATTTTGCCAGGTAGAGTAGTTTCAATATGGTGATGTTCTTGCAAATCTTTTACACAACCAAAGTAAGTATTCTTACAGCAAGCTTAGTTGTATAAAGCTGTAGATACAATCTGTATCATATTTTCTGTTACTTTCTTGCCTTATAAAGTTATAATTGTGTGAGGTTTGTCGATAGGGGAAGACATACATTTGTTATTATTATGTAACTACAAATAGCTTTATCCGTTACCTAGTATTAGATCCTTGAACTCTTCATTTACTTTTTTGATTGAGTCTTCATAATTTATTGTGTATATTAATTTTTCTGTACCATTTATTTGCGTTGAAACGTGATCTTTATGTGTGATTTTGGTGTAAATGAAAGATTATATTCATCATCTACATAATCACACTAAATCAAGTGAGGTATTAATCTGAGGATTCACATCCTAACACGTTGCCAGCAGGATAATAGATAAAATAGTAGACAAACTAAATACGAGGAAACTAATACAAAAACTAGTTTAGGTTTTATCAAATCTAAGAGCACAAGATGGTAGAGCAAAGGAAGCTTAAAATAGCGATTCATAAGACGATATATAATAAAGTATTGGGTTGAAAGATAAAGCTGAAGGTGAAGATCCAGTTAGTTAGAGAGCAGATAAGACGAAATTTCAGTAGCGATCCAAGGAAGGGGGACGGGCTCCCCTCCTAGGGCGGTCGTACGGAGCAGGCCTCTCTCTGTAGCTTCTTCCTTCATATCGTGCAGGGCCACCGCCACCGTATCTGTCACCACTACCCCTGGGGCCTCCTCCATGACCATCTCTATCATAAGCTCTGTCTTTGCCATATCCATTCTGTGGGTAACGATCAGCGGCTGCCCCATACCTATCAACAGGCAACCGATCTCCTGCTGGGGGGTACCTGATTACAGCAATAAAAAAGCAATAGATTACAGATAGAACTTGAGCAACATGGACAAAAACTTGGAGATGTGTAGGTATGATACCTGTCATTCATATATCGATCACGGCCACCCCCATAACGATCATCCCTGCTGTCATAACGATCCCTATCACCATAGCGGCCTCTTTCAAATTTATCATCCACGTATCTCTCACGATCATCTGCATAACGATCCACACGGCCTCCAGCCCCACCATACCTAGAACGTGGAGGTGAGAATGGGCGAGCACCACGGCCACCTCCTGCCGATGGGCAATCTCGAGCCCAGTGACCTGGGCGCCCACACTTGAAGCAGTCATCCTGTCCTGATGGCCTATCTCTTCCACCATAACCCCCCCTTCCACCTCCCGAGCCATAGCCATGCCCTGGATCATCACCTCCCATTTTTGGCTCAGCCTTGTTAACCGAGATGACTCTATCCCCAAATTCTCTACCATGCATATCCCTGATTGCATCCTCCATGGCCCGTCTGTCAGCAAAGGTCAAGAAGCCAAATCCACGAGGACGGCCAGTATCTCTTTCCAGCATGACCTATAGGAAAATTACATTTGAGAATTAGAAAAGAAGGGATAACCAAAGAAAATTGTTTGGCATAAGACATGCAAAAAAACGTGCACAATAGAAATGAATTGAAAAATATGCATAATAAGTTGAAGAGAGCTCACATAAATTATACATATATAGCACGCTCATAGTTTAAGGAGCTCTTACATGAGTAGAAGAATCTGCTTAATTGTAGATTATATCATCTGACAGTACTTTCTGTCAGGCCTCAGGTTCCACAGAACAAAGACCAGTAACAGAACATTCATGCAAGCAGACAAAGTTGGGATCTTAATCAGAACACAATCTATCAGATGGCACCTGATCTCACTTACATTTGACCAAACTCAGTAACCTTCGCCTAATGGCTGCAAACCATTATATTTTGAGAAGTGACATAACAGGGAAAGAAATCCACCAGCTACTTAAAGCTTCAGCTTGCAGCAAAAGGAAGACCTCAACGATTCATTTACTCATTGAAGGAACCTTTTTCATACAAAACTTCACCTTCAAAGACCTTGCCACGTTCCTAAAGTGAATTGGCCCAATGGTAAATCCAGAATGTCAAAGCTTTTCCAGAGATCATTGCTTGGTTTAGTTACTGAAACCAGTATTTTATATAGGATTTTAGATGTAAATTTCAATATTCCAACGATGGAGAAACTATTATCCATCAATATCCTCCACTCATTTACTCAAACATAAGCACAAAACATTATTATCAGAAAAAAGCTGGAAGTGTAAGCAGAAAAGATACGTAAACACGTGTCCTGCAGTTAGTGGATAATCAGAACACTCTTGAAGGCAAGGTAATCAAATGAAGAAGCTTTTTGCAGACCTTCATTGGTATCACACAGTTACTCTGAGCGACAGTAAACAATATGCTTACTAGAGAGTACCAAATTAGCTTAGATTCAAAGTTAGTCTGCAGCATGAAGCAGGCAACTTCCAGAAGCTTCATCCTTGTTCACTGGCAACAAACTAATTAGACCTGATTATGTAAAGACATCAGCCTAAAGGTCAACCAATCTGAGAATGTTTCTTCATCATGTCTTTAGCAGTATACTCACTTAAGTGGTCCTCAGTGGATCTTGTTATATGTATAAGCTAATTCCTTTAAACTGTACTTCCAAATTCCAATGCATATGTAACATACAATAATAACACTTCCCTTTAAAATCAGAGATTCAGCTCTTTGCCTTTAAAAGATCACTGGAGACGGTCTGACTTCAAAGGTAACTAACAAAAGCCCATTATAGTGGAGGCATGACAGAAAGAAGGAAAAGAATAGCAAAAGTATCCCCAGCTCTGAGAACGTTCTGCAGAACTTGAACAAAAGATCTGGTATCTGAACTTTTCAAAACGATAAAAGGGACAGGCAGGTGTTACTAAAAGAATTTAAAACAAAGCATGTGACTCTTTCTTCATGGAGCTTCTTAAGGAACAGTCATCATCTGTAACTGTTGCAGCTCAAGTTAAGTGATGTTGGCGCACTGATTTTCATGTATAAAAAGCTTCAGGAGCCTGACTTAAAATTTCGGATAAAGTGACAATGAAGAAGCACAAAATAGGTACTCAACACCATCAAGTTCGCTACCGGATTTTTCTGGAAAACAACTGAATAAGCTGCAGTCAAACAGAGAGACAAAACTTTCATCCACAAATTCTGGGAAGGGTATCAGCGACGTCAAATCCACCAAACGTAAGCAAGAAGGAGAAGAAAAAGGCTTGACAAAATGTGTGCTACATCATGGAGCTCACCACTGGACTACCATATCTCGCCTCTCTAACTGTACCCCCAAGATATTACTCAAAGAACATTAGCAGCAAGGTCAAATAGTCGATTGCTCTTTAGACTCAGAAGTCTAACCTATTGTTCCCCTAAAGGATTCCAAAAGCAGCATCTTTCAAAATAAACTAGCAGCACGATCAACAGATCAACAAACTCAAGCAATCTCAAGTAAAACTGTTAAATCACTTGTGCACGACTGATTCTACAAAACAATTAGCAGGTGACAGTGGCAGAAACACATTAAAACCATGCTTCATCAGTCCTGTGTACCCCAATGGACCAAAAGTTCCTCCAAATCCCATATGAAAGCATTTTCAGATGTCATAAGCAACATACAAGGTGAAAAAGAATGGTAAGAAATCAATATAGTGACAAGCTAGTAAAAAGAAAATGCAAAATAAATTAAAAGCAAGGGTGCATTCTTAACTGCCCCAAAGATAAGCATATGCCTCAGGCATTCAAAAAAATATACGAAACAAATAATTGATATGCAAATAAAAACTGTATAATCATCATAACATGACCTTTGCATTAAACTATGTTATAGACTAATTCAATTATGCCCTACATTAAACAAGTCCCTCTAAATATAATCTTTCCATGCAACTTTCAGCACAAAACTAAACTCAGTTCAGGGCCGACAGAGTTTAGAATGAAAACCGAATTGAAATGAAGCCATCAATCATATTCATATCAACAAAATTGAAGCAACTAGACAAACAAAAATTATAACCTGGCAATCGACAATTTTTCCGAAACGGCTGAAAGCATTTTCGAGCTGACGCTCGGTGACATCCCACGACAAACCTCCGACAAAAATCCGGTAGTCTTGTTCCTTGTCCGCCATTTTCATGTATTTTCTCTCCAGGAAAAAAACCTTGCATCCAACGCGACAAACAAATATGCAAAATCAAATATGAATTCGAGAAAACAAACAGTTAATCTAAATGCAGAAACACATACAAAGCACTGGCTTGGTTGCTGAAGCAAGAGAAATTAGGGCAACCAGTTTCCGGGACCTATCTTGTAATTAGGGTTTTCAAAACTGAAAGTTTCTTGTATCTCTCTTTATGGAAATTCTCTTTTATATATATATATATATTAGAATTAGAATATCCTTTAATTTTTCTTCTTTTAAAGATGCTCCTTCACTCTAAAGTAGAGCCGGCAAAATGGGCCCGACCCGATGGGCCGGCCCGATCGGCATGAAAATTAGGCTGGGCTGGGCTTAGAAAAAGGTGGCCCGAAAAGTGTCGAAACTTTTTGGCCCGATCCAATGGCCCGATGGGCTATCTGGGCTCGGGCCAATTTGGCCCGTTGGGCTCGGGCCGGCCCGATGGCCCATAATTAAAAAAAAAAAATACACATTTCTGAAATAAAAATGGGCCTGAAAAGCCCAATGCCAAACTAATCCCAAAAGGCATGCCCCAATACTAACTTGAGTCCAGGAAATACTAACTTGAGTCCAGGAAAGGAAAGCTGAGAACAAAAAATAAAAAACCAAGCCCAAGGAAAGAAGGCAGATAAACAGAGAAATTATCCAAGAAATCACAATCACACTTTTACACTTTCTTCTCAATAACCCTAGCCTAATTTCTCTACGATTTCATCTCCATTGAAAGGTAACCAAATGCTTTGCTTTTCCTTCCACTCTCTTTGCTTTTATACATTTTCTTTCCCTCTCACATCTTTGCAGTCAGTATATATATAAATGTCTGACTTAAGCTTTTATGCATTTTATATATTTTGGAATATATAAATGTATGCTTTTATAAATTTATAAATTTGTTGTGGTGATACGTCGTATTAATATATATATATAATTATATATTTGATTTGTTTAAAAAGACGATGTGGGCCGATTTGGCCCGTTGGCCCATACGAGGCTGGGCTGGGCTACAGATTTATGGGCCCGAACTAAGGATAGGGCCGGCACGGCACGACACGAAACTTTCATGTGGCCCGTCGGGCCGGGCTGGGCCGGGCCGGGCCGCCCGTTTTGCCAGCTCTACTCTAAAGAGGACTTTTTTTTTTTTTTTTTCAATTTATCAACTAAAATATAATAGTGAACTATCAATTTTAGCTATATCCCATTATTTATTACATATATATCATTTAGAAAGTATTTTCTTATGATATATTTTTGTAATTTCGTATATAAATTAACTTAGACTTTTTAACGCTTTCATAACATCCACAGTAAAATTAATATATTAAAAAAAACTCAAAAAAGAAAAACATTGACAATTTGAATCATCTCTTATATCTTTTAAAGTTCCAACAAAACTTATATACCCTCGGGGTACGGATCTTAGATCTGTGCCCCCAACCCGACCCGCCCGCCCATACCCGACCCGGATGGGTTAATATAAATAGGCTTTTTTAAAATTTTTCACCTTTTTCTTTCTTCTTCTTGCGCGGGGTGGTTTTGCAGCATTTTTTTTTTCATTCTCTTATCTTCTTCTTCGATCTGCAGTTTGTTCGTGGTGATATTACGTTTACATTGCTTGTATATTTGAAGATTTTCGATGGTTCTCGACTTTGCATAGGTATTTGAAGATTTTCGATTTTTTGTGTTTTGTATGTTGTTAGTGGTTTGTGATTGGTCAACATTGCGCATATATTGTTTGTTTTTTGAAGATTTTTGGTTTTTTCCGTGTTTGTGCATGTATGTGTTTGTACTCTGTTTTTTTGTTTTTGTTTCTTTTTTGTTCTTCTTCATGTAATCATGTGTTTTGGTGTTTATTTTTGTCCTTGATGTTTGTGTTTTCTGTTGTTTGGGGTTTAACATACTTCTAGGGTTTTGATTTCTTCTTGTGTTCCTGATTTCTGCTTGTTTTTGTTCCTGATGTTTGAATGTTTTTTGTTTTTGTTTATGTGAATTTGTTAGGATAATGAAAAGGAAGTCTATTTTGTTGGATTCTTCAATGTCTACGAAGAGGTCTAAGGAGGAGATCTTGGGTAATCTGAAAAACGATCTTAAAAGGAAGAAGACAATGTAGAAAGATGATGTTCGTCGGAAGAAGGTGCAGGGTGATGGCGGGTAAAATCTGTTCATGTTTTGTATGAATTGTAGTAGTTGTATATTTACATGAGTTTAAGGTATTACATGAAGACTGTTATGGTGTTATATGTTTTAATGTAAGGTGTTACATTTGTATTTGTATTTTTTGTTTTGTTTTTATGAGGTATCATATTAGTATACTTCAGGTGTCATTTATGAATAGTTAAGGTGTTATAGATGTATCTTTTATTCTTGAAGTTATAGGTGTTATTCATATTATTTTGTTTTTTGCTGAAGTAAAAAACAATTGATCGAAGGTGGGAAGAAATCAAGGAAGTCTCCTGTAATTGCTGTTAGAAGGTATTTATTTTGTTTAGTTTTGATATTTTGTGGGGTTGTAAGATGAATTTGTTGTTTAGGTGTTATATGTATAGGTGTTATATATAAACATTTAAGGTGTTATGTATCTTACATGTTATATAGTATTCATTAGTTTTCTATTTAATTCAATGATGTATTTACTTAAAAAAAAAATAGTTCTCCAAGAACTAAATCTAATTCTGTGAAGAAGAATGTTGTTGGTGTTCCTGTTGAAGTTGATGAGACTCCTTCAAAGTAAGTTTATTTTTTTTGTAAATTAGAAGAGAACTCTTTATGTATTACCTTCCATATAAGTCTATTCTATATTTGTTTATGACTTTTGATATTGTTTTTGTTTTTGAAAAGAAAAGAAAAAATCTGTAGTTGGGGAGAAATTAAGGAAGGCTTCTTCAGTTCATGGTGCAAGGTATTTACAAGAAGTGATTATTTGTTGTTTTGGTGTTATAAGTGTTTTCTTGAGATGATACATATACACAGTTAAGGTGTTTTCTTATATATATTCCCTTAAAGAAAATACCCCTAAATACCCATTTACCTATAACAAATTAACTTTACTACCCATGAATATAATTTTTTATCCCCAACTACCCATATATATAAACTATTAGACCGAAATACCCATTTTTGACTTTCAAGTCATATTTGTACTTTGCTTTGCAGAGATCAGAATCTTTTTTTTTTCTTTTTACAGACTTTTACTTTTATTTTTACACATGTGAATAATAAGATAATATTTGATTTGATATGAAGAAAAAATTTACCTTACTTTTAATATTCAAAATTTACAATCGAATTCATTCCACAAAATTCACATTCAGAGATTCAGTGAGAAGTTCTCTAAAAAAATTGAAGTTTCAAAGATTCATCCACTTAAAATTTAGAGTATTCATCAAGGTAAGTAAGTATTTCAATGCATTTAGTAGTAGTTTATAGTTGCATAAACTACTTTTAATTTGTTTATAGTTCAAGGTTAGTTGTCCATAATTTACTTTGTTTGATTATTGTTTGATTTAGTTAGATTATTGTTTGAATGTTGAGATTTTGTTTAATTATAGTTTAGTGTAAGAATGATCGAAAAATTAACCAAAAAAATTATTAAAGAAACAAACTGAGTTAATTAAGTTAACAAATTCATTAACCCCTTAAATTGAAGGTGTTAACGAAATTAAAGAAAATTTTCAGAAGTTTCGTTAATCCCTTAAATTGAAGGGGTTAACGAAATTAAAGAATATTTTCAGAAGTTTCGTTAACCCCTTAAATTTAAGGGGTTAACGAAATTAAAGAAAATTTTCACAAAGTTTCGTTAACCCCTTAAATTTCAGGGGTTAACGAAATTAAAGAAAATTTGCTTCAATTTTGTTAACCCCATAAATTTAAGGGGTTAACGAAACTTTGTGAAAATTTTCTTTAATTTCGTTAACCCCTTAAATTTCAGGGATTAACGAAATTAAGCTATATTTTACTTCTTTGATAATAAAGTTATATTTGATAATTATTTTACTTTTATTTTATATTTGTTCAGGGATAGGGATGACTTTTTCAGTGGCAATATGTCATGGAGGTTACTGGCATGATTTGCAGTATGTGAATGACATTCAATCAATGATCAATCTCCAAACATTTTCATATCAAGATTTATTGAGTTCACTACATGAGATTATGCTTGCTGATTTGAGTTGTTGGCGGTATTTGATCCATTCTCTAGTAGAAGTGAATGGAAGATTGAAGAAGAAGAAAATCATGAATGATTTTGATTTGCATGAGTGTTTTTCACAGGAGTATGGACTACTAGTTCTGTTTATTTCGTTGAAACGGATAGACTTGGGAGTATCAGATGGTTCTTCTTATCATGAACAACAATGTTCATTAGATGAGGAGACACATGTTGGTGCTCAAAGTTTTGATACATTGATTGAGGAGTCTCAAAATTTGGATTGGTCAAATGTTCCGTTAGGACTACACAAGGACCGGAATTTTTATTCAGCATGGGGTTTAGATGACAATTTAGTTCGAACATCTTCAAATGAGCCAAGTATACCTTGGCCGGCCTCATCTAGATGTGACCACACAATGAGTTGAACTATTTAGACCAAAATGTGGCCCCAACTAATGAGACCGAAGAACTGCCACTTGAAGAAAGGCGGGAACAAGAAGACCATGATCCTCGAACAGGTAATCAAGTACTACCGAACTGATCATATGTGAATATTTGTGTATACAATAAACATATCAATGATATATATATATATATATATATTTGTAGATCCAATTGATGCAGAAGATGACTTTGTGCTGGATGAAGATGTGGAGACAAACTTGGATGAGGAGCAACGAGTTGCATATGAGCAATTATGCAATGACACAATGAGAACTGAGTGGCACATTCCAGACATACCTGATTTTGACGACCCAACTGCAGATGAGATTGAGCATGCTCCAACTGGTATGAAAAAATGAGCGACATTTGGGTCTAAGGTTGAGTTGAAGAATTTAGTAGGGTATTATCATCTGGAGAATTAAGTCCAATTTCGTGTGGACCACTCTGACAAACACCGACGGCAGGTGAAGTGCAATCAAAATGATTGTCCGTTCTTAGTCAATGCACATAAAAAACACGTGATTTGGAAAATATCCAAAGTTTTCATGCCCCACACCTGTTCATATCAGCTAAATGCTAGTGCACCCCGCAGACTTCCGTCCACATTGATTGGAGATTATTTTGTCCAGAGGCTCCGGAAAGATAGGACTGACATCACTCTTAGGGACATCATGCGAGAGATGAACGAGAGATATGGACTTAATTTGAGCTACAAGCATGCTAGGAGTGCAAAACGTCGTGCAATGAGAGAAGCATATGGTGATCCGAAGACGTCATTCAACATGTTGCCAGCTTACTTACAGGTTTTGAAGGAATGCAATTCGGGTACATATACCGTATTAGACACCCACAGTAATGGGAAATTCAAGTATGTATTCTTTGCGTTGGGTGCATCCATTGCCGGATTTAGGTTATATTCCAGACCTGTTATCGTGGTCGACAGTTGCCATTTGAAGGGGTAATACAAGGGGATTGGATTCGTTGCTATGACTAAAGATGGAAACGATCAAATTTTTCCCCTGACAATTGGGATAGAGAGTGTCGAGAACGATGAATCTTGGACATGGTTTTTGCGTCATGTCCGAGAGGCCTTCAGTTGCCAAGATGGCTTGGTTATCATTTCTGATCAACACGCTAGCATTGGTAATGCAATACAAGCTGCATATCCTAAAGCTTTTCATTGTCTTTGTTGTTTCCATATTCAGCAGAATCTAGCCAAGTATGGATCACACATGGTTGGGCTGTTCCATACGGCCGCATACTGTTACGATGAACACACATTTGATAGGTATGTCGAACTTCATGTTTTAAATATTCCTCACGTTTAAACTCTTGAACTTTTATCAACCTTCTTGTATCATCAGGTACATGTCTTTGATCAACGATAGTGGTTTTTAGGGAGCGATTGACAGTTTGACAAAGGCTGGAGCTACTCGGTGGGCTCGTGTGAAATGCCCTGTTCGAAGATTCAACTTCATGACCTCCAATGCTGCTGAGGTTTGGAATGCTCGTCTTGTATGGGCAAGAAAGTTACCTGTTTGTTCCTTCTTGGAGGCGGCACGAAGGGTTATTGAAAAATGGTTTGATGAGAGAAGGTTGGCAGCTGATGAAAGAGGTCCCACTTTCACCAAGTCCGTGCACGACAAAGTAGAACAATTCATGCGGCAAGGGCGATCAATGGAGGTCCAAAGAATGGGACGAGACAAATTCAAGGTCACTGATGGTCGACAAATATACTTGGTAGGCCTCACTGATGGTGTGTGTAGTTGTATGTTTTTCCAAACCGAGTTGATTTCATGCGCGCACACATGTGCAGCCATCAGGTACTTCTTAATACGAAGCTACTTGTTATAATAAATAATAATCTAAAGTAGGAACTCACTATATTTGTGCATACTGTAGTTACGCTAATGAATCGGTTGTCTCGCACGTGGCCCCTTATTATACGACGCATTTATTGAGAGCGATGTGGGCTTGTGAAGTTGTACTTGTGCCCGACCCCACTGAGTGGGTTATAGATGATGAGACGCGCAGATGTGTTTGTGTCCCGCCGGATCAACCAAAACAGGCCGGTCGACCGAAAAGCAAACGAATAGCTTCTACTGGTGAACATTCTAGAGTGCACCGCCTATCATGTACTCGTTGTGGTAATCCTGGGCATAACAGAAGTACATGTTCTGTAGTGTTGTACCACAACGACGAGCCTGACGGTGAAAACCCCGAATCGAGTGGAAAGATGACTAGAAAAAAATGTTCTATTTGTGGCTCAGAAGAACACACAAAAAGAAAGTGTCCAACATATTTGAGTCGTGTACCTGAATGACCTATATCATGTGTACACAAGGATGAAAATATCGCGAAATATCGTGGATATATCGCGGATATATCGCGGATACGGATATTGCGATACGGATATTGGGTGTTAATGTTTTTTTTCCTGGGTATCGCGGATATGTCACAAAATATCGCAAAATATCGATATCGATTTCGATATCGGTTCAGTGTAGTACAAAATTGGATGAAAATTGGGAAATATCGTGGATATATCGCAAAATATCGCATGTATATCAAAATGAGCGATTTTGATTCAAAAAATTAAACTATGTGATTTTTTTTACTTTGTATTGTGTATTTTGTGGCTTTTCGAAATTTCCATTCCTTTAACCAATTATTACTTCATTTACTTTTTTTTTCTAATTTTTTTGCATGATATATTTCTCTATATAAGAGGATAAATGCAAGTGAACATTCTATCATATATTCTAAGGTTCAAAGTATGATATCACTAACTCTCTCCCAACATTTTTGATTAAATTAATTTCAATTATTTACTTTATAAATTATGACTATTTTAATGTATCTAATTTATTTATTTTTTTGGATAAAGGACATTGACATTGGAGAGGAAATACTTGCACCACTATATATATCACTCAATTGTCATTTTGAAGAACTACGAATTTGTATGTAAATTTAATATCTTTATTTTGTTTTTCATTTTAGTTGATAAAAATAGCATTTTGTTGGTATATTGTAAATGGTTATGTTTAATTGTGCTAATTATGTATATATTAGGTGAAGCATTTAGTTAACTTATAGAAGTTTATTATAAAATCATAATTTTACAATTAATTATGTTATAGTGAAGCACTGGTATGTAAAATGTAATGTTGTAATTGTGTATTTACAATTAATTGTTATAATTAGTTTAGGTAAAATTTTATGTATTTACATATTCTGGTTGTATGACTTTGAATATTTATAACTTTTATTACTTTGAAATTATTAACTTCAGTTGAACTTATTGATTTTTTGTTTTGATAATATATTTAGTAATTTTGTCTTGTATTATGTAATATATTATCAGTTTTCATTCGAAAAACAGTATTTATAATGCTTATTATCTATATGTTAGTTTTTATATATTATATTTTAATGTGATTTTGAGTGGAATATATGTGTAATGAAGTGTAAAAATAATCCCTAAAATTTCATATTAAATTTCCAGAATTTTAATAAGATTTCCGTTGTTTTTTCAATTTTTTTGCGATATCGATATGCGATATTGATATATCCATCAATATATCCGTAAAATCAAAGTTGCGATACGACATGCGATATCAATATTTTCATCCCAGTGTACATAAGCCCATTTTCTTTTAATATAAATTTGAGTTGCATTTTAAAGAGGCCATTTGGTTAAGAAAATATTTCAAGTATACAACATGAACTAAAAAAACCAACAGAAGTTACTCTATCAACCAAACTAATAATCTAATAATCAAAAAAATCCTCCGGTGTTGTTTCAACATTTGTGGAGTTTCTGTATATAACTAGGGCCATCTTTCTCCGTACGAAATTGATATTACCCTTACAGTCCGCCAGTGTCTTCCTCGGATACTCGCACGTGATCCCACTCTCCACTGACAGTAAGGCCCATGGCTCACATAACGTACTGCCATCCTGCACGTAGCACAAGTCGGGAGCCAATGAGACCAAATCGAACTTCAGGACACCCTGTGGGACCTGACGACCCTGTGCCAATGCCTTCTCGTAAAAGCCGCAGTACTTTAACAACCGTGACAAGATACGACGAATAGGGAGGGTCACTCTGCAACGGCTAATGACCACCTCTGTAGTGAATCTATGCCTAAGACTGTCACACAGGCATATCCGCTGCTTCACGATGTCTATTGAGCAGGTAACCCAGTGACCGTCTAGGTTCATGACCGTCCAGAGCTGAAATTCAACAGGTGCGGATTATTAGAACCATGAACAGAATCGAAACTAAATAAAAAAGAATTCAACAGATGTTACTGTCATACTTGTTGTATGCCATCCCACCTGCTGGGTGACCTCCTGCTAGAGAGCGTCGAATCGAGAACCCATCCAATCAGTGACCTGATGGGTGACCTCCTGCTGGAGACCATCGAATCGAGATCTCATCCAATCCGTCAAGCGATTGTACAACTCGTCACTGGTCCCTGATCTCGGCCTCGGATCTTGCTCATCGAATGAGTCTCCGACTGATGGAACCTCTGGGCTAATGGTGATACACGAATCGGTACTTCATGGTAAGACGGGCGCTGGGAGGACGCATCGTCATCCTCCTCACGCACCGCCTGAATGGGAACTGTGGTCCTGCGTCGCTCTCCTCGGACCGCACGTGGCCTCGACGGACAGGCCTCAGCAGGATCTCCAGTGGGTGCAGAAGGTCTCGAAGGAGTAGGAGCAGTAGTACGACGACCACGTTGTCTCATAGAGATGTGGACACCCATCAGGATATCGTCATCGATATCCTGCCAGTACGGCTGAATCACTTCATCGTCTGTAGGTGTCAGTGTTGTGTAACACTTGACCTGTAACAAAATTGTAGAAGTAAAAAATAAACAATGACAATAAGTGGAAACTTATGGTGTTAAATAAATAAATAGTAAATACCTCACCCGCGAGCACTTGTGAAACATCTGTCTCCGATTTCTTCAAGCTCCATTTCATTCAACGGGGCATTAGGAGGGGGTAGTCCAATCTATACCTGGCAAACTGAGAGGTAATAGGGATCGCCTCAAAAGCCCATATCTAAAGAGGCCATATTCGGAAATTATTTTAGCACTAAAAACATTAAAAAAACCTAAACATACTTTAATGAAATTTCGAAAAACTATTTTGTAGGGACATACCAGGAGGGCTGTCGAGAAACTATAGAAATGGTAATGCGGTATGTAGTTACGATCAGGAATTGTCGTCGGTAACTTATCAATGTATTTGACCAGGGTGAGGAAGCTGTACTTCCCCCATGAAAAGTTCTCCCATAAGTCTTCATCCTCCACCAAAGTCCAAATCCACCGGTTAACAATTGTCTTGCCGGCATCCACCCCGAGCAGTATGAGGTGGAGGATCAAAATCTTGGCAATCTTCACAGTGTCCTCCGCACTATCAGCAAACTCGCCGGCTGTGAATCGAGAACGGAGGTCAGGCGCTGTGACCCGAGAAGAATCGGCGTGCACCCTCCAGTACACTGCTTCGTCAGGTGGGGTGTGAACTGCGGCCGGATTGAAAGTCGAGTTACCGAACTTTAACCCCGTCACTAGGGCAAACTCGCGCTTACCGAAACGACAAATACTCCTTCCCTGCCTTACACGGAACCACCTCTTGTCTGCAGGCATCTCACCAACACGCACCTCATATGACATGAGGATGTGTAAGAAAGCCTTGCAAGACTCTCTCTCCGTCTTCCACTGTAGGAAATGGCCGAAACTCATCCTCCAAAAGTCCTGAAGACACCGTCGACCCATAGATCGAAGCTGCGCCTTGACCTCATCAAGTACCGCAAGGCGAACATATCCATTTATATATGCGATGGTTCGCTGGCATGCCTCACGAACGTAACGGCCCTCAATCTGTATATTTACAAACGCTAAAATAATTAAACAACCCTGACAAAACATTCTATGAATTTCAACAATATTAAAGGGATTAACGAATACAAAAAATACAAATTAAAGAATTAATAATAATTAACTACGAACTAACTAAAAAATTAAAGTTAACTAATAAACAAAACTAACAAATTATCTAGGAATTAAAAAAATTAACTAAACCATTTAACGAATTAAAAAATTAATAAACTAACGAATTATAAATTAATTAAGCTAATTAAAAATTAACTAATTAAAAGTAGGGCTTAACTAATTAATGAATTAACTAATTTCAAAATAGGGCAACATTAATTAACAAATTTAAAAATTAATCAACTAATTAACAAACTCATTAACAAAGTAGCTTAATAAACTAATTAAAAGTAGGGCTTAACAATTACAAAATTAATAAACTAATTAACGACCTAAAAAGTAGAGCTAATTAAAAAGTAGGGCTAATTAACGAAACAAAAAGCTTCGAATATAGCTTTATTTCATTAACCCCTTAAATTTAAGGGGTTAACGAAATTGAAGAAATTTTTGGAATTTCGTTAACCCCTTAAATTTAAGGGGTTAACGAAATAAGTATCAATTTTCTGGAATTTCGTTAACCCCTTCAATTCAAGGGGTTAACGAATTTAAAGAAAGATTTCTAAAATTTCGTTAACCCCTTAAATTTAAGGGGTTAATGAAATTACATAAATTGTTCTTTAATTTCGTTAACCCCTTGAATTCAAGGGGTTAACAAAATTACAGAAATTGAATTTTCTGCAATGACGTTAACCTCACTAATTTTAGGGGTTAAGGAAATTGATTGATTATTTCAGTACATTGATTCGTTAACCCCTTAATATATATTGCTTAACGAAATTCGACACTTTTTTCCGTAATAATTTCTATTCAATTTTCAAATAATTCCTATTCAATTTTCTACCAATTTTCGAAAGTTTAATGAAATCAATTAATAAAGATACAACAATCCAAACAAAACAACAACAAGTAACAACAATCCAAACAAAATAAAACAATCACACAAAATAACTAGAGAACTAACCTATTCAGCCATTGAAAGGGGAGCAAAGAAGAGAAAGAAAAAGGAAAAGGGGAGGCACCGTTGCTGGAGGGAGTAAAGGAAGAGAAAGAGGAGAAAGAAGAGAAAAGGATATGAGTTCGTTAACCCTAGTAATAAATTGGCTTTGGGTGGGTGGGTGTGGCAGGTGGGATTGTTTTTTTTTTTTTAATTTATTTCGTTAATTCTTAAAACTTTTGTTAATTAATTTGTATTATTTCGTAGAGTTCTATCGTAAGTAAACTTTTTTAAAATTATTCATTTTTGTTACTTTCGTTATGTCTATTAATGCTTCTTTTCTTTTAATTAATTTTGTTAATTAGTTAATTCGTTAATTAATTGAGCATGAACTTTGATAATTCGTTAAATTTATTTAGTTAATTAGTTAATTAAGTAATTCTTAATTTATCTATTGCTATTTTTTTGCCATATTCCTTAATTATTCCAATCAATCAATATATATTATAATATAGATGATTAGTACTTTAAATTCTGACTTTCAATTTCTGACATTCAGTACAAATGTGAAAATGGGTATTTGGGGACATTATTTTAAATTTGTGGTATAAGGGGTATAAATATTATAATGATGTGTAAAATTGTGATCCCTTATATGAAACTAGGTATTTTGGTCATCGAACTCTTGCATTAATCTGTTAAAGGTGATCTATTTATATTTACTGAATTGTATCATATTTAATATGTAATATTCATTATTTGTTAACTATTTAATTCAATTATATTTGTGTTTTTGTAGTCCTTCGAAAACTAAAATGAAAACTGTGGAGAAGGAAATTGTTGATTTCGTTCAGGGTGACGTGATTTCTTCAAAGTAAGTTATTTTATTAGTAATTTTATTCTGTGAATTATATGGTATATTGTGTATATTTTTTTCATATGTATTTGTTTTTTGTTATTTTTGCAGTGTGACTACACAATGTAGGCCGAAAGGTTTATATGAGCTTATTCGGTCTTTAACTGCTCGACAGAGGGAAGATGTTAGATCTATTGGGTTTGGTGGTTTATTATTTTTGAATTTTACAAAGTGTGATTTGAAAATGATGAGGTGGTTTGTAGATAGCTTTAATCCGTCTAGTAGAATGTTAAGTATTGATTCTTTTTGCCGTTTCTCTGTGACACCTGATGATGTGTATGATGTGTTTATGCTTCCTCGAAATGAGGGTTAATGTGTCGGTGTATGGTAGGGGTGATGAGAGTTCTCCTCTTTTTTCTACGTACAATGAAGTGTATGGTATTACTCCTAGGTCAGGTTTAAGATCACTTTATGATGTTATCACTCGATCGGCAGACGATAGAGATGATTTCAAAAGGTTTTTTGTTTTATATGTCATGTGTTCGTTTTTAACACCATCATGTAATAGACTTTTGAGTACTGTTGTTTTTAAGTCTCTGGAGGATATGAATGATATTTCGAAATTGGATTGGTGTTCTTATGTGTTGGATAGGCTGTGTGAATCAATGAAATTGTACAAACAAGGAAGTATGAGGTATATTAGTGGCTGTGTAGTTCTACTGCAGTTGTTGTATTTCCAGAGGTTGAAGTGGAAGGGTGTTGCAGAGCCTAGATCTTTACCTCTCATTCAGAATTGGACTAATGATAATATGTCGAAGAGATGTAAAGAGGAAGCTAAGGTTGGAAAGAGACATTTCAATTGTATCAAATTACCTATGCAAAAGTTGTTAAACATGAAGAAAAAAATTGAAGAGAAACAAGTTAATAGCTCAACACCTGATATGAGTGATTCCCAAAAATTCTTTTCTGATGAGAAACTGCACAAATATATCGATGAAGTGGTTGCAAATTTCATGATAATGAAGAAGTTGGCATCAGAAATGCCATCATTTGAACTTTTATCTCCAGAGTGTTCTGTGCATGAAGAAATTCTCACACCTGAAGTGAAGCTTGGTGCAGATAAGGATGATGTTGGTGATGAGTTATCTGACAATGATATTCCTTCAGAAAAAGAGTTGAGTGATGCAATGATGTTTGTTGGTTCAAAGAGTAAGATTGTTGAAGAGGATGTTTGTTCTGGTTTTTGGACAATCAAAGATGAAGTGTGCTATTTGTCTGATTTTCTGATTTTTTTCAAAGAAGTTTATAAATGTACTGGATCAACAGCACAAGGAGGTTGTCGACTATTGTTTTTATGAAGATGCTGCTATTGGCTTGGGCTCGTAAGTTTAACTTTTTTTTGTATTTTAGTAATTTTTACTTTATTTATTGTATTAGGTAGTGGGGTTAATACATATTTAAAAAATCTCAATTATATTATATTGAAGATATCGTATATATAACATTGAGGTATTATATGTATGTTTATTAGGTATCACTTTTTATAACTTTTTTTTTTTTTGTTGCAGGGATGATATATTGTTCAAGAAAGGGTATTTCTATACTGTACCAAGAGAAGATATGATTTTGTTACTTCCGAAAACTCAAATATACAATACCATAATATCAGCATGGTGTCTCATGGTGAATGCTAATGAAGATTTTGATGTGAATAGGAGTCGATTTGTGTTCAACTTGGAACACAGTGTAAGTTATGTATATCTTTTATGTGCATTTATATTTATTTGTTATATTTGTTTATGTAATTGTAATTTTTCTTTGTTTTAGAATTGCTTGGATAAAATGATGAATGAGGTGGGTGAAGATGAAGACAATGCAAGAGGGATGTTAGTTAGTTGGAGAACATGGCTAGCATCTAATAAAAGCAATGCTCTTCATTCTGTTGAAATGGTAATTTGTTTTGGAGTGTTATAATGATTCTTATTATTAATGTTATTGTAGTTAATTTTATGTTTTGATGTTTATTTTTTGTTTATGGGAATTGCATATATTCATTCCATTTGTTTTTGAGAATCACTATGCTGTTGTTGTGTTTAACATGGTGGATAAAAAGTTTCAGTACCTTGACAACAGAGTATATGATAATGAAGATGAAGATTTTTTCAAAGTTGCTGAATTGTTGGTAAATTTCATATGTTTTTGTTTTGTGTTCTTTGTAGACACCATCAATATGTTTTTAGGTGTGATATATGTCATCTTCAGGTATTACTAGTGTATCTTATAGGTATGATACATATGGTCTTCGGGTATTACTAGTGTACATTTTAGGTGTTATGTATATGTCTTTCAGATGACAATAGATTAGCTTATAAGTATCATGTATATGATCTCTGGGTATGACTAGTGTATCTTCTAGGTGTCATAGTATGTGTTCTAGGTATCACAAGTGTATATGATCATTGAATGTCATATATAACACTAGTGTATCTTAGAGGTATCATATATATATGCTTTTTCAGGTATCAGTGTAATACCTTATAGGTGTCTTATATATGATCTTTGGGTGTTATGTAGGTATCTGCTGACTACCTATTAATTATTATACATAACTTATTAATATATTTAATATGATTTTTGTTTTTGTGAATAATTTTTCAGAGAAAGCAAATGCTGATATTCTTAGCTGAAGAAAAACATGACAAGGCTGAAGAGTTGGTTATGTACCCATTCAAGAATGTTGCATTTAAATGGCAAACCAAAAATGTTGATTCAGATTGTGGGGTGTATTTGATGCATCATATAAAGCATTTCGATGGTGTTCCATATACATCTCCGGATTTGACAAAGGTATTTTTTTTTGTATTTTAATTATTTTTGATATCATATATTCTTATTATGATTTCTGTTTAATGTTTCTTTAATTTTTCTAGGCTGGTACAAGACGACTTCTCAGAGCTGAACTTTGTGCAACTATTATTCTATCAAAGATTAATGAGGTCAGGGATGATGTGTTGAGATTTTTTTTTTAACTTTTATCAACAGAAACCCGAGATGAAGATGAAGTTGGCTGAAGAAAAAAAGAAGGAAGCAGCAGAAAAAAATCTGAATTTGAAGAAGAATTGCAATGTGTTTTAAGGACATATAGGCCTCGTACTAAAAGGGCAGGAAAGTAAAAGATTATTTGGTTTGTGGATGATATTTGTTTTACTTTAAAACATTGATGTAGTTAGTTAGGGTTCATAAATACTTGTTTTTAGTTTAAATGTTTCAAGAATATAACTATGCTGAAGTTTGCACATGTTTTGTGACTGTAGGGATAATGACTGTTTTATGATGTTGGTAACTATTATCATAGGTGTTCTATATATTTCTTAATTTTTTTAGTTTTTCATTATTATTTATATTTATTTGTTAATATATATATATATATTTCTTTCTATGACAGGTATTAATTCAATTATGAAAAGTATTTTATGAATTACTGTTTAAGGTATATATTCGACCTCTTAACAGAATTACATTAAGTTAATGAAATTTATGAGTATAGATGTTAAGGTATTACGAAGATACAATTATGGTGTTATACATATATGCTAAAGGTGTTATAGAATGATTTTGTTATTATATAGCAATTTAATTAATTTTTATGAACATTAGAAATCAGGATATTAATCTGCAAAAAATCATAGAGAGGTATTTAAAAGACTGCAATCAAATGTGTTGGAGTTTATACACAAAATATTACATAAGTTATAGGTATTATACATGTTCCTTTCAAGTGTTACCCATATAACCTTTAGGTATTACACATTTTTATTTCTTTTGTGAGGTAGTAATTCAATTATGAAAAGTAGTATATAAATTATTGTTTACAGTATTACGGAAATACAATTATGGTGTTATACATATATGCTAAAAGTGTTATATAATGATTTTGTTATTATGCTGCAGTTAAATTAATTTTTATGAACTTTAGAATCAGGATATTAATTTGCAAAACAATATATTGAGGGATTTAAAAGACTGAAATCAAATGTGTTGAAGGTTATACATAACATGTTACATAACCTATAGGTGTTATAAATGTTATTTTCAAGTGTTGCTCATATAACCTTAGGTATTACATATTTTATTTCAGGTGTATGTTATTCAAACATAATAGGTTCATTCCTTGAAGGTAATACATGAACACCTTATAGTTATTTCATATACATTTTTAGCATAAAATGATGAAAAATGTATAAATTATATGTAAAAAATATTGATTTTGTTATAGATTGGCTTATGGAGCTACTAGCTCACTGCAAGTAAAGGTATTTTTGCTTACCTAATTCTTTTATATGTTATTTAGAAGCTCTTACTTTATAGGTGTTATATGATTTCCCTTAGAGTATTATATGAATAATGTATAGGTGTTACACCATTCAGGTGTTATATATATTATTATGCTATTATGCATTAACAAACTCAACATACATGAAAGAAAAAAATGTTTAAACCAAAATAAAATCATTTCATAACATTATAACATTCAAAAGTAAACTAAAACAATCTAACATTAGGAGTTTTTGAGCTAAACTCCTTTGTTGTTATAGAAGTTGCAGTAGATTCTTTGTTCTTCTTGTTTCTTTCAAAGTGACCTTTAACCCTCTGTCTTCGTCCTTTGGTCACTGAACGGGCTGGATCACGAACTACATTTGATTGAGATGATGTTTCAGATTGTTATGGGGGCAATGTAGGATATATTAGTGGATTAATAGCATGAACATCCCTTTCGTAACTTTCTTCAATAATTCTTCTTGCTTCCTCATTTTCTTGACATTTCAACACAAGATTGTAATACTTTCTTGTCATGTTGTGTCGCCAAGGAATACTGCCAGACACCTTGTCAGTTGTTGTTGTCGAACTCTTAAATTTGTCCCAAACCTCTGATTTCGCAAACTATGTCCATCTTTTTTTTACATAAGCATTAGGTATACTTTGTATGGAGTTTATATGCATGACTCTCAAACAATGGTAACATAACATACCATATTCTTCAAATTTCTTACAAGTACATGTTGTAAGCATCATTTCAGGATCAAATATCACTTGATGCATTGAACCTTTTCCATCATGAGATGACACATTGTAAATCATTGTGTTTTGTTCAGACATCAGAAGTGTAGACATGCTTGAAATGCATTTGATGAATTCTTCTTCAAAATCTTTGAATACAGGAAGTGTGTAGACCGTTGAAGCATGTTTTAGCATACCTATCATTGTTAGAGTAGATTTAGGATTTATACCTCTATATTGGAAGAGAAAAATTCATAACACCTTAATAAATTATATATAATACCTATAAAGACAATCATAAACACCTTTGACATATTTTCATATTGGAAGACAAATATTCATAACACTTAATTAACTGTTCATAATACCTATAGAGACAATCAAAAATAACTTTCACATATTTTTATATTGAAAGAGAAAAATTCATATCACCTTAATTAACTATGCATAATACCTATATAGACAATCAGAAACACCTTTCACATATTTTCATATTGAAAGAGAAAAATTCATAACACCCTTAATTAACTGTGTGTAATACCTATAGAGACAATCAGAAACACCTTCAGTGAATAATTAGACAATAAATAACATACATATCATTGGTAGAGTAGATTCAGGATTAGACCTCGATGATTGGAATTCATATCTTGCTCCTTGAGTCTCCATGATTTAATAGTCTCCTTGAAATATTTGTAGAAATCAGTTAGACTTGTTGTTTTTCTAACATGGAATCCAATGGCATTGTTCGTGCTTTCACTCCTTTGAGATGATAGGATTCTCATTGAAAAGTATTCTTTGTTCAATGTTGTGCACCATTTTTCTTTCAAGATGTACAATCTTGTGAACCAAGAGTGATTCTCCAGACCGTATTTTGATATCATATCTCTCCAACAATATTCAAACTCGGTCTCATTTTCACACCCTGCTAAGCATTTGTTGAACGATGCTTTAAATGAGTTATCTGACTTTAATTGAGCAAATCTACTTATAGCATTTTGTTGTAAATGTCATAAGTAAAGCCTATGCCTTGTTTGAGGAAACACCTGCACACATATAAAATAAGGTGTTACAACATATAAGATTAGGTATTACAGTTAGAGGTGTCAAAACGGGTCAAGCCCGTTGGGCCAGCCCGCCCCGCCATACATAAAAGGTGGGTTGGGCCGGATATTTAAAGGCCCGTAAAATAGCGGGCCTAAACGGGCTGGCCCATTTGGGCCGCGGGCTAGGGCGGGGCGGGGCGGGGGCGGGCTGACCCACTCTTTAATTTTTTTTTAATTATTAAAAATATTAAATTCATAAATAATAAAATAAAAATAAGATAGTCTAGGTTAAATTAAAAACCCATCATCCACAAAACAAAAGAAACTCTGCTCAGCCTCCCCCAAACAGAAATCACCCAAACTTTCTTCCAAATTTCCAATCCACAAACAAATCGACGTCGGCACCGGAGGCTTTCTTGATTTCACGGGGGCTTTGAGAACATAGAGGTTTTCCAAGAGTCAATATCTACTCTATATTCTGCAGGAGGAGTGTGGTGGAAGGGGGCAGGAGGAGTTGAGAGAGAGTGATATGGTGTTGGTGGTATTTTCTCTAAAATTTTAACCCCAACCGTTTCAGTACCGTTGGCCTTTGCTGCAGTTGCCATTCCAACAAGCTTCACCACCCTCTACAGAGCACCGCCTGCTGAACTGGTACAGTAAAAATTAAACAAGTATAAATTGTATTGAACATAGCTTCGCATGATTTGATGGAAATCAATTCATTTTCAGAGAGTAATTGTGGAAAACAATCATAGAAATTTTTTAAACTTGAAATTAGATGAACTTGGAAATTAAAGTAAGCACATCACCAAATGCAGGGTCCAAATCCGAAACGAAAATGCAAGAGAATTCAATTGAGTTAGTGCTTACGATGATGATGATGAAGCTTGGGGGTTTAGCAGCCCTTTCTATCTCTAATCTCTATATATATTGCTGTTTTTTATGAGTGCTTTATTGTCTAATTTCCATTTTATTTTCCTTAGTTATAAGAGAGTTTGATTTTATTTGTTGAATTAGAGTTGTTTTTTTATGATAACAGATATAACATGGAGTCTACTACGATTAATCAAAGTATCAACTTGGATGATAGTGAAGATCAAATTGGAAATGTTAATGTTCATGATAAAGTGACCGAGAACACTAGAGAGCGTTCTGATGTTTGGAATTATTTTATCAAGAAAGAGATTGGTAAAGATGCAGTTTGTCAATGTAAGGGATGCAATAAAACATATAAAAGTGGAGGTAAGAAATATGGGACTTCTACATTGAGAGGACATATGGAAAGTTGCAAGAAGTTGAAGTTTCATGATGTAGGACAAATGTTTGTTGATCATGATGGAAAATTAAAGAACAGAAAAATAAATCCAAAAGTTGCACGTGAGTTACTAGCATCTGCAGTTGTTCAACATGATCTTCCATTTTCATTTGTTGAGTATGAAGGTATTAGAGCTTATCAGAGGTATGTAAATCCCACTCTTGCATGCATTTCAAGAAACACTCTTGTAAATGATATTAACCAAGTATATTTGAAGGAGAAAGCAAAACTGAAGAAGATTTTGGCTAATATTCGTCATAGAGTGTGTTTAACTTCAGATGTGTGGACTGCATGTACAAGTGAGGGTTATATTTGTTTGACTGCTCATTTTGTTGATGAAGATTGGAAGTTGAATAGCAAAATCCTTAATTTTGATCATATGCCTCCTCCACACTCCGGAGTTGAATTGGCTGCAAAAATAATTGGTTTTTTGCAGGAATGGGGGATTGAGAAAAAAGTTTTCTCTTTAACATTGGATAATGCAACAAGTAATGACAATATGCAATCTATTTTGAAAGACCAACTCTCTTTGAATGATAGTTTGTTGTGTAATGGTGAATTTTTTCATGTTCGTTGTTCGGCTCATATATTGAATCTCATTGTTCATGATGGTTTAAAATTGTGTACTTCTGCTTTGGATAAGATTAGAGATTCGGTGAAGTATGTGAAGGGTTCAGAGGGTAGGATGAAAAAATTTGAAGAATGTGTGGCATCAATTGGTGATATTGATACTAGTGTTGGCTTGAGGTTGGATGTTTGCACTCGATGGAATTCAACATATTTGATGTTAGAGAGTGCACTGAAGTACAAAAAGGTTTTTGCTTCCCTTCCTTTGTATGATAGGAATTATAAGTGGTGTCCTTCAAATGAAGAATGGATAAGAGGTGAAAAATTATGTGAATTTCTTGAGCCATTTTATGAAACGACAAACTTGATTTCTGGTTCTTCTTATCCTACATCAAATTTGTATTTTATGCAAGTTTGGAAGATTGAAACTTTGTTGAAGGACAACTTGGCCAATGAGGATTTGATGATAAGTAATATGTGTGGAATTATGCTTCAAAAGTTTGACAAGTATTGGAGAGAATATAGTAGAGTGGGGCTATTCTTGACCCTCGGATAAAACTTCAAATGTTAGAGTATTTTTATTCTAGAGTTGAGAGTGATTTCACTAAATGTCAAGAGAAGATGACACATATAAAAGGCAAATTGTACAAGTTGTTTGAGGAATATGCGATTCGTAGCAACTCAAGTTCTTTATCACAATCCTTGTCTTCTTCGTCCTCTACACCAAATCAAAGTGGAAGAGCTAAAACAAAGGGCAAACGACTTTATGATGTAAGTAATATTTTAATTTAGTTACTTGATTTGGTTATGATGATTTGATTATTAATTTGTGATAATTTGCAATAATGCATTCGATTAATGTAGGAGATTATGGCTTTTGAGAGCTAATCTATTACGAGTGCTGGAAAATCTCAATTGGATATGTATTTGGAGGAGCCAAAACTTGAATTTTCCTATTTTGAAGATTTGGATGTCTTGGAGTATTGGAAGGATAAGAGGAATCGATATCCTGACCTTGCATTGATGGCATGTGATGTTTTAGCTATTCCAATAACCACTGTTGCATCAGAGTCTGCTTTTTCTATTGGTGCTCGTGTGCTTACCAAGTATAGAAGTTGCTTGCTTCCGGAAAAATTTCAAACTCTTATTTGCACTCGTAATTGGTTGCATGGGTTCACACCTAGTAATGGTAAGTGATCATATTTTAGAGATATTTTAAATATGTTCTTATTTTATATTTTAATATATTTTGTTATTATGTTTTTCACTATATCTTTATTTATTTTGTTTGTAGATGGTGAAAATCCAAGTATTAAGACAACTTTTTCGAGTGAAGCGTCCAATATCATAGAGAATATTGATGAAGAACAAGAAAATGAAGATGATTTTGATGATGTAATGGTTGATGAACTCTAGCTTTTAAGATATTTGTGTTTTATTTGTCATGCACTTATATTTTGTGAACTTTTTATTTCTATGTTGGACTTTGAATTGTTGATTATGGACTTATTACCCATGGTTGATATGATGAATGTTACATTTTAATTTGTGAACACTTTACATTATTTAGTGGTTATATAAAATGTACTCATATATAAATATAATGGACAAATGATTCAAAAAAAAGTCAAAAAAAGGTGGGTTGGCCCGCCCAACCCACAACCCACCGGTGGGTTGGGTTGGGTTGGGATTTGAAGGCCCGCCATATAAAAAGCCCGCCCCGCCCCGCCCCGCCAAATGGTGGATTAAGGTGGGTTGTGGGCCGGCCCGCCCCGCCGGCCCGTTTTGACACCTCTAATTACAGTATACAATATAAGGTATGATAGTATATAATATGATGTGTTAAGTGTGTTAGAAAAACACTTTTTCTATTGCTTTTGAGATAGCTAAATCCTGGTCTGTGAACAATGTCGTTGGACATTTCTAGGACATTGATTTCTTAAATACTTCAAAGAGCCACTCAAAAGTTTTTGTTTGTTCGTTGGACAAAAAAGCACAACCAAACATCACATTCCTTCTATATATGATGATTAATTCCAACAAAAGGAGAACAAACTAAGTTGTATTTGTTTGTCCTATAGGTTGTATCGAAAACCAAGACATCTCCAAATAATTCATAATCTTCTTTCATCATTGAATCTCTCCAATATATGTTAGTTAACCTGCCATCATCATCCAATTGGATCCTGTAAAAGAAGTCCTCTATCTTCACTAGCTTGCTGTTCTTGTAGCATGGCTATTACTGTTTGTGCATCCCCACCTTCAATATCTTTCATTTTGAATCTATGTACAAAATTCATATGGTCTTTTTTCGTGTGGCCTAGACTTTCCTCGTCACCAACTTCATTAACCATATACTGAAAGGAATTCGTTGCGCTCAATCCTGAAGACACCATTTGCTTAATTGTTTTTCCTTTTTCCTCATCTATTTTTCTTTCTGAACGGTGAAGATGGTTCCATTCGGATCTTTTTAATGGATAATTATGGATCATGACATGGTCTACAACTTCAAATAAACATTCATCATTCAGTTTCACTCTCATCAAGGCATTGCAATTTGTTCTCGTGATAGCCCTTTTTTTGGTGTTCTTTGTTGAAGTGTCTTGTCTTTTGAGACCAGCTGCAGAACACACAAATAATTTACCTATTTCTATAGGTATTTCATCTGTGGAGTACCTCGTAGTTGATTTCCGAACATAAAATCCTACGAGACGAGCATGCTTGCAGTAGAGCTCGTATATGTCATCGAGACTGTTTTTTGTTAATCCTATCAAAGATCCACTTAAATCAACTAGCTCTGTGATGTTATCTGCAATTGAAAAATTCATAACACCTTTATAAATTGTGTATAATACCTAAAGAGACAATCAGAAATACATTTGTAATTTTTTGATACTGGAACAGAAAAATTCATAATACCTTAACAAAGTATCTACTACGTATAGAGACAATTAGAAACACCTTTTTTATATTTGCAATGATTAAATTCATAACACATGAATAAAGTGTGTATAATACCTAAGTTAATTAGAAACAACTTTGTTTTTTTTTTTTTTTTTGTATGGTACTGCAACAATAAAAGTCATAACACCTTAATAAATTATATATAATACCTATAGAGACAATGAGAAACACCTTTCACATATTTTCATATTGGAAGAGAAAATTCATAACACTTTAATTAACTGTGTATAATACAGATAAAGACAATCAGAAACACCTTTATAATTTTTTCATAATGATAATACCATCAAGATTCTTTTTTTCATATTTCTCTTGATATTATATAATATACATACAAGTAATATTATAACACCTTTACTGAATAATTATAACACCTTTAGAGACAATATATAACATCAATGTACTATTTTTGATACATAACATTTTCAAACGTTTTTGTGTGCAATACACTGTGATTGAAAGCTTAATGGTATTATAACATCAACGCTCATACTTTGACCAGTCAGAGTATTCAAAGATGTTGATTGAACATTTTCTTCATCTTCTCCACTGCTTAAAATCCTTTCTATAATCTCTGATTCTTGGTCTAAGATTATAATTTCTGAACTAATATTATGTGTATTCACTTCTTCATCGTTTCCCTACTCCATTCTTTATAGCTTTAGATCATGAAATTTGATTTTTTGAAAACCCTAGATGTATTTAAAAGAAAAGAAAGTGGGATGTGAGAAGAGAAGATTGTCTTCGAGTAGCTTTAGTTCACACAATATAATCTTTGAGAAGAATCGAAATTTGGAGTAGAAAACAGAAGAAATCGCGCAGAAAAAAAAAAACAGAAAAAAGAAGAAAGAAGAAGAAAGGTTCAGACATTGAAATCGCACACCCCATAGCTGAGAATTGAGAGAGCAAAAAAAAAAAATTATATAATAAGTGCGGGGCGGGTCAGGTCGGCGGTTAAGTGCTTCTCTTTTAAGTTTGATGGGGGATGCATTGGTATGAACTTATGATTACATATATATTAAGAAAGTGATGGGGAATAAAGAATAGATATATTTAATAGAGATTTAGATTGATTTTATAGGTATTAATATTTTATATTTGATTTTATTTTATCTTTTAGGACTTTCATAATATTAGTATAAACAGGTGTAATGTTTATTATTTTGGGTTATTGAGTTATTTTTCTCACGTATCTTCCGATAATATGCTTAAAATCAACGAATTTATATTATATCACGAGAGGGGAAAGTTAATTGTTAAGCGCTAGCAAACTATCATGGTGTAGCAAAGCGAGGTGAGGCGAGCAGAGTAGAAGATTGTAATAATCGAAGCAAGCATGAGAAATATATAAATAAATAGTCTGTTTTTTGGTTAGGTGGATCAACATCACAAGACTAATCACAAACCATTATTATACCACCATTGTGATCCATACTAAATATAGCAAGCTACATTGTAAATTCATAAAACGGACCACCTTAAAAATCTTGTTAACTAGAAGTATGACCTCTCTCTCTCTCTCTCAGTAGCGGTCCAGAGGAGGAGGTCCCCTCCTCGGCCGGTCGTAAGGACCAGGCCTGTCCCTATAGCTTCTCCCTTCGTATCGTGCAGGCCCTACACCCCGTCCATCTCTATTGTAGGCTCTGTCTTTGCCATATCCGTTCGGAGGGTAGCGCTCCGCATACCTCTCTACAGGGAAACGCTCTGCGGGCGGAGGATACCTTTCAGTTATAAACCGATCACGGCCCCCATATCGATCGTCTCTGCTGTCATAACGATCCCTATCACCAAACCGGCCTCTATCGTATCTATCATCCACATATCTCTCACGATCATCCACATAGCGATCCCCACGGCTACCAGCCCCACCATATCTAGATCGTGGAGGCGAGAACGGCCGAGCACCTCGCCCACCACCTGCTGATGGACAATCTCGAGCCCAATGTCCTGGGCGTCCGCATTTGAAGCACTCATCCTGTCCAGCTGGCTTATCTTTTCCACCTAAACCTCCCCTTCCACCGGCTGAATAACTTCCATAGCCACGTGGTGGATCTTCACTTGCCATTTTCGGCTGGGCCTTGTTAACTGAGATGACTCGATCTCCGAATTCCCTACCATGCATATCCCTGATTGCATCATCCATTGCCCGCCGGTCAGCAAAGGTCAAGAAGCCAAATCCACGAGGACGGCCTGTATCTCTTTCCAGCATAATCTACATGAAATTACATTCCTAATCATTACTCAATATTAAGAAGAAAAGTAAGATAAAGGAATATAACTGAATAAACAAGCTACAATAATTTCTAATGGTGCACACACGTGATCATAGTTCTGATTCCTAGACTAGCACTAACCGAAGACAGAGAGAACATTCTGTCAAATGCAGCTAAAGATAACAACGCATGAAACAATGAAGTAAAATAGTATGAGAAAAAAAATCTTGATTACTGAACAAACCAGCTCCATTAAACATAAATTATTCAGGAAAAAAAGGTAATAATGAACGAAACGTTCTGAAGAGAGTTAAAACCTTCCAAAAGCAACCATGAAATCTAGAACCTGCAAACAGCTGAAGAAGAGAAGTTTATATGCTGTTCACAATTTGCCTCTTTTAGTCCTATATAGATGCCTAAAGTCTAGTAAGTTCAGCAGAGCCTAATAGCATGCATACAATTAGGCTGTAGGCATGCTTAAACTGCAAAGAGCTCTTACATGAAATTTAGAAGAATCGGCCGAATTGGAAATACCATCTGATATCAGTATTTAATGGGCCGCAAATTCCACAGAACAAAAACCAGTAACAGAAAAATCACACAGCGAAACAAGCACTGATCTTAATGAGAATGCAATCAATCAGACCACTTGATCTCACTTATATTGACAGTAGTTTACTGAAAAGACTTCATTCTATGACTGCAATCCTGTTGCATTTGAGAGATGACATAACATGAAAACTCTCCAGCAGCCACTAAAAGCTTCACTTACAACCACGGATGGAGTTCAATGCTTCATCTACATATTGGAGAATCAACTTCACTCATAAGTTCACATTAGGAGATCTTTCCACATTTCAACAAGGTTGACTTCATAGCCTTGGCCAGTGGTACATCCACATGTGTAAAACTTTCCAGAAACTATTGTTTGGTTATGTTACTTATTCTGTATATAATATAATATTACAGATGAAATCCTAAAGTATACCAAAAGAGGGCCCCTTTTCAGAAACTCACTCCAATTATTCACTCAAACATGCACCAAGCATTCCAGAGACAAGCTGGATTAGCAGGAAAGCTCTTCAACAAATTTTCAGTAGTCAATAAATACTTGATGTTGAACTCCAGCATAAAACAGTTAGGGTGTCAATTTTCTTGCAGGGCTACTCTTCATGCAATCTTGTCATTAGACAGCCTAAGATTCACAGGAATGTCCTAATTCCTATATACAATCTCAAATGAGGAACATAGGTTATAGGTCTCTGTCAAATAAAAACTCAAGAGCATAAACATTCAGATTAACTTCTTTCTTTTCCATAATACAACCACTCTGCACAACAGTACGAACACACTAAGAAGGAACACCAATCAGCACATAAAATCAAAGATATTCCAGCATGAAGCACCGCAACTTCCGGAAACTTCATCATCATTCACCAGATACAAAGGCTTATTAAACTCAATTATGAAAATATATGCCGAACAAATCTGAGTATGACCTTTACGTAATTGCCTCAGTCAACTTAACCCTCATGTGAACCTCAGGACATCTTGTTTTTATAGAGAGCTATAAACTGTTGCCGTATTTCAACCCATGGAAAAGATATACTGATTACTTAGCCCAGTTATCTCTACAGGATTCGTAGACATGAACTGACTTTACAAGGAGGTAAAAGCAAAGCAAATTCTAATGGAGGTATGAGATTCACAGAAAATAAAAGGCAAAATACTTCCTGAATTCTGATGAAAGGGCATAAAGGTCACAGCTCTGACAAAGACCTCCAAAAAACCTTGTCTATGGATCTGGTCTCTGAATTTCTAGAAACTCATGTACACAGTAAGCATGAGTATTAATGACAGAACAAATCAATGATAGTTTTTCTTCTGTGCTTCTACAGAAAACAGTCACTGCCTGTAACTCAGACAATGACATGGCTGCCTGAAAGAATTGAGTCAGGTTCTTTGCTTAAACGACATCACCCTACACATTTGGAAATTGTGAATAAGGACGGACATAACACGAACTCAACATGGTCACTTCACACTCAGAAAACATTTTCTTCCTCAATAGCAGATGACTGAATATGCAGCACAGTGCAGTCAAATGAGGTAAGGCCACAGAATCTGAGAAGAGTATCAAAGGAGTTCAAACCCACTGACTAATACAAGAACAAGAAAAAGCTTCAAGAAATTCACTACATCGTGCACCTCGCATGTGAACCATTATAGGCAGATCCCTAATCGAACCCCGTCGCATAAATTACAAGAGATTGGCAGCAAGTAAGGATTGAGACCCAGGGACGACTGCATTTGATTTCGAGCTAACTGCGGCGGATGAAAGACCAGGGAAGAAAAATCTTCACCTACCTGGCCTTGCTGTCTCCGGTGAAGGAGGTGAGGGCGGGGTGGTACGTATCCCACGTGGGCACAGTCCACAGCTAGCACTTTTTTAAATGATATCCTATACTGATTGCATCTTACACTTTCAACCTATTGCCCTCTCAAAAATATATAAAGACACCTCATCAGAACAAAATAGCAGCACGAAGCACTGTGCAGCGAGTTCAAACTGTCCCAATTTAACTGCCAAAGCTGTTTGCTATAACTGATTTTAAAAAACACTAGCGACAGTGATTCCAGAAACACAATAGAGCCTATGCTTCAGCAGCCCTGGAAACCCAATAGACCCAAATGTTTCTCCAAATCCAATATTAAAGCATCTCAGATGTCTCAAGCAACACAGAAGACAAACAAAAATAGGTGAGATCAATAAGGTTATGAGAGAGAATCAATAATACAAAATAAGTATAATAAACAGATGTGCATTCTTAAAACACAGCACAAAATGAGCATAAGAAAGCATATACTCATCAACCAGGAAAAGCTCCATAATATCAGTTTTTGACTTCTTAAACCACCACTAACTTATGTGAACCACATAATTCGATAATCTCTGCATACAGTCTGTTAAATCCTTCCATATTATTCTCTTTACAACTACTCTAAATCCAAAACACAGTATCACACACACTCATCATTCTTAAAGGAAAAGGCATGATCAGCAAAAAAGGTGAAAATTCAACAAAATTGACAAAACAAAATCAGCAAAGAATGTAATACACAGACACATGCTCCCGTCTATCACACAAACAGTATCTTTTCAGAAAGATTTTGTTTGAACAATTACACAACAAAATCAAACCTGGCAGTCCACAATTTTCCCAAAACGACTAAAAGTATTTTCGAGCTGGCGCTCAGTGACGTTCCACGATAAACCTCCGACAAATATACGGTAGTCCTGCTCCTTGTCCGACATCTCTCAGAGAAATCCCTAAACTCAACACGATTAAAAAACACGCAAAATAATCGAATCACGATATCATCAATTTATAAAAGCAGAACTTTTGCGCGCGATTAAAATTGCTGAGATAAAATTAGGGTTTACCTGTAGTGGAGCTCCCAAGGTGAAAACTACGGAATTCTGAAATTTATCTCTTTGTGGTTGGTTAACTGTATTTATGCACTCCAAATATATAGATGAACTAAAAGCACGTATAAGAGCACCACTCCTTCTAATAGCACTGTATACAATAATAAACCAACTTAAAATTATACCAAGAGTATCACATTTATTTCTAAAACTACCCTTACTCAATAAACAGAAGTGTAAAAAAAAAAAAAAATGGACTGAGCAGAACAGTAGAGAGACGAGAGAGAAGTAGAGAGAAAGAAAGAAGGAAGAACTAAGCTATAACAATCGATTCGGCTGTTAGAGAATAGAAGATTTCGGTTGATTCGTCCGAACTTCGGCTAAAATGGAACCAACTCATCCAACTCCAACAATTAGAGCAATAAATTTCAATGGTTAGTTCATTTGAAAGTTTTGTTTCAATTTTGCAAATTTGTGACTTGATTTTTGTAGAAATTGATGTAGTACATTAGGTTTTGTTATGAGTTTAGGGTTTAATGCTTTAATTTGCTGAAACTGTATGCAAAAACGAATGAATTTGGGCCAATTTGTCTGAATTTTTTCTGTTAAAGATGAACTGCCGGGCGGCACTGGTCGGCCGAACGCGCAACATGCGGGACGGGCGCCAGTACCGAAAGCCTTGTGCGGCGTTCGGATGCGCTTGCCGAACAAACAGCTTGCGGCCTCAGCTAAACTGGCCGAACGATTATGCGCGCGTACGGCCATTCTGGCCGAACGCTCAGCATGCGTGTGTGGCTAGGCTGGCCGAACAGCCAATTTTATTTTATTGTTGTGTTAATTATTCTTCTTTGTAATTCAGGAATTACATATTGGATGAGGAATAGACCCACAGCTTCTGAAAGGAGGCGTCAAGAAGTGCTACGTGGCAAAGGTTCGAGCACGCAAGAAGCGGCCGTACCCATGTCGTTTGCTTATTAGGAGCCTCCACAGGATTTCCCACAGGATCTCCCACATATTCCTGTTGAAGCTGAGTTAGAGTATTATCCCCCTGATCCTGAAGTGAATGAAGAAGTTGAGGAGCACCTAGTGGCCCAGGGAGAGTGTGAGTCTGAGGTACTTACTGGACCTTTTCCCGGTGGCCCGAGTGATCATCGTCTATTGCCAAGTTTTAAGACGCATGTGGCCGCCAAGATATGGTTCGGTGAGGAGCGTGGCATAAAGAAGTGTTTATGTCACACAACAAAGCTTGAATCACAAAAAAGTGTTTATGTCACACAACAAAGCTTCGAATGACTTGTTGTTTTTGTCTTTTAAGTTAAGGAGCACCACTTGGTAACACTTTTTCATGTGGTGGGGAATGACTATCCCTCAAGGACTCAACATATTCGAAAGAACTTTTCTCGTGCTTGGTTGACTTATCAAAACGGTTCTTGGCCTTGCTAGGACGCCCACGAAGGTGTGTGTGAACCTCGAGCTCAAGCAATGAGGAGGTTTCCACGTTTTTAATCTCCCTCAATCTTTTCAATAGCAATAGCCTCTTCGACTCATTCGATGAATCAAACAATCCACTCACATCTACCACCGTCTTTGTCCACCATGCACGAAGATCTGCGTCTTCATGACTGTCGTCGTATTTGCATGGCTCACAGTCCAATTTTCTCCAAAACTTATCCAGACTCTGAAGAGGGATAGGTTCACCCACATGGATCAGTTCAGCAAGTTCATGGGCACAAGGAAGACCACATGTCTTTCTCAAGACACAACCACACAACAAAGAATCTATGTCGGCTGTGTTAACCCCATCCATCTCTTCAAATATCTTATGCAAAGCAATGTGTGACATCAAGCCACGAATGATCTTGAAAATGGGAGACTTGTATCGGTGATGTACTTTATGTTAGCTTTGCTCAAATGAAGCTTTGATTGTGGTGTGGGATGTGATCAACAAGTCATGTATCTTTTCCCAAGAGCTTTCGAAGTTGGATCGGCTAGTACCAAGTTGTTTCTTCAACCTTGAATGTTCACTCTCGGCCAACCACACTTCTTTGTGGCTGTGCTTCTCCTACTTTTCTTGTGGACACACAACCTTTCGTTTGGCCGACTCGGCGGCAATGCGCGCTGTGAACTTCACTAGAGCGGTACAACCTTTTGTTCGGTCTGTGTTGGTCGAATGGGTACCCTTCTGCGCGAATTTTCAAGTTCAAAAAAATGAAACAACATTGCTATCTACATTTATGCAAACACTTACATTGTTTGTACCAAATGAATCTTCACTAGTCATTAATGGTTTCTTCACTTATTGATGGGGAAAATGATGAAATTTGTAAGACTTTTGTTGCAAATTTTTGTTGCAATTTTTTTTTTTTTTTTTTTGTAAGAGTGTTAATGGAGAAGAAGTGTTGATGGAGAAGAAGAGGAGTGTGTGTGGTGCCCTTAGTATTATTGGTATCCAATTTAAATTATTGTGTGGTGCCCTTAGCATTTTATGTATTAATGAGGATATTTTAATCTTTTCACAAAAAAAAAAATTATATCAAAAATGTGTGTGGTGCTCTTAGAAGGTTGTGTGGTGATTTTAGTTCCTCTCAATATATATATTATTATTTATGTTGGAAATTTTATTATAATTTTTATGTTTCTTGGAATTATGGTTCTTATTTATATACTTGAGATTTCTGAAATAATAATATATGGTTTGATTATATATTATTTAAGTTTTGAAATATATGTAATATTAGTAAAATCATAATTTTCATATGTTATCAATACTATATTATTTGATTTTCTTTTCATTTATATATTTTCCCAAAAAAAATAAAAATCGACCTCATTTCAAATACATGTCTACTAAAAGTTCAAAGCATTCCAATTGATCATTCTTTATTTTAAATGTTTGTCATTTGATCTATAAAAATAAATTTATAATATATGATCAAATTTATTTGAGAATTTTATGGTTGTTATGTTATTGATCATACTTACATATATTATTATTATTGTTGTTGTTGTTATAAAAGTATGAATATTTCTCACAAATAATATTTTTTATAAAATATGAATTGCCTATTATTATCTTTATTAAAGATTGTATTTAAGTTATAATAGTAATTTAGGATTTCATATTTCAAATATTTTAGAATTCTAAACTAAAATCAAATATAATTCTATTATGAGTAGAGTTCTATTATATTGAGATTCTAATTTAATATTGATTATGATGTGGGCAGAGGATAGGTTCTCCGCTTAGCAAAATAAAAAGTAGTAAAAGCAGCCAGAAGTACTTAATAAGGCGAGGTTCAATAGATACGTCAAGGTTTTACAGGGTAAAACTTGGCAGAACATGTCCAAGTAGAGCTTGGTAGACAAGGACAGGATCACCCGGCAGAACTCGGTAGACGAACAGAAGTGCACGAAGGGTGGTCATCAAGGAAAGTCACGCGGCGGAAATCAAAGGGGTGAGACGAAGCTGGAGCCGTTGCACATGAGACAAAAAAGTATAACCTCCTAACAACCTCGAAAAGGGAATAATCAGGGGAAATGAAGGAAGATTCGAGAAGGTGTCACCTAAGAGAGAGAGAGAGAGACGGAAAATGACAAAGGGGAGAAGTGTAAAAAGACAGCATGACCCCTCCTGCAAGGGAAGGAAGAGTATAAATAAGAAGAGATGATAGAGAAAGAGGGGATGGGGATTCATTATTGATACTTGTTTCGACAGAAAACGAGAGAGAAATTTTGTATTCATTATCTTCTCCTCCAGAGGGAAGAGATCGATATGTGAGTGTAATTTTCCATATCATTAGTACTTAATCTTATCTATTTTTGTTGACTCCTCAACAGATTATGGCAAAAACTTATGAGCTGGACTCTTGTGAGACCGTCTCATGTGCGACGGCACTCGCGCACGGTCGTGCGCTGGGACACGGTCGACTGTGCATGGGAACACATACTTATAGCACAAAAAGACGTACTTATAGACAAAAATCACATACTTATCTCGACCGTGTCCCAGGACACGACCGTGCGCCACAGATTGCTCTTAGTTTTCACGCGAGGCACGGTCTGTCCCAGGGCACGGTCGTGGGCGAGAAAAAAAAATCACATACTTATAGTGAAAAATCACATACTTATTATTGAAAAAGACATACTTATACACTGCAGTCGCGCACGGTCGTGTCCTGGGGCACGGTCGACCGTGCGCGAGTGCCGTCGCATGTGAGACGGTTGCATATGAGTATTTGTGAAAACTTATATACCCCTGGGGCACATAGGGGCACAGATCTAAGTGTTATATATGTGCTCTTCAGGTGTTATATATATATATATATATATTCTATAGATGTTATGTTTTTTGGTGTTATACATATACTCTACAAGTATCATATTTATATAAGAGTATACATGTGATACCTGAAGAGTATACACATGATACCTGTAGAGTATGTATTTAACATCAATATGATGATTAATTTAGGGGCACCGTGCCCCGGGGCACACAAGTGCCACTCACAGATTTTATATATATATATATATATATATATAAAAGATAATTTAATATTGATTATATATAAAAAAGATTATTATGTAAAATCTTAATAATAATTTAATATTTGATATGAAAAATTCATCATTCACGCGCACACACATATATATACTAGTATGGAGCACGTGCGTCATACATGGAGGTTGAATTTTTTTTTAGTTTTAAAAAATTAAAAATAACATATTAATGTTGAGATTAAAATTTCGGGTTCTTCAATTCCTAACAAATCAAAATCTAGGAAAAAAAATAAATAATCAAGAGATTAATAAGTTTCAAGCATATCAACAATTTTGGTTATTCCGACAAAAAAATATTGAAATTGGGAAAAAAAATCAACAATTAAGGGATCAAAATTGAAAAAGGCAAAGTTGTCACAATAAATTGGAAAATGTCCACGTTATAGGTCTAAAATTGTTACTTTTCAATTACATGTATTTATAATCATTATAACTACTAAATTACTATTTTAACCTTAAATACAAATCCTTAATAAGGAAATTTTAGGCAATTATATCTATATATATATATATATAAGTAGGATATTCTGCCAAAAATAACATGGAATAAATAATCTACCTATTAAATAATTATTATTTTAAGAAACCTATTAATTGCTTTCATATTGTATTTATTGTAAGAAACTCAATATAAATAAATACAAATAAACCTATTTATTGTATTTTAATAAACTCAATATAAATAAAAATAAATAAACCTATTTATTGTATTTTAAGAAATTCAATACAAATAAATAAATATTTAATTTAAGAAATCAGTTATGATACTTAATTTAGTATGTATTGTATAGAAATTTCAAATAAAATAAATAAATAGATAAATAAGATGAAATAAGAGATTATATATTTATTATCTCTCATCTTATTTTTAAGTACTTATTTTAAAAGGTAAATTACAAAAAACAACTCCACCTATTGACTTTTTTCAAATTGCAACCTAATCTTTTTTTTTTTTTTTTTCAGATTGCCACCCAGTCTTTCGGTAGTTTTGTCGATTGCAAATTTTCCGGTGAAATGGAGATTAATTTGTTCACTTTGCAACCTAAACTTTGTTGTTTTTTTCATCTAATTGCAACCTGAACTTTGTGTTTTTATCGGATTGCAACCAAAAATGAAAATTTAGATTACGGTGAAAATATAGGTAACTTAAATTCACGAAAATATCGTGAAAATATCGATATTGATGGAAATATGGGTACATATATTTATTGTTATTTTTCCTATATTTACCAATATATTCCGATATTTTCTCGATATTTATTGATATTCCAATGATTTTTTTACCGATGTTACATATATTTCACCAATTTTGACCAATATTTTCTTGATATTTATTTTATGAATATCGATTAACACTTATATAATATAAATGTCACACTCATATATATAACATAAAGGTGTGAAGCGAAAAAAAAATCATGATTTGCGATTGGACAAAAAATTAAAGTTTGGGTTGCAAAGTGAAAAAAATTAATTCATATTCATTTGCCGGAAAAATAACCGAAAATTTTGCAATCGGCAAAATCACAGAAAGATTGGGTGGCAATCTTAAAAAAAAAAAAAACAGATTAGGTTGCAATTTTAAAAAAGTCGACTAGTTGGGGTTGTTTTTTGTAATTTACCATATTTTAAATCAATTTTAAATATATAATATATAAAATCAATCATTATTTAATGATCTTAAATTTAATATTTATATAAAATTTATCAAACTGAAATATGGAAATGTATGTGTGTGGGTTTTAATGGTTTTCATTTTTACACGTTTTTATGATATATAGTATTAATTTATTGTAAATTGATATTAAAATATAGAAATAAAAAAATATTATAGTTGTACATAATATATTACACATATAAAACATATCAAATAGAAAAAATTAGATTAAAATTATTATTGCAAGTTAACCAACTTATTCATTTGAAATATACAGATATTTTATTTTATCTTTCTTATAATTTTATATTTATTAGTTGTCAAAATTTATTTATAGTTATATTCTAATTAATTGAGGTGGCACAGAGGATTGGATAGAGGTATTTTTTCTGGTTTTTCACAAATTAAAATTTCATCATTCTTATTCCTTGATATATTGACTTATCAATCTTATAATTATTATTCATAATTTTTTTATTCAAAATGTGTAGATTAAGTCCAATTTTGAATTGTTTCATTTAAATAGATAGTAAAGAGAGATTTTCATGTATTTGATAAGTTGATATAATTTTTTATTTGATTTAAAATAAATGAGTTCTATGTGGCGTTGAACCAAAAAATTTTATTAAAATATGTGTGTATTTATAGTTATAAATGCTAATGAAATATAAATTTATTTATCTCAATACTTAAATCATAACGTTTCTAATACATATGACTTATTTTTCAATATTAATTTTTTTTTAAAATTTCACTATCCATGTAATGTTCTGACACAATTTTTTTTATTTGTTTGTTTAATCCATAGATTAATATATTACTTTATATATTTCAAATTTCTAATATTTTCGAATATAATTATTTATAATGATATAAATTTAAAATTAAAATATCTAGCTTTATACTAATACAAATTAAAAAAGTATCAATATATTTTTTTAAAATAATAATCATTACACTTTATATGTTATTATATATATTTTTAATAATTATATATATAACACACTATATAGAATTAATATTAGGATTATATAGGATATAAGATTATGATTATTTAGTGTAGATGGATTTGGGAGAGTTCATGCAATGCAAAAGTACTGTATTACAGTTTATTAAAATTACATATATTTAAAATTATTATAATTACTAAATCACTATTATCACTTTAAATAATAATCTTAAATAATGATATATTAGACAATTCAAAATTTGTAAGAAATATCCACACTTCAAACACTCTGTATTAATAGTTTGATTAGCTTCCAACAAACCTTTTTTTTTTCCAAGTAGTTCATTTGAAAATAATATATTGTCTATCATTCACTTTCAATAAAAATTCAAACGATCATTCTTGTAAATAACCAAAAGAATTTCTCCAAAAATTTAATATTATTTAATACAAGAGGAAATAACCCACTATACCACATTTCTAATAATTTATGACAAAAATAACATAATACTATCATATATGACCAAAATACTACATAACTATAATAAGTGAGAAACCTACCACAATTTTGAATGCGACCACATGAGGTATGACAAAATGTGACTCATCCATGGGACCACATGTCCCTCAAAGTGAAGTGATTTTTTGATTCTTGTGGAAGATGGTCTCATGTGTACAGTAAATAGTAAATATATAAATAAATACAAGGTGAAAAAAGTTGAGACTTTTGGTGGAAGGTATAACGTACAATTTTATATTTCTCCATCTACTGGAGTTGCAGTACTTGTACGTCCAATCACATCCATTTTTTTTCCCTGGCTTCTAACATCCTCTTTATTTATCCCAAACGTAATTCTCAATAAAAAAAATTATATTGTTCGATACTCAGGTTATGTATACTTCTTGAACTTGTTATAGGATCTCAATTTTACATTTCAGCAACTACATTTTTTGGTAATTCATTATCCACGGTCTTAGTGATAATCAGGAACAATCACAAGATCACATGAACTTATGTCTTTTCCCATTTGTTTTAGAAAAAAATCATATTGTTTTTCAAAGTTCTTTAAACTTGTAAGGTGTCTGGTTCTCTTTTGAAAATTTTAAACAATACTTAAGAGAATGTATTCCATAACACATTCATATATGTTGGTGCACACGATCTTCGTAATTCGTATGACATTTGAATAACGACAGCTTGCTCAAACATCTTGCAATCCTTTGATCAACTTCCAACAAAACTTCTTTTATGAACTGCTTCTTTGAAAGTAGTATATTATTCAAACGATGTTGGTCCTATGACATAACTTATGAGTAACCTAAGATAATATGTTTCTTCTTCTACTTACTGTATTTACGATACTTCTACGTCCAATCACACTTCTTTTCTTTCTTCCCTTACAACATTTTATTTGTTTATCCTATAAGTAATGCACGAGAGATTCTTTGTAAAGATATTTTGATATTTCTTCACTTATACAACAGATTTTGAAAAACAAAGTGAATAATGTATTTAAGACATTATTTTATTCAAAATATTATTCAAACTTTGATTTACCCAATAAGTTAAACTTCGTTGGTTGGGTAGATATAGTTGCAAGTTGATAACTAAAATAGATATTTCATATAAATTGAATTCAAAAATTCTCCACAGTGCTCTTAAGTAGAGACTTCTCGAGCATCTTTGAATTATTTGATTTCATCAAGTAATACTCAAGAATTTTTTTTGTAAAAATATTAATTTATGCGCTTCTTCATTTATACGGCACATTGTGAAATACAAAGTGAACAATGTTTTGGAGGCAGGATCCTATGTTAAAACATTTTCTCGATCTTGATTAGTCCAAAAGGTTAGGTTTTATTGGTAGGTAGATATAGTTGCAAGTTGATAACCGAAATAAATAATACATATAAATTGAATCAAAAAAATTCCCACATTACTTCTTAAGTGGAGACCTGTCGGTTGTCGAGCATACTTGAATTGTTTAATTTCATCAATTTAATTCTTAACATTTGTATACGACACATTGTAAAATACAAATTGAGTAATGGTTTGGAGTAGAGGTGGCAATTCGGGCCGTCCGGCCCGACCCAACGGGCCAAATGATAAAGTCGGGCCGGGTCGGGCCTACGAAATTGGAGCCCGACCCAACCCCGTTTGGGCCATCGGGCCAACGGGCCAAATCGGGCCAAATGCATAATTATTTTTTTAAATTAAAATAATTTTTAATTCATTTAATTCTTACACCAATTTAACTAGAAAAATAACTTCCTATTATTATAATTTAAGACGTTCAATTTAAACTATAGTATCATATTTATGTAATCGAAATTATATTTTTTAATATAATTAAACTATTAGTGGGGACAAAATCCGATCATTTTTACTTCCTTTTAGTATTCAAAAATATTTTAACTCAATTATCATAGTTTTCTAGTAGATTCTAATTAGTAAATGATAGTTGAATATGAGAATAATTATAAAAAAAATTAAAAGAATACATAAAAACATGGAGGAGGGAATCGAGTCACATGTAAAATTTACAAATTGCACACAAAAAAAGTAATAAAAAATAAATTTATCGGGCCATCGGGCCGGCCCAAGCCCAACGGGCCAAATTGGCCCGAGCCCATCCGACCCATCGGCCCATCGGGCCAGGCCAAAAAGTTAGGGTGTTTTTCGGGCCGCTCATTTTAGAGCCCAACCCGGCCTAATTTACGGGCCGTTCGGGACGGCCCGTCTGGCCGGGCTCAAATTGCCGGCTCTAGTTTGGAGGTATGGTCCTATGTTAAAATATTTTTTCAAATTTTGATTTGTCCAATAAGTTAAGTTTTGTTGGTTTGTAGAATTAGTTGCAAGTTGATAACTGAAATAAATATTTCATATAAATTGAATCCAAAGATGTCCCGCATTGCTTCTTAAGTGGAGACCTGTCGAGCATCTTTGAATTATTTGATTTCATCAATTGAATTATTATCGTCTTTTTAGCTCATGTTAATTGTCACTCCATCATGAGCTTATAAATATATATTTACAACTTCACAACTAACACTTCAAAACATATCTTAACATTGATATGACATATATTTGGATAAGAGATATAAATTATATGGTACCACCATTGGTTGTCGAATTGTGCATTACAGACATTAACTACGACGTCTGTTTTTCTGCTTTGGTAAATGAGATATTTAACTTTGTCTTGAATATTGATTTCACAATATGCTTAGGGATGGTAATTTCACTGTCGGTAAGTGGTAACCATCCCTATTTGGTACTGATATTAATGGGACGGGGATTCCCCAATCAAATTGGGGAATGCGATGGAGACGGTGAATCCCTATTTATAAATTATGGGATGGTATTTATGGTTCTCACCAATTCCTTAACCTGAAAACGGCCCCGTTTATATGAAACGGTGACTCCCCATTCCCCATTTAATATTATTTACTCAACAAATACACAAAAACTCATGTGAGATGGTCTCACGGATAATTTCCGTGAGACGGATCCTTATTATCTATGAATTGAACTCATATCCATATATTCCATATAAATTACTAAGTGTGGGTTATGAGTTGACCCGTCTCATGAAAAAAGATCCGTGAGACGGTCTCACAGAAGACCTATTCCAATAAATATACCCCCAAAAATCCAAAACTTTCCATTTTCAAATCCATTCAAGTTGTGGTGAATTTTAAATTCACTCATTTTACTCAAAAAATAGTTCAAAATGAAAGTAACAAATTTCAAATTTATATCTATCCAAACATCATCGACGAATTTACTGCCGAGAATTTCATCTTTCTCCTAAAATTTTTGCATCCAAATGGGTGAATTTGAAAGATTACATACATGCAAATAGAAATAATAGATTACATGTATAAGCCAAAATTATAAAAATTCTATATAGGAATTAGGGGTTATACTTGTAAGGGGCAATATTAATTTTAGTCTTGTAAGTTAGGTCGTTTCCAGTTTTGAAGCATCAAGTTTAAACTTTACAATTTTAGTCCTTTAATTATTGATTTATTTTCAAATTTTAGTCCTTCCGACTGCGACATTCCAACTGCCACGTCTGATTTTCCAACGGTACGTCTGATTTTCCAATGACCACGTCAGCAATTTTGGTTGTTCTGACAAAAAAGGACTAAAATTGAAAATATCGATAGTTAAACGACTAGATTGGAAAGCTTACTTGATGCACCAAAAATGGAAAAGACCTAACTTAAAGGACTAAATTGATTTTACTTGTAATTGTAATATAAAATTACTATATTAATCATTTAAAATTGAAGAGTAAATGTATTTCCTCATGTTAAAAAAATTAAGAAAAATAAAAGAAGTCATAAAAACAGAAGATACGTTACTAAACTATTATATAATGTATATACAATAATTATTTGCCTTATTTTTTACAATTGTATGAATAAAATCATGATATATTCTAACATAAAACTATTAAATAAAATTCAAAGTAAGATTCTACCTAACATAAAATTATTAATAATAAAGTAAAAACAAATATATATATATATATGTATATATATTAGAAATTCTAATATAAAATTATGCAAATAAATATATTAAATTATTATTAAGATTTATAATAATCTTTTATAAGGATATATGATCTACATTAAATTAGAGTCATACTTAAAATAGAATTCTATATGATTTTAGATTAAAATTCTAATATTAAATTATTTTAAGTATGAAAATCCTAAATTACTATTATAACCTTAAATAATAATATTTAATAAGGATATATTAGACAATCCCTATTTTGTAAGAAATATTCATACTTTTATATAGGTAAAATAGAAATACATAAATATAAAAGATTTAAAAAAAATCATTTTCCAATCAAGAATAGCTTGGATCATTCATCAATATTATGGGAAAGTTAATGAGAAGTTGCAGCAAGAAATGGCTCATTTATTTATTTATTAGAACTGCATTATCTGTACAGTATACTAAATTGAAGAAACAGTTGTATCTACATTTCATTTAGACATGAAGAATACATCATAATGCATACATCTGTACAAGAATTAATGTACATGAATGGCAAGTTGAAGTCATTCCGGCAGAAAGGGCAGCCTAGCAGCACCGGAACCGGCACCGGGGACGGGCTTTCGTCTCGAAGCAGTGGTGTGAGGCAGGATGTGGAGCCTGGGGTTGGATTCAGTCCCGGAATTGTGGACAGCTAAGTGATAGCTCTGAACCAGCTGCAGCTGTCGAGCAACAATGTCGGATCGCCTGGGTAGAAGCTCGACAGGCTCCCCACCCGGTATGACAATGTACTCTATGGCAAGACGAACCTCCTCCAACGCATCAATCTCCTCCAACGATGGCTTTCTCTTCGGAGCATCCTCTTCGATATCCACCTGGTACGAACCCTCTTCACTTGTCGACGCTCTAAATGAATCCATCTCAAGAATCATGCGCACCGCCTTCACCATTTGTGCCATTGTGCTCGACTGAAATTGTTCACCCTCAATATCACTACCACATAACAACAGCTATCAATGCTAGATATTACTGTGTATACATTACCTTGATAACAAACACAGGCAGCTCATGAAATTTGGCCACTCCTCGGATCCAGGGATTTTGTTTCATTTCGTGACTCGATGCCAGAATCACATCGGCACTACCTATATCGTCGGTTACATCTAGTTTATCATCCAGCCCCATTACAGTCGCCACTTGTAAGAAGTCGGCTTCTGGGATCTGAAACACAAACGACATTATTAATGCTTTCTCGTAAACACAAAAGTAGTACGAAAATGGAAGCCTAATGGGATAGTACCTTGTAAGTATACACATATAACGGAGACCTCTTTTTGATCACAGATACATTAGAGCCTGCTTTCTTCGTCTTAGGACTGTAATCTTCATCTTCATCTTCCACGTCTGACTCTCTGTTAGTATCTTCTTTGTTATCGGATCTCACCTTAGCATCTCTAGCACGGTAGTCTTCTGTTGATTTGAGCGAATTATTTACTTCAGCATCAACTCTGTTCAACAAGTCGGATTTCTTCGGTACCACCTTAGCTTCTCTGGTGTGTTCATCTTCAGTAGGTGGTTGACTTGGTTTCGAAGAATTGTTAGCTTCAGTATCAATACGTCGGGTTTCAAACAATGGAGATTTTCCTGGGAAAAAGGGCATTTGCGAGCAAGAAATGATGCAGAAGATGAGACAACCGATAAATTTTTAATGAGAGTACTTGACGGACTTAGTCATACCTGCTAGTATAGCATCAACAGTGGCATCTAGTCTATGATGAACTCGACACTCAGTTTTCGATACCATCTCAACAGCACACGTAAACGAAGGAGGACCTTTCCTCTCAAGAATAGTTTTCTGCACTTTCCTCTTTCGTGCTTCTTCATCACCCAGAGTAACACTCTGTCTTGATCGAGTAAGTTTGTTATTATACATGTTATTGGAAACAAACACGAGTAGATTCATGCTAAATTCGCACCTCTATTCCACCAACGAGAGTCTGCAACGAGGGGTTTTTAATGATGCTCTCGATAGTGATTCCATGAGCAGTTGCAACAAGCTGAACTCCTCGTTGAGCAATGGTACTAGCAGCCAACGCTTCAAGCTCAGTTCCGATTTCATCGATTATAATGATTTGTGGCATGTGATTTTCGACTGCTTCGATCATCACCTGAAACAGATTTAACATTGAGAAGCTAAAACACCAAACTTCCAGTAGCTAATCTGAGCACTCACATTATGCTGCATATGAACATTTGGGACTTGCATTCTTCTTGAACGACCGATACCAGAATGGGGCACGTCCCCATCGCCTCCTATTTCATTTGACGTATCAACAATCACTACGCGTTTCTTCTGGTCATCCGCTAGGATTCTGGCTATTTCTCTGCAAAACCAAAGCTGCATGAACAGATACGAAATGGATGGACCGATGGATGAATGTAATACATACCTGATTAAGGTAGTTTTGCCAACACCAGGAGGCCCAATGACCAGTATGGAGCCTCCACTTTCGACCAAATCACGTATGATTTCAGCACTTCCAGATACAGCTCGACCCACACGACAAGTAAGGCCTATGATCTGCAGTTTGCGATTCCTAATGGCACTTATACGATGCAGAGAGTGATTGATCCCCGAACGGTTGTCCTCAGAGAAATCACCTACCTAAGCACCATCAACATCAAATCTCCATATCCACAACAAGAAAACTATACTCTATATGAATCAAGTTCATGCTATAATTCAAACTTATTGTAGGCATAAAACTAGTCAAATGAACATCATAACTTTATCTGGTTCCTTTTAACTTTGTGGTTAGCTATAATGTTGATCAAATTATCATGATCTCAGAGAAAACAACCTTTGAGATGGCATGGCGGAGATCCTCCGGCTTCACCGGCTGCTCAGAGATCACCCAATCACCGGACGGGAATCGGGCAAGCGGCTTCCTCCCCAAGTCCATAACCACCTCAATCAGCTCCCTAATTTCCTCATGCCTAAACAGCTCATCCCTCATCCTCAAAGGCACTATTTCAAGAAACAAGTTCATGTCCGAGACAACTTCATCAGCCGAGATTGAAGAGACCGACAACAACCCATTTCCAATTTTGGACCAATCCATCGGCCTCCTTATCTCCGGTGACCTCACCTCCGGCGAGTGAGCCCTGGAGGAGAGGATCCTCCCCCGCCTGCCACATGTTCGACGAATTGCCGATGAGAAGGAAGGAGCCGCCGCAGCTTTACATTTCTGCAGGTAGCCGAAGGTTGAGCTGGGGATCTGCTTTGCTGAGCACCACGACGTTTGCAGATCAATCAACACGAAATGGGAATTCAGAGCTCTCATTTTTTTCACCCTCTCTCTCTCTCTCTCTCCCCTCTCCCTCACCTCCGCCTTTTGGCGAAAGCTGAAATCTTGATTGGTTGTTGAGTGAAGAAACAAGATTTTGTTGATGATGAGATTGGAAGATTCCTTAGGATCTCCTATGGCAATGGAGGATGAGAGGGGGGTCCATTGAAGACAAAGCAAACTGTTAAAGGAACAGTGTAGAGTGTCCAAATGAAATTGCACCACGTGGCTCACCATCACCTCCTTCGGACCACACATTTTGGTTGCGTTGCTGACTTGCTTTGTTTTCCATAATTTCTTCTTAAATATCTTGCAACATTAGTTTTGGCAAAAGATGCTAACTTTATACTTCAACCCAACATATTTCATGGCATTACAACGTATTCTATCACGACATCTCACGTGTACATTGATCGTTAAACCTACTACTTTTGGTTACTCAATTCTACATAAATTTACATCTAAACTGTACAGTTAATGGTGGAGAAATCCCATCATTCCCAACCCATCAGCTTCTTTCTCACACAATCTTTGATCTCATTTCTTGTAGCAGACAAGCAATCCCATTCGTCGAGCAAGATCCGGTACACTTCCCATTCTCGATCTTTGATTCTATGTCTACCTATCTCCACCTGAAACAGAATCATCGAAAGAGTAGGTACAAGCCGTTTAGTTCCTAGTACAACTGTTCGGTTAGCAAATCTTACCGAGAATATGCTTATGTTTAAGATGTTGAGAGCAAGAGTGATGTCGTAGAACACAAGAGGGCGGCCCCTTCCGGACAACTCAACAGGGTTAACTACGAGCAGCTCGGTATCAGGGCCCTTGCTTACAACGTCTACTATAAGAGGATGGATGAGCTCCATTCTCAGAGTCGAGCACAGAGCTTCTTGCTTATGCGTGTCCGTTATCTTTTTCCCATCGGTTTGCATTATGAGTAAGTCCATCTCATAGTTCCCTTTCGCCTTTGCAAAGAAGCGCCCATAAGAAATCTGACACACAGTTGTGGACATGCTCACTAGAATGCAGTGTATGAATACAAATACATTAATTTTGGTTACCTTGATAAAGTATACCTGGATGTTGTAATCTTTCAGGGTTCTCATGATATCATAGATGAGGCCCTTGTGATCGTTGCAGAAGATGTGAACGAGGGTGTGAGAAGGGCTGAGGGAGTTGTCGAAGGTGATAGACACAGCCGAATCATCTGAAGGTGAGTGGGAACCGAAGAAGGAAACCGAAGATGGGAGAAAGGAGTGTAAGCATGAAGAAGCAACTTCAGGAGCAGCCTGCTCTATATCACAGCTCATCATTGCATCCCCTAATACCCTTTTCAGCCGTTTAATAATTTCCTCACGTCTCGTGCTCGTTTCAAGGAGTTCCCTATCTCAGTTAGGTTTACATTAAAAGAAAAGCATCATCCAATACTAATTCAGATCTGGAAACAAGCATACCTGGTATCACTGATAAAAAAGAGGTCCATCACCGTTCCATCAGGTGCTGTGTAAACCTTCACTCGTTTTATCGTTAGCTCCAGCTCATACAGAACCTCCGTCACATCTATCAAAACACACATGTTCATAAACTAGGAAACTCAAACAAATTTGTAACAACTGCATAGATCCATGCAATATTTCATCAGCCTGATTTCAAATGCATAAGTCAGTGAGCATATAATAACTCTGCAGGCAGCATAAGTGTGGAAATGGAGTACCATGTAAGAGGCCTTTTCGATCATAAGAACACCAGAACTTCAAGAGGAAGATCTGAACTGGCCTGGGCTGCTGAAACTCCGGGATATAGTAGAAAATGCCGGAAGCAGAAGGAATGCAGGTAGGGCAGACCTCGAGGAGCCTCTTCTTCAACAAGCTCCACCTTGTCGGTGCCTTCCCGACTACCCAAAATACCAAGTAACACCATTTACCATCCGTTTGAACATCTACAACGTTCGATCCATTAGTATAAACCAACGCGATTTAAACCATCTTCTTCACTTATTCTACATACTAAATCCTCACTCTAATCATTTTCTTTCTGGTGATTGCTTGATTGAGATTTCGTCTAATCTTTCAATCTGAGGCCTAATTTTACCAGAAACAACACTTGAAAGTGCAAATCTTTAACTAACCACACAAATTCTATGATAAGATCCTCAAATTCAGGAAATTACTCACTGACCCTTCAAACCCAATAACAATAATTCAACATAGAAACACACACAAACATGAGAATTATCATCCCAAAAACAGAACAATTACAATATTTTTTTCTTTGAGAAAGTGGAAGAAAATAAAAAGATACCTCCTTTGGCAATGCTCAATCCAAATAGCAATATGATTCTGCAAAGATCACATCCAAGCCCAGTTTTATCAGGACAGTTCACAGTGATCATGGTCTGCTCACCTGCTCCTTCTCCTTCTTTAATCAAGACTGCATCTTCATAAATAATTCCCATCTCTCTCTCTCTCTCTCTCTCGATCTCTATTTTTTCTTCTTCTCTATATGGGCTATGGAGATTCAAGTAACGATTCAATTTTTATACACTGTTCTCAATGTAAACACACACAGACAGCACAAGGAGATAGAAAAGAGGTAAGACTAGAGAGTGTTCTTGTAGTGCTTATTCTCATTATCTCACATCATAAAATGCTAATTCTCACTTTCTCTCTCATCATGTATGGCTGATTCCCAAATGTATGGGGTTGGGATTTGGACTGAGAGAGAAAGAGAAAGACTTTTGGATTGGAGATTCAGTCAGAGTCAGATGCAGATCAGAAATGAATTGTTTTTTATGGTATTAATTTAAGGTTTATTTAGTTAAATAATGTTTGGAATTTGGTAGCAAGTAGGTATCTTGTCTTAAAAAACTTACCTTCGAGTCAAAGCATCATTTCTTAAAGACAAAAACATCTAAAATTTGTACCATTTTAATTTTTCTTCAAACCATTTTAATGTGTATTGAGCAAGAACAAAGGCAATTAATGAAATTTTTAAGTAACTAGTGAGTTAATTAGTTGGCGGATTAGTTTGATATGGTCTAAACAATTTCCATATAAGTTGGAATTTATTTGAAGTATCATTTCTTAGTTGAATATGTTATATAAGTGTTAAGTCATCATTTAATATTGTAAATTTTTAGTTTTAGAAACAAAGGTAGCCTCTCAACCTATCAAATTATAAAATATAATTAACATTGTATGTTGCATCATATCACTTTAGTGGGGCTAATGGTAGACTTTAATGTTGGAGAAAATGAGGGCTACTTTCTTTTTTCTATTAAAGAAGTAATTAAGTCGCATTTGACAGCTTAGCAATGACTTCATAGTATGATGTAATTATATGTTTAAAACTTAAGATTTTGTGTGATTTCTTGACAAAGACTTTCATGAATTCTCACGGCACCACGTTTGTATATATTTTCCTAAAGGCAATATATATTTCGGGGCTGTTTGGTTTCATCCTTAATCTATTTTCTCTAAATGCTATTTTACTTGGTTCATCATACGAATAAGAATATATTTGAATTAGTAGTTATATTTATATATATGATACAAAAGTAAAGTTATACTTATTGTGTGACTTGACATGCATGAGAAAATGTAACCGTCAATAAAATTTGAAAATATATACACATATATAATAAAAAAATTAGCAACATTTTTCCTTTTTTTTTTTAATTTCACCAGATTAAATAAAGAGTATACACCCACAATACCCAATTTCATATAACTTTAAACTAAAATAACACTCAATATAACTTATTATCCTCATCTACCCAAAAATATAACTTATTACCCCAAAATACCACAACTTTTTGGCTAAAGACTAAAATAACATATTAATGCTAATCATTGAAAAATGATATGCCCAAACTTATTTTGCTACTTCCAATCTATACATATTTCTCCAAGAATTTCCAATATATCCTATCCATATGATTTTTAGATCCCTATCTTTAAAATGGTCTAGGGATCTAAAGATGAACGCAGGAGATGGATCCGCTTTGGTTACTTGTGATCAACATCAAATACCACCAGTTGATCCAAACGTAGCTGAAAGTTCAGGATCACATCATGTGGATGAACCAATGCCGCACGTGGGAGATTTCACCACAAGAGATCATATTGTCACAGAAACTTAACCAAGTTCCAAAAGGCCGATTCTTTACAATACACCTTATGGAAAGTCTCAGCTCGACCCAATACATCCATATAGGTTGATGTTAAATCTGGATATCCCAAATTTCAAGAACCGTGAAGTCCTTATCGATGATTGGGCATCAGCTATGAGGATTGCAGCAGGAACCCTCGATCTTATAAAGGAATGATTCATCTTACTTCTCGAGATGAGTCTTGAAGGATTTGTAAAGATTGCATGGGACATGACAGCACCAGAAATGAAAAACAACGTTACAGCTGGTGAGTCATTGAAAGGAATTGTCGATAATATGGCAAAATTATTCAAAATCCATTTTATCGGCATAGGCTATTTTGAGGGACTGGAAGAAGAAAAAAAAAGATACAAACAAGCCCTCTACAGTCTCGAGTTGTATGATATTTGTCATATTGACGAATATATCAAGTTATTCATCGAATATCGATGGAAATCCAAGGTGGAAGACAAATAGGCTTCTCAACTTATCTTTGCAAAGATATCAAGTCCCTGGAGAGAAATGTTGATCAGGGAATATAAGAGTGCTAATGACTTAGATACAGTGGCCAGAAGAATGTCCTTTTTAAAGTCCAAATTATCTGAATGGTGTCATCAGACAACACTTTACAAGAATTACAAGAGACTGCGAGGAATCAATAAAATGGTTCCCCTATGTTGCGAAGATAATGACATCCCAACAGTCGTTGGCGGTCAACCACAGAGGCATAAAAGGAAGAAACAAAGGAGTCATCCATACCACCGTGGAAGCAACAATACTAGAAGCAGTCATTGGTCTTCATGGAGACCTAGAAGAGTGCGGTCAAAACAAAAGGCCCGGAGTTACAAATCGGGGTAAAGACCAGCACCAAACAGGAGTAGAGTCTCTTCATCAGGTTCAAATTAAGAAAGTTCTAGCAAGACCACAGAAAGGAGAACTTTCAGACAGGCTCACACCAGAGCTAATGAAAGTTTTAAAAACTGTAATTACTGAACGTGTGGAGCAAGAGAACATATCTCAACAGATTGCCCGGAAAATCAAAAACGAGGAATTAGGCAGTTCGAGGTAACACCCGAACTCGAAGAAGTTGTCTATTATCAAGATCTTATACAGGTGTATCAATTTGAGGATTTACCCTCAGATGAAAGCATCTACGAAGAAGAGATCTATTCTGATGATGGAAGTGAATCCAGTTCAAAATCAGAGTGAAGAAGAAATTCTTCAATCAACGGTGAGAGAGGATATGTCAGGATTTCTCTCCCACACTACGGTGTCTCATAAGACTCTAATGAGGATTATGAAAGAAGATCAAAAGCTCCAAATTTACGATGGTTTTACCATTGGAGTTATGGAAAATGCATTGGATAAGATTGGATTCCGTAGCAAAAAACACCAAATTATCCACAGAGTAACTACAGGAGAATTTGTCATCCTAATGGAATTCACTGGTAACCTAATCGAGATGCAATTGGTCCCTTATCGAGAGATTCATGAGATAAAAAAACAGAGTCAAGAGAGAAGTTGAAAATACACTATCATGGATTCACATCGGAGCCATAAGAGTTGTTATTAAAGCAACATTCAAAGAGGGAATTGATTCGCCACTCAATCTTGTGATTTTTGACAAGCGAATCTCGAATCTCAAGGATTCATGCCTTGGAGCAGTTACAGGAAATTTGTATGCAGGAAAATTGGCATTTAATGTCTATCCTAAAATTGCATACAATCTGGGAGATCGAGACTTCAACAGAGTCTTAACCCTTCATCAAGATTTTAAAATAGATGATCTGATGAAAAAAGTGAATAGGTCTTACTCGATAACCTACAAGATTTCTTATGCTCTCTCGAATACACATCATTCAGATGTATTCTTGAGAAATGAATTCATTGAAGTTCCATGAATCTTTGAGGACTTCGTCAGGGTAGTTCTACCGGAACCTATTGATCTCCAACTATAAAGGAGATCGATATGAGAATCCAAGATCAACCCATCTTCAACAAGAGTCAAAGTCTCAAAATTGAGCCAAAGAGGATGTCTTTCCAACAAGATATGCTAATGAGCAGTAGCCGTTGGGAAGAAAAAAAACCGAGTACAACCCAGCGAATCCCAGATGTTTTCAAAACACAAGGAGAGCTGAAGTGCCCGGAAGGATGACGAGGAGTTGAAGTGGTATTCGACATTACTCAACGGGATAATATATTCCCTTGTAATGTCCTATATTATCTCCAACAACCGATAGTCGGAAAATTTCAAGGATGCCTAAGGATGGGTGAAATTGAGCTGACTATCATGGGGATTGCAGGAAGAATCTCAGATCAGTTAATACTTGGGATCGAGTTTCTCGAGGATCATAAACCTTGTGAAAGATTACAAGATGGAATGAAGTTCATAGTGGAAGATAAAAGATATAGAATCATATGACCACTAGCCCATTCTCCATATACATTTCTACCGGAATGATATATGATGGATACAAGGCCGAATATTTCACCGCCTATGTCAACTCAGGCGCTGGAATATGTATTGCAAAGCAGGAGGTTTTCCCTAAAGAAATTGGAGAAGATTTACCAGCTAACGCAGGAAGAGATTTCTCAAAAAGAATTCTTATTCTTAATCGAGGAATCAAACAAGCGGAAATCATGATCGGAGGTGTAGGCGGTACCCCATGGTAAAAAGTAAAGACACCACCAATCTATTTCCATAATACAGAAGCAGATGTTTTGTTAGGTAATAATTTCCTACAAACATTCAAGCGTTTTACATAGGAAAATGAGACAAGAATGCTTATTTTCACAACCTTATGTGATCATAAGATTATTGTCCAAAGACTGCGAGAGGCATTCTATAGAAAAATGCTCATTAATTTTCGCAGCAAGCGTGGTGATGAAGCCAAACTTCGACATCCAAAAATGGCGGATAAAAGAAGGTTTGGTGATGCATTATTATCCTATCGACAATATGGTTCGAAGCAGAAGGACACCAAGAGATGGGATAATAACTTGTATTCATTTAGGATACAAGGAGAAGAACGAGTACCTCCAGAGGCAATTGCATAATTGATGAAAAGCCTATTGGAGAACATACCGAGTGAGATGACCATTAAAGACCAAATATCACTCGAAGATGTTAAGAAGAGAATCCAAAGGAATTACAATGAAAATCATTTGGCATGGTGGAACAAGAATGAGCTCAAAACATCCTTAAAGGTTAAACCCGGAAAGGAACACGAGTTCGTGAGATACAAGCCAATTCTTATGAATTAAGAGGATCGTGAGGATATGCAGAAGATTCTTAAGAAACATCTTGACCTTAAGTTGATTTCACCAGGAGTTTCTCCATACAGCAGCCTAGTATTTCTTTTAAGGAATCATGGAGAAATCAATAGAGGGGAAGTCAAGACTTGTTATTAATTACAAATGGATTAATAACATATTCCGCTGAGCAAAGAAACCTACCGGAAATTCTGTAACATAGCGCATGTAGGCTGTTGGATTGATAGAATCTGCCAAGCATGCCCAGAACAGAAGGAACTCGAGTTTGGGAAAGGATTCCGACCCAAACCCGACCGACGAGAAAGCAGGGCGGATAAGGACAAAGGACCTGCCCAAAAGAAAAGTTATCTGCGTGGACCACGAAGGCAAAATTTTTAAAAGATTCCCCGACAAAGGTAATACGGGCTGAGTCACGCCCAACAAGCATCACATGGGATAGAGTCACGAGAAGAAAAAAGAGATTCCCCGACAACAATCACATGGGATGAGTCACGAGGAAAAGCTGGCAAAGCACTAACTTAGTGGTTGATCCACTAAGAAAAGGAGACAGCTGGCTAAAATGAGATTTGAAATCCGCACTTCAAGTCCGGATTTTGCCTATAAATAAGCAAGGTAGAAGGAAGCTAAGGACATCGAACATCTCCCTTAGTTTTCTCTAGAATAAAATCTTTTGTAAACATTTTGAGTGTTCTTAGTTTAGTTTATATACTTACGAGTGATAGTCTTCTCCATGAGAGGCTAATCTAGTATTCTCCTCCCAAAAGGAGATTACAGATATAATATATATTTTTAAGTTCTTAATAAAAAAAAGGGTTTTTTTGCTCCAACATATGTTGAAGTATTTTTTTTATTTATCCCTTGAAAGAATTATCTTGTACACTTGGGGTAGGAAACGAACTAAAATTGTGCTGAACAGTTTCTGAAGGAGCTGGATAATTTGTAGACTATCTTCCCTGAGGGTTGAAGTTGAACAGTGAGGAGTTATTCGTAAAACGATCTAGGGGCAGTGATTTTCCAACCGGTGGCGTTGCGAACCACTTCACTCGGAGCTGTTGCGGTCAAAGAAAGATATGCATTTTAAGGGATGAATTAATTTACGGAAGAATGTTGGGTCTGATATTAATCAAATTAATGTTGATTTAAGATATAAAGATCATATGGTGTGGAAGATGGAAAATTTTAATTATAAATATTTTTGGGAGATAGTGAAAATTTTGGATGTTTGTGAAAAGATCAAAAGGAATAATCATAGTTGTGGTAATTGGAAACAACTTTTATGTTTTATGGTATTTTGTTATAACTAGCAGTGCACCCACGTGTTGCGCGGTCATTCATCTCATAAAATTCATATATAGATAGATACATGTATATATATGCATAACTAAACATGAAATATGATGTAAGCAAACTTCAGACAAATAAGTCAACGTAGATGATGAAATTTGAGAGATTTCTCGTATCAAAACACATAAAAATATCAATGAATTGATTCAAACACTGTATTAAATTCAAAAGACATACTAATAATACATCACGTACATAATAAAACCTACAAATTTTGAAAGACTTCCTTGTAGACAACATTAGTAGTTGAACGAACACGTGGATTATCTTTATCGTGAACTAAAATCCTCAAACCATCGGGTCTCGTCACACGCGAAGCTGCTACATACAGTTGACCATGGCTAAACACATGTTTCTTCAATAGCAAACCAACATGAGAGAGTGATTGTCCCTGACTCTTATTAATCGTCATTGCATATGATACAATCAAAGGAAACTGTCTTCTCTGAAACTTAAACGGCAATCTCGGATCAGATGGAGTCAACGACATTCGTGGAATTAGAACCTCATGACCTGCGTTACTTCCACCCAAGATCTTTGCTTGCAACACATGAGTACCAAACTTTGTTATAACCATTCGAGTACCATTACAGAGTCCACGAGAATGATCAATATTACGAAGCAACATCACAGGAGTACCAACCTTCAACAACAACTGATGATTTGGAACACCCGAGCATCTTATACCATTCAGAAATTCCATGGTGTGAACATCAGCCAAAACACCATCACTTGAACTCGACTTGCACGTGCTATCCGAACTCAAATAAGTTTTCAAGTCACCTGAATTCAATGAAGTCATGTATTCATTTACACTATCCACAACATCAAGAGTTGGTGCCAGTATAGCACGATCTTTAAGATAACTCGCAACATCGACGGAACTTTCATTCAACATATATGTTTCAAAAACAATATCCCTAATCGGATCATCTGAAGCCCTCATCAAAACACCATCAGGAATATCCACTTCGAGATATCCATCTCGATCAACTCCAATTGTACCATCCCCAATCAATGCAATCCATTTTTGAAAAAGCCTCAATCTTCATAGCTTCAAGAGCTGAGAGTGAAGGATTATCAAGCCTCATATTTCTCGTCAACCTCAACAACTTGCAATGCTGCCAAATGGTGGATGAGTTTATAGTTGCCCGTACAATCTCTTGTCTGGTGCCTTTTGGTATGACAGGTAAAATTTGACGAAAATCTCCACCAAAAACTACAGTTTTACCACCAAAAGGCTTATTCTTATTCATTGGACAGGTCAATTGCATGATGTCTCGAAGGGTCTTATCAAGAGCTTCAAAACAGTGTCTATGCATCATAGGTGCTTCATCCCAAATAATAAGCTTTGCTCGAACAATAAGTTCTGCCAACTGACTACCCTGACTAATAGCACAAGTTGAATTTTCATTAATATTAATTGGTATAGCAAACCTTGAATGAGCAGTCCTTCCACCAGGCAATAAAAGAGATGCAATCCCACTTGAAGAACATTAAGAACGATATCGCCATCCGACCTCAATCTTGCAGACAATGCTCTCCACACATAGGTTTTCCCAGTACCACCATAACCATACACAAAGAAAACACCCTCATTACCTGAGCAAACTGCTTCCATGACCATATTATAAACCGTAAGCTGCTCCTCATTCATGTTTCCAACCAAAACCTCATGTTCCTGTCTCAACACAGCTCGATTATATCGCATTTCATCATGAACCAATTTATTATGAGTAGCAACAACACCTGTCAAATCTGGGTATGGCATCGAATCATAATCCTTTAAACTTTTACCTAAACTTTGCAATATTTTATCGATCTCAATCAATGCAATGTTCTTGATCTCTTCCTCACTCAAGCTTAGATCTGTGAAGCAACGCCGAGAAATATATAAAAAAATGAAAAATATTATCTAAATAATCATGTAATTACTTATAAAAAGTCTGCCATAAGTAAACATATAGACTTCTATAACGTTGTTACCTGGATGATTTAATATCCTACTGTTGATGATATAATACATCATCCGCCAAATACTCCCAACACTTGCTCCAAACTTCTTCAGGCCTAATTAAAGATTCTGAGGATAATAATATTGCAAACAAATATCTCAACGAATGACCAGATGAAAACTGACTTGCCTCAATAATTCCATCAATATACTCCTTATCATCATCCAGAAGACCATGAGCATAACAGGCATCACGAAAAGTATCATATGTAGTTTCACCAACAGTTCTTATTTCCTCATAGCTCGTTGGGCCTCGACAAACATTCAACAAACATCTCAAGTAATACACCTCTCCACTACCAGGTGGCACATAAAAGACACGACCTAATGAGAAACCCTGCTTCCGAGGGGTCCACTCTCTTCTATCCCGCTTTCAAACAAACTTTTGAGGGAACTCAGCATAAGTGAAATTTTTTGCTTCAACATAGCGTTTGTTTGCTTCAAACCAAGCAACAAACATGTTGTGACCAATGGATGGACGATTCATGACATCATCTATCGGATCATCATCCGAGAACAAAATAGGCTGCTCATCAGGTAGATGAAAACTAAGACGCTCAACGGGTGGATTTTTGTACTGAATTTCAAAGCCCAAAAGCCTCCACATAGCCTCACATGGAGATACATATCTGCAATCATAATACATGTTGATTTCGTCGATGGGTTTGCAGCATCTTCATTAACAACACTTTTATAGAACGAAGTTGTAACTCTATCATGCCCCTTGTTAACATACTTGAATAAATATTTGATTGATCGAGATTGATTGCACCACTCAACATTCAAATGCGCACCATACTTAAATAACAAATGACGATTGTGAGGTATAACGTACCTATTGTCCAAGTCAATACCATTCTTACTCATAGTCCTCCCATTATTCCTACGACGATAAACTGGGTAACCATCATCATCAACTGACGTCATCTCAACAAATGACTTTGGGTAGTGTTTACTGCATTTTCCGTCAACCATGCATGGAGAATTAGGTCTTGAAACACCACAAGGACCATGAATCATAAATTCTCGAACTGCACTATAGTAAGAAAGATCAATCTTTTCATCTGGAATCTCAGCTGATATTATATGGTCAATGTCAGCAGGCATGGGGTACTTATCCTCTTTAGCAAGAAAAAGCAAGATATGAGCATGTGGCAATCCACGCTTTTGGAATTCAACTGTATAGACCACTGACAAATACAAATGATCCAAGTAAGGTCACTTCATAAAAAACAATGAAAAATACATACATAAATAACAAATTCAAATAAAAATGGAAATCTGCAAGGACTTTTAAAAATACCTGCTTTGACAACACCAAATATCTTATTCTTCCGAAGATCTCCAACCAAAGCATCCAACTTCATCTTGAAGACACGACATACAATATCGGGACGATCCTCAGCCTTCAACCCTCGACTATCAAGAAATCTAACTATTTCAGGCCATTTTGGATTACAAGTGAAGGTTATAAAAAGATCTGGATAACCAATCCAACGACATATTGCCATTGAATCTTGATAGTTTTGAATCATGAAACGTGCTCCGCCAGTGAAAGATGGAGGTACAATAACGTGCAGACCCAACACCAATGGATCTGTCTCACCTCGAAGCAATGCATCAGCAAGTCCCCTATACATCTCACAACGTAATTGTTTTTGATGCGTACGAATATAAATCAATCGTGCATATTCCACCATTGTGAAAGCATCAACAATAAATTGTTGCGTTAATCGCCTTGCATATAAAATAGATACACGTTCCTCCTCTCTTTCATGTAAACGATAAGCAAACCATTCTCTAATACTGACTCTCTTCCTTGCTGCACCACAAGAGCGGCCACTCACAGACAAATGTATATCTTCTCTATACCCATCATCACCATATGGAAACAACAAAGGATACTACAAAGGTAGATATGCAGGATTTAAATCATTTATTCTCTTCAATTGATGTGTCCGTGTCTCTACTATTATGTCTCTATCACCCAAACACTCATCAAAATCACCAACCACTATAGCAGCAATCTCAGACACTGTAGGCAAATTATAACGTCTAGCATCTCTTCCCCGTCTTCCAATCAACCTCAACCTAACATCAGAACTCTGACCTTCAACCAACTTGTCTCTAGCCATTCTAAATGATCTTACCAACACATTACATGTATTAAACATGGCTAATAGTCTTGAAACTATATCTGCCTGAAGAGTGTTGTCATCATCACTAGACCTATAAAGTAGTGAAAATCAAAGGATTAGAAACACTCAATTTCAATAAATCATGGACACTGTTACAATATAACAAAGCAATACTACGTAAAGAACGTTTAAAAAAAAACAAAACAATACCTCATGCAGCCAAGACGATTACTGATTTCATTATCAGTATCATATATATATATAGTTGTGCGAATTTTGGAGCCGACCCCTCTTCTGGCAACAAACTACCCATCAAATGATAATTTTGTCCACATAACTTAAAAACAGGCGGACAACCGCCTGTATTAATTGAACGATCAATCTTTCCACCCATTGACGTAAAACAAAACATGTTATTGTATGATCTTATATTATCCAAAAATGTCTACTACTCTCACTATTTCCATGCAAGAGATCATACAATATCTCTGGAGGTCTTCTCATAGAAGGGAGTTGAATTTTTCCCTGCCCACAACACAATGAGTATCTTGGATGTCTTGCCCTAAAATAAGATTGCGATCGCTCCGCGAACCAGAACACAGAGTTGCAAAATGCACATTTAAAAGTTGGATCACCAAAATCCAAATAAGCTATAAAATGCACACACAAAAAAAAAAAAAAATCAATTGCATGTATTTAAAAAAATGAATAATATAAAAAAACATACCAATAGAACGGGCAACCTCTTCAGAACCACATCCAGAGAACTCTGTAATTTAAAATATCAAATGTAAGATAACACATAAAATTTCAATAAATATATCTAGACAACTTAATAATATAACATACCATGAACATGAACATCGTACAATTCATCGTTATTTTCGATGTCAAAAGCTGACGTGGATTCTAATAATGTTTCCATATTTTTCGGATCTCCAATAATTGTCAAATCAATAACATTAGAAGAATTAGATCTCATAACCGCAAATGGCCCACCATTCACATTCAATGGCTCGTTACTTCCACAATAAACCTTCGATACCATGTCATTAGCTGAGCTAACTGTACAAAAATTATTTTATTTATATCAACTTAGTACATGAAATTTAACAATAACATTACAAAAATAAATACAACAAAATATATTAAATAATATAGATGAAATACCATTACTAATTTCAGATAGAGGAATTCTTGACGAAGATGGTGCAACATTGCTCGACGTTGAGCCATATTCATGTACTGACTTTACAGGTACATCAATGAATACACTTTCTGCATGCAAAAAACAACAAAAAATCCATGTCAAAAAAACCACCTTGAATTACATTAATGTATTCGAATGATATGCTCACCTTATGAAAGTAGCAAAATCTAAACACTATAAAAAATTAAATCATTATAAGTTGAAATCAATAATTCTACCATATATCTCAAACTAATATATGCAATCACATGGAGATACAACAACGAACCTAGGCAAAAACCATATGATATTATAAATGTATTTTAATAATATGCTAGACTCATGCAAATAATAAAATCCAAACACCATTCAAACAAAAAAAAAATTCAAATTTAGTTTATAATGTTAAAATCAAAAATAGCAACTAATTAAAATAAAATCTAATTAGAAACAACATGAAGAACATATGTGTTCTAAAATTTCATATAAATATATGTTCAAGATACAATTTAATTTTAAAATGAATAGATTTTTGTTACAAATTATAAATTTTTGACAGCTAATCAATATTATTTCAAACATATAAAACTAATTAACATAATTCATGTATTACTAATATACATTCCAAAAAAATGATTAAGATTCATATCTAATCATTAAGCAAAATAAATTCAATTCAAATACACAAAACCTCAATCCAATAAACAAAAAAGTAGAGTCAACATTCCCCACCTACTACCACTAAGTGCACGCAACCATCGAGAACACTAAATGCAAATCAATAGAATTTTGCACCTATGTGCTATTTTCAACTATGGAGGAAAAGTCCACCCCAAACACAACTCTCGAGAGCAAACACGGCGACCTGCACCGCCACCACACACGGCGACTTGCACCGGCACCGAACACCGGCACCGAAAAACTATCACCTCCTCCAAAATCTGGGAATTTCTTTCATATTCCCAGTCCATCCTTCCTACTTCGTAAAAAAACCTAAAAAGAATCGATCCTCCTTGCTTAGATCTGCGATCTTTCCATCATGAAATCAATCTCTGTTAGTAAGATCTATGACCTTTTCATCATGAAATCCGTATCTGTTGGTAAGGTCTATGTCGTTTCCGTTCTAAATCCATGTTTGTTGGTAAGATCTATGAGTCTATGTTCTAAATCTGTGCTTCTTCGTAACGTCTACGCTGTTTCCGTTCTAAATCTATGTGTGTTCGTAAGATGTACGCCGTTTATGTTCTGAATCTCTGTCTGTTGGTAAGGTCTGTGTCGTTCCCGTTCTAAATCTATGTTTGTTGGTAAGATCTATGAGTCTACGTTCTATATATGTGCTTCTTTGTAAGGTCTACGCCGTTTCTGTTCTAAATCTATGTGTGTTCGTAAGATGTACGCCGTTTATGTTCTGAATCTTTGTCTGTTGGTAAGATCTATGTCGTTTCCGTTCTAGATCTATTTTTGTTGGTAAGATCCTAGCGTTTTCAAGATGGAATCTGTCTCTGTCCGTAACATCCATAGCATTTTAATGACTTTTTCTTGGTATGAAATCTAATCTTTCTTTGTTCAGTCTCTCTTTGTTTATATGATCTATTGACATTTAATGGTTCATCCTAAAAGCAGTTCATTATTCCTGTCTTCTGTTATCTATCAAAAAAATAAGTTTTTTGATAGACAGTTCATGGAAAATGACTGTCCAGTTTTCAACTAAAATAGTGGATCTGAGTTCTTAACTTGTCCAATTTAAGATGACCATTTTCTATCTTGTATATGCCTTCAATTTTTTTGCAACATTCTTACATAACACAACACCAGTTCATGCATTGCAAAGAATTGAACAAAAAGGATTTGAAAACCTCAGAATCAAGTAAGTCATTTGAGCTACCTAATTCACTACTGTTGCATTACTAAGTTTGCATTCAATTTAGACACCAAATATAAAATATATGTATGTTTAGACTGAAAATGTCATACATTATGTGTGTGTTTAAACCCTGCCTCATTATTCTGATTTTCAATAATCTGCAGGCAATTGGACCCTTTTTTTCTAATTCAAGTTTCACTGTTCAACAACAAACCAAGTTGTACTATCTTCCTTAAAGAAGCAAAAAAAGATAAGCATCTGAAAACTTGCTTACTTTCATCAATTTCCTGAGATTACAGTTTTACTATTTTGTCCAAATATTTATACTAGTATATTTGTTCTCTACCTACACATTCTGCTATAGGAAATCTTATTTGTTATAGCATCTTACATTTTGGATATGTATGCAACACTAAGCCTTTTTTTCTTTACTGCACTTCCACAATTCAGTACAATCTCATCATGCAACTCAGCACAATCTTATTGATTGAATGGTTTTCCTATGTTACATAACCACAAATCTCAGAGTATAGAATAACTATCTAGTACTCATACATAATCTAGCAAAAATAGTCTAATTATTTTTTGTACATAAATACTCAACCACAGTTTCTATTTTGTATCTGCCTTCAATGTTATTGCAAGGTTCTCAGTTTTCAACTAAAATAATGGTGGATCTGAGTTCTTAACTTGTTACATCTACATCTTAAATTTTCAAAATTTATACACAGGGATTTAAAAAACTCTGAAGCTACATGCAATGTTGTCTCCTCTGTTTAAAATATTTTATACTCTAGATGTTGGTATATGTTTGATTTGATTTCATATGTTGGTATATGTTGGTATATTTTATATTCTACATGTTTGTACATGTTGAGCTTACAGTCTTACTTGAGTTAGCCCCACACATGATTGTAGCTATCCATATTCTGACCTTACAGTCTTATTATTTGTCCATCCCTACAACTTGTTATGAACATGCATGCAATTTGTTATAGCATCTTACATTTTGGATATCTATCAACACTATGCCCTTTTCTTTTTACTGCATTTCCACCATACAACAAAATCTGTTCATCTTAAATTTTCAAAATTTATACACAGGATTTTAGAAAACTTTGAAGCTACATGCAATGTTGTGTCCCCTGTTTAAAATTTTCAACAGCATCCCATATGTTGGCTACTAATTATTATGTTCAAAGTTTGATTTCATATACCTCTATCTACGAAACATTATACCATTTTCTGTCTTGTATATGCCTTCAATTTTTTCGCAGCATTCTTACAAAACACAACACCAGTTCATGCATTGCAAAGAATTAAACAAAAAGGATCTGAAAACCTCATAATCAAGTAAGTCACCTTAGCTACCTAATTCACTATTGTTGCATTACTAAGTTTGCATTCACTTTAGACATCCAAATATAAAATATATGTGTGTTTAGACTGAAAATGTCATACATCTATGTGTGTGTTTAAATCCTGCCTCATGGATCTGATTTTCAATAATCTGCAGGCAATTGGACCTTTTTTTTCTAATTCAAGTTTCACTGTTCAATCTCAATTGGCCAAGTTGTACTATCCCCCTTGAAGAAGAAAAAAAAAGATAAGCATCTGAAAAATTGCTTACTTTCATCAATTTCCTGAGATTACAGTTTTACTATTTTGTGCAAATGTTTGTGCAAATGTTTATACTATTATATTTGTTCTCTACCTACACATTATGCCATAGGATATCTTATTTATTATAGCATCTTACATTTTGGATATGCATGCAACACGATGCCTTATTTTCTTACTATCTTCCTTGAAGAAGCAAAAAAGATAAGCATTTGAAAACTTGCATACTTAATCAATTTCCTGAGATTACAGTTTTACTATATTATGCAAATATTTATACTATTATATTTGTTCTCTACCTACACATTCTGCCATAGGAAATCTTATTTGTTATAGCATCTTACATTTTGGATATGTATGCAACACTAAGCCCTTTTTTCTTTACTGCACTTCCACAATTCATTACAATCTTTTCATACAACTCAGCACAATCTTATTGATTGAATGCTTTTCCAATGTTACATAACCACAAATCCCAGAGTATAGCATAACTATTTATTACTCATACATAATCTAGCAAAAATAGTCTAATTATTTTTTGTACATAAATACTCAACCACAGTCTCTGTCTTGTATCTGCCTTCAATTTTTTTGCAAGGTTCTCAGAAAATATAACAGCAGATGATGATTGCAGAGAATTCACCAAAAAAGGATCTGAAAACCTCAGAATTCAGTAAGTTATCTGAGCAACCTAATTCACTACATTCACACTACTAAGTTTGCACTCAGTTTAGACATCTAAATATAAAATTAGAAGAAAGAAATCTGTGTATTTAAACTGAAAATGTTATACATCTATGTGTGTGTTTAAACCTTGGCTCAAGGAAGACATCACATACTTTCCAGATCCTTTTTCCTGAATTCTCTGCAATCAAGTTGTATTATCTTCTTTAAAGAACCAAAGAGTTAAGCATTTGAAACCTTGCATACTTAATCCATACATCATTGTTTTGAAGATATACTTTTTAACATTGTTTTTATCTCACTATCTTCAATAGTTTCCACCACTGTTGTGGAATGATTACAGTAAAATAACATCTGATTCCCTTGTACTTAATTGTTTTAGGTGGAATTATATCCTTCCTTCAAAAAATACTCATATGGTTTTCATTATGCATTTTATCCATTCCAGCATACTCCCACGTTCTTATATCTATTCCCCACTCATACACTTAATCATGGGAAGTGTTATTTGTTATAACACCTTACATTTTGGCCAGTACTTAGGGTATTAGATTCCATATATCTGTATCTATGAAACACTATGAAAAACTGGGCTATCCAAGTGATCTGTGCCTTATAGATTGAACCTAATTTACAATGTAACTACGTGTTCTCCCACTTTCTCTAACATTGTCTGCAATGCATATCGATCATATTGAAATTAAAAGCTCCATGTTTTATTTTCATGTCAAGGGTACACCTCATTCAAGACATCAACAGAATTCTATCAGCAACAACAACTCAAAAGCCAAGTAAGGTTGCTCAACTTGATCCTCACCACTTCAATTACATTCAATATAACTTACAATATAGGTCAAGTGACAGTTTTACTTAACTTAGCCCCATGAATGTAGCTATCCATTTCTATATGTCACAGTTTTACCATTTTGTGCAAATCTTTAAATATTTTATACTCTAGATGTTGGTATATGTTTGATTTGATTTCATATGTTGGTATATGTTGGTATATTTTATATTCTACATGTTTGTACATGTTGAGCTTACAGTCTTACTTGAGTTAGCCCCACACATGATTGTAGCTATCCATATTCTGACCTTACAGTCTTATTATTTGTCCATCCCTACAACTTGTTATGAACATGCATGCAATTTGTTATAGCATCTTACATTTTGGATATCTATCAACACTATGCCCTTTTCTTTTTACTGCATTTCCACCATACAACAAAATCTGTTCATCTTAAATTTTCAAAATTTATACACAGGATTTTAGAAAACTTTGAAGCTACATGCAATGTTGTGTCCCCTGTTTAAAATTTTCAACAGCATCCCATATGTTGGCTACTAATTATTATGTTCAAAGTTTGATTTCATATACCTCTATCTACGAAACATTATACCATTTTCTGTCTTGTATATGCCTTCAATTTTTTCGCAGCATTCTTACAAAACACAACACCAGTTCATGCATTGCAAAGAATTAAACAAAAAGGATCTGAAAACCTCATAATCAAGTAAGTCACCTTAGCTACCTAATTCACTATTGTTGCATTACTAAGTTTGCATTCACTTTAGACATCCAAATATAAAATATATGTGTGTTTAGACTGAAAATGTCATACATCTATGTGTGTGTTTAAATCCTGCCTCATGGATCTGATTTTCAATAATCTGCAGGCAATTGGACCTTTTTTTTCTAATTAAAGTTTCACTGTTCAATCTCAATTGGCCAAGTTGTACTATCCCCCTTGAAGAAGAAAAAAAAAAGATAAGCATCTGAAAAATTGCTTACTTTCATCAATTTCCTGAGATTACAGTTTTACTATTTTGTGCAAATGTTTGTGCAAATGTTTATACTATTATATTTGTTCTCTACCTACACATTATGCCATAGGATATCTTATTTATTATAGCATCTTACATTTTGGATATGCATGCAACACGATGCCTTATTTTCTTACTATCTTCCTTGAAGAAGCAAAAAAGATAAGCATTTGAAAACTTGCATACTTAATCAATTTCCTGAGATTACAGTTTTACTATATTATGCAAATATTTATACTATTATATTTGTTCTCTACCTACACATTCTGCCATAGGAAATCTTATTTGTTATAGCATCTTACATTTTGGATATGTATGCAACACTAAGCCCTTTTTTCTTTACTGCACTTCCACAATTCATTACAATCTTTTCATACAACTCAGCACAATCTTATTGATTGAATGCTTTTCCAATGTTACATAACCACAAATCCCAGAGTATAGCATAACTATTTATTACTCATACATAATCTAGCAAAAATAGTCTAATTATTTTTTGTACATAAATACTCAACCACAGTCTCTGTCTTGTATCTGCCTTCAATTTTTTTGCAAGGTTCTCAGAAAATATAACAGCAGATGATGATTGCAGAGAATTCACCAAAAAAGGATCTGAAAACCTCAGAATTCAGTAAGTTATCTGAGCAACCTAATTCACTACATTCACACTACTAAGTTTGCACTCAGTTTAGACATCTAAATATAAAATTAGAAGAAAGAAATCTGTGTATTTAAACTGAAAATGTTATACATCTATGTGTGTGTTTAAACCTTGGCTCAAGGAAGACATCACATACTTTCCAGATCCTTTTTCCTGAATTCTCTGCAATCAAGTTGTATTATCTTCTTTAAAGAACCAAAGAGTTAAGCATTTGAAACCTTGCATACTTAATCCATACATCATTGTTTTGAAGATATACTTTTTAACATTGTTTTTATCTCACTATCTTCAATAGTTTCCACCACTGTTGTGGAATGATTACAGTAAAATAACATCTGATTCCCTTGTACTTAATTGTTTTAGGTGGAATTATATCCTTCCTTCAAAAAATACTCATATGGTTTTCATTATGCATTTTATCCATTCCAGCATACTCCCACGTTCTTATATCTATTCCCCACTCATACACTTAATCATGGGAAGTGTTATTTGTTATAACACCTTACATTTTGGCCAGTACTTAGGGTATTAGATTCCATATATCTGTATCTATGAAACACTATGAAAAACTGGGCTATCCAAGTGATCTGTGCCTTATAGATTGAACCTAATTTACAATGTAACTACGTGTTCTCCCACTTTCTCTAACATTGTCTGCAATGCATATCGATCATATTGAAATTAAAAGCTCCATGTTTTATTTTCATGTCAAGGGTACACCTCATTCAAGACATCAACAGAATTCTATCAGCAACAACAACTCAAAAGCCAAGTAAGGTTGCTCAACTTGATCCTCACCACTTCAATTACATTCAATATAACTTACAATATAGGTCAAGTGACAGTTTTACTTAACTTAGCCCCATGAATGTAGCTATCCATTTCTATATGTCACAGTTTTACCATTTTGTGCAAATCTTTAAATATTTTATACTCTAGATGTTGGTATATGTTTGATTTGATTTCATATGTTGGTATATGTTGGTATATTTTATATTCTACATGTTTGTACATGTTGAGCTTACAGTCTTACTTGAGTTAGCCCCACACATGATTGTAGCTATCCATATTCTGACCTTACAGTCTTATTATTTGTCCATCCCTACAACTTGTTATGAACATGCATGCAATTTGTTATAGCATCTTACATTTTGGATATCTATCAACACTATGCCCTTTTCTTTTTACTGCATTTCCACCATACAACAAAATCTGTTCATCTTAAATTTTCAAAATTTATACACAGGATTTTAGAAAACTTTGAAGCTACATGCAATGTTGTGTCCCCTGTTTAAAATTTTCAACAGCATCCCATATGTTGGCTACTAATTATTATGTTCAAAGTTTGATTTCATATACCTCTATCTACGAAACATTATACCATTTTCTGTCTTGTATATGCCTTCAATTTTTTCGCAGCATTCTTACAAAACACAACACCAGTTCATGCATTGCAAAAAAAAAAGATAAGCATCTGAAAACTTGCTTACTTTCATCAATTTCCTGAGATTACAGTTTTACTATTTTTTGCAAATGTTTGTGCAAATGTTTATACTATTATATTTGTTCTCTACCTACACATTATGTCATAGGATATCTTATTTGTTATAGCATCTTACATTTTGGATATGCATGCAACACGATGCCTTATTTTCTTACTATCTTCCTTGAAGAAGCAAAAAAGATAAGCATTTGAAAACTTGCATACTTAATCAATTTCCTGAGATTACATTTTTACTATATTATGCAAATATTTATACTATTATATTTGTTCTCTACCTATACATTCTGCCATAGAAAATCTTATTTGTTATAACATCTTACATTTTGGATATCTATGCAACACTATGTCTTTATCTCTCTACTACATTTCTACCATTCAACACAATTTATTCTCACAACTAAGCACAATCTTATTGCATCTGCCTTATATCTGAGATATACTGCATAAATACTCAAATACACTTTCTAATGCATCTGCCTTGTATCTAAGATGTCATTATTTTTTTGCAAGGTTCTTAGAAAACACAACACCAGATGATGATTGCAGAGATTTCACCAAAAAGGATATCAAAACCTCAGAATTAAGTAAGTCACCTAACCTACCTAATTCACTACAACAATTCAAGCTACAATTCCCTTGCAATAATACAGATCTATAATTCAAAAAAAAAAAAAACTGCAATATCAAGAATTACAAACCTTGATCAAGATGATCCATCCTGCTACGCTTCCTGTTAATCACAACTGACTTTGTAAGCTTTCTCATATCTCTTTATTCTTCAGTAAACTTTCAACTGATAAACATCTCACAACTTGTCTCCCTCTCTGCAGTGACATTTATAAAGAAGGGAAAAAAAAGGAGTAGTGCATGTGGATATAGAGGTAATGATTTTATACTTGGAAATCTGTGAGATTTCTAACTAAATAATATAAAATAATATACATGTTTCTTGGTAAACAAAATTCATAATTTCTATTTAGTATTTCAATGAAAGAGAAGCTGGAAAGTCTGCTACTACCCTAACTACCCTACAAACAATCTTTATTAGATTTGATTTTCACATGCTAAAACATAAAAACCTAACTTGCATTCAGCCAAATTAAAGGGAATTACATGAGCAATACAGTGATCTCTTGATACATATTCCATTCTAACCCTTTTTTTTTTTTTTTTTTTTTGCAGAATTATCATATTTCCCTAACTAATAAAAATAGAGACAACAATCTGACATTCAAACAACTCAACTCTTCAAACTACTCATAGCTAATAACAGGTATCATTGCCTTCATGTACATTTTACATATCTTAAGTAAAACACCACACTCCCCTCAGCTTCTAATATATTTCTATTCTATCTACCTTCAATTTTTTTGTAAGGTTTTCAGAAGATACACCACCAGGTGATGATGCATTGCAAAGAATTCACCAAAAAGTATATGAATTCACCAAGTAAGTCATCTCACCTACCTAGTTTACTAAAGTGCCATTATTAACTTTGCATTCAGTTTAGGCATCCAACTATGAAATAAGAAGTAAAAAATCAATGTGTGTTTAGACTGAATTTCTGCCCTCTTTCTGTAGTCTTCAATAAAATGTGTTATACAAATTTCTGTGTTGCATGTCTGTTTGGTCATGTCTCTGTATATGAATTTAGAATACTTTCTCATTCAAAATGTGTCTAATAATCAAATAATGAAAAGAAAGCAAGCCATTAACCATTTCATAATTATCAAACTTAACAAAAAAAACATATCTTCTTCAAAACACTTAAAATACCATCAAACAGTACAACCACCAAAATGATAAAAACAAAAACACAGAACACCACATTGTCTAAGTTCCACTACAATCCAAACAAATACCATCAACATAAACCCCTAAACAATAAAGACTAAAACCACTTCAATCTTCTTCCAACTTGACACCAATCTCCTTCTTCTCCCCAGCATCAGTAGAGCTCTCATGAAAAAGTTTCCTTTTAATACTTCTCTCAAGATAGTCATCTTCAAATCCAGCACCAACCCTACTGCCCTTTGGTGTGCTGTAAGGTTCATCCAAATCCTCAACCTTCAAAAAAACCAAGAAAATGAACCAATCAAACCAAGAGTGAAAACCATAACTTTATAGCAAAACTTTATAGTAATTGAAATACCTTATCTAAGCTCAAACATAATGAATTGTAATCTTTTTCAAAATTCCAATCCTGAAACCAAAAGATAAATCACATAACCATAACTACAATTACCAAGGAAAAGTATATCCAACTGACCAAATAAGAAATTAACCAAGCTACCTGATCTATAGAAAGTACCTGATCCACAACACCATCTGGTTCATTGCTCCCCCCACCCAAGCTGTCATTCTTCAAACAAAAACAATTATATTAGGCAAGAATAACAAATACCAAACCACAACAATAAAAAAAAAAAAAATCTTAGCATTTAAGTTACAACAATTACCTGATTTTCATTACCAAGTGCTCCACTGTTACCCTCATCCAGATTGCTAACCTCCAATGCCATAATAAAGTAGTTAAGTTAGTTCTATTTCTTTCATTACTACAAAAGTCAGTGAATTACTCAAAGTAGTTAGGTAGTTAAGCTAGTACTATCTGATATTATAATGTAGTTAAGTTAGTACATCTCACAAAGAAAATGCTAAAGTAAATAAATTACCTGATCCACATCACCAATAGGTTCATTATTGACCACATTCAGAGCTTCAACCTTCAACACCAATAATGTCAGATAACTATTTTTATTCACAGAACCATTATTCACTGAAAAAACAGTAGAAGAAGTGTATTACCTGATCAGCAACAACTCCAGCATTAATTTGAGGCATATTTAAGCTAATCTTCTTCACACTATAAGCACCACTAAAGTTTTTCAACTGATCTGGAGTCACTTGAACCTTGAAGTATAGTTCTCTGTCAATTAGTTTCTCATTTATATCAACAGGGAGTATGCCACTCTCCAAAAGCTGTCAAAAAAAAAAAAAAAGATATAAATAATATATTAATAAAGAACTCAGTCTAGAATAGAAACTAAGGATCATACTCTTACATTTGCATTCTCTGTCCTGAGCTCAACTGCAGTTTTTCCAATGAGCTCAACACAATGTTGGTCCCATAGGATTAGAGAAGCATTGTTAGTGTAATCCTGAACCAAAACCTGAACCTTAAACCTGAAAAAGTTGAAAATGAGCAGCTATGTGAAAACAAATGCACATTACATTCATATAACTTTGGTATGTTTTTTGCATATCTACCAAAGAAAAAAAACAATACCTTGGTATGTTATTTGCATCAAATTTGTCACAATTAACACAGTAGAAAGACTGGTTAACCTTAGTCATCTTCCTATAACACCTTCGGCATGATAAGTACCACCAATCCCCAACCGTCTCAACACAGAGTATTCTACCAATAATCCAAAATGTACCAACCTGACAATAATAAAATACATCACATCTAATTCAATAACAGAAGACCAAAGTCATACATAACACATTAAAACAACATAAGGAAGAACAACAAACAATATCCATAAACAAAAACATACCTCAGCAAGTGTTTTGATCTCTTCAATTGTACGTAGGACAAAGTTCCCATTCAGCAGATCATCATTTTCCATACCTAGTGCATCCAAAGCAGGTAGAGGGGTAGCTCCACCCACACCATCATCATCAAACCTTTAAAATCAACACCCAAATTGAATAAGCAAATAGTCAGTTGCAAACAAAAACATTAAGAAATTCACTCCACATTACCCATTTCTATATGCAGTTATCTCAACCAAATCCCCATCCAATATCAGCTTAGTGGCATTATAAGTTGTAGAAACACTCACAACATCTGCATAAAAAAAAAAAAAAAAATCAAATCTTCAGAAATAACAACAAATCAAAACATAATTGCACATGCAAAAGAAAACAATAACAACTAATCATACCTTTAAAAACCTTAAATCGACAGAACTGGAGGATCATAATAGGAGCCTCTCCACCCTGCCTCACCCTTTCCATCATCACATCAACATAATCCTCCCACAAAGTACAACTTAACCGATTACGACTGAAACAAATGAAACTCAATATCAGAACATAGTAAAAAAAACAGAAACACAAAAGGTATACTAAAACACCTCAACACACCTATGGTCTTCCAAAATCACCTGCATCCACTTAGTAACTTGTTCACTGTTGCTGCGAGCACGTGGTGAATTCAAGCTCACAACACGACCAATAACATCTGCCCAAACAATAAAATAGAAAATCAGTGAATTGTTGCAACTTAAATGCTAATAACATGACCAACTTAAATGTTGTATATCAAAAAATAACAGAAATAACATGAATATTTGTGATTAATCTGAAAGTTGTCACCCTAAAACTGTACCAATCATCTCTGATTCTTGAACATGTCCAACTCTTGATACATCACTGAAATTCTTAAACTGGAAAATACACCATGGGAAGGTTGAATCAGACAACTCAAGCAATCTTGTGCTATTAATAAAAATTAACATGTAGCGATGGTCAGTTGTCTTGAAACGCATCCTGTTGTTTGTGACAACAAAATTCTTCACAGCATATAACTTTTCTTCACTTAATTCGACCTTCAGCTGAGGCAGCAACTCAATCTTGACAGTAGCATGAATCCTCTGCCCCTGCACAATAAATGAAACAATAATGATATACTCAGTTTAGTAAATTCTCAATATTTTCCACCACTACACTGAATTTTTAGCTTCATTGTTGCACATATTTGGAGAAATATTACCTCTGCATAATGGAACACACATTCCGTGCTTCGGAACCTCATAGCATTGCCATATGCAGGTACACGATAGCACCGAACGAGCCTCATCTTCACAGCCCATTGAGTCCTTGAAGGTCCAACATCCCTCAGAAAACTGAAGCAGCGCGCCATCCTGTTGAACAAACCAAAAGGGGTAAGCCATATATTCCACATAAAATGCAAAACAACAAACAGGAAGCACTTATTAGACATGTACTACCTGAAATCCTTTTGTAAGCAGCACAGCCTGATCAAGGAGAAATTGATTGTAATGTTTTGAGCATAAGCTCCTCAAGCCACTTCCTTATATAAATGCTAAGGAATGCCAAAGATCACACCACTGTTTTTCTTTTATTTTTTCAATGCTCAATAGATATATTAGAGGATATTTCATCATTACAGCCATACATGTTTGTACATCAAGAGGACAATTATCCCCTACCCCTTCCAATAAACTGTGTTTTGATTGGTTGATAGGATCATTTACTTAAAAAATCTTATTTCTTAAGAAAATGGTTAGCTCTCTGATTGATCAAAGAGGAGGTGCACTGCTTGAAACAATGTGATTGTCTGATTCATATTCTGTTGCAGCAAACAATCATTACATGCAAAAAAAAAAAAAATTCACTCAATCCATTACTGCCCAATAGAGATTCTCTCAAATGAAATAAAAATTTTATGCTAATTCACAAACAATCTCAATTGGCCAAGGTGGACACGGGCCTATCAATTAGGTGGCTGGTAGCACACTCTATGAATAGTCCTAATCATTTTTTCTACTTTTAGAGATAAAACATTAAATAGAAAATACAGATGTTCGATTCTCATTGGATGCATCAAACATGAGTGTGTAAGTCCAGATTTTTTATCCTTTCCAATGGAGAAATAATACACATCAATTTCTTAATCAATTTTTTTAATTCACAGAAAATAGGGTGCAATTTGGGCGGGAAAATGGCAAATCAGAAATTTCTTCCAATTTGTTTACTTTTAATATAGTATAGATAAGTTATATAGGGTGATATTTTATGTATTGAAGTTATATAATATGATAAAATTTTCATTCACTATCTTGAAAATGGTATTACGGGATGCGGACTCTAAGCAATTCACCTAACAAGAAAATTTGAAAAGTGAATATTACAATTTTCTCATCTACCGCACATATGAGTAAAATACTGAGCATAATCAATCTCATGACAGAAAATGAGCACTGCTTTCTTTGCAATCAATCAGCAGCATCATTGGTTCGCAATTTATGCGACAAAGAACACAATCCGACAAATTTACAAGAATTCATGATTCAGCACTTTGGAGGAATTGTAAAACAGGAAAATAAATCAGGCAAACACATCGTTTAAAAGAAAAAAAGGCGAAAGAAACCGACATTGGAAATCAAGAACTGAGTTCATGCTACAAAAATAAGACCTTGTTCCACTCTTCTTTTGGAGAAGCAGATAGGGTGTGTATAAGTTTGTCAAACCATGATGTAAAGGAAAACATTTCAAGATAATTATCTGCCAATTTTATTTAAAGATCGCAGTAGGGACACCTGGCGTTGGTGGGTTTGAATTCAAAACTGACGCGTGATCCCCTGCCCGAGTAACAGCATTGGCATCAGCTGCAGACAAAACTTCCAAATGTTCAAGCCCTAACTGCCGCTTAATGAGCTCAGCATTCTCCGAGAGGACCTCAAGTTCACCAAATGGCAGCTTCAGGTCCAACGCTTGAACACCAACAGCTTTAACTTCATCCTTCTTGAACCTCAAAAACGGCATACAAAGCTTCTGTGCCTGTTTGAAATTACCCGCTTGACCGATTTCACTTTTTTGCAATTCAGAGAGGATTTCTTGGTCCGGTGCGAAGGTGCAAGTTGCAGGATCAAATTTCCTCTGGAGAATGTTCAAACATTCCTTTTTCCACCCATCATACTGCTCGTTTACAAAAATCAAACCAACTGTAGGCTTATTCTGAACGGCAGGTGTGCTTGTTTTACCTTTCTTTGTACCAGAAACCTGCTTCTGCAAAAGCTTTCTCATTGAGACAATCGTATCCTGCAAATACTTGTTTGCCCGCTTGAGGGTGAGATCTGGTGAATCAGCTTTAGGCCACCCGGCTTTTACTGCGTATCCATCCTTCTTCAAGAGTTCCTGCCATACATGTTCAGCATAATGAGGGCAGATTGGAGCAATAAGAAGTGTTTGAACATCCATAAACCGCCACAATAAATCACGGTTCATTCCTCCAGCACCACAAGAGAGCCTATACTCGTCCCTAGCAGCTTGAAGATCATAGAAACCAGTTTTCAGAGCTTCCCTAAACATGTATTCACTATAGTTCTTCTCTGTCACATGGACTGCAATGTTTATTTCATTAGCAAACACACGATCTGCATATGTGGTAGGTGGAGTATTTCGCAAGGAGGATTCTGCAGCAAGAACCTCCTCCATCCATGAAATCTCTTTTGTAAGACGAAGGATAGCAGCATTAGCCGTCTCAAAGACAAAGTTAGCATCATCCATCCCATCACCTGCATCTGCAAGTGAGAATCTTGTGGCATCAGCTGAAAACTCTTCAATAGCTTGTCCAAGAGTCCTGAAATTCCCTGTTGACTTTGACATCTTCTCAGAGTTCAGCATAATATGACCATTGCATCTGAAACCCCCCGGCCAATGATGTTTGGGCATGAGTGCTGTGTGATTATAAATGCAAAATGTTAAATGATTCTGAATAAGATCCTTCCCAGATACTCTGAGATCAAATGGATACCAATACTCAAATTCTTGCTTCATCTTATTAAGAACAGATGAAGGTATTTCAGAGGATTTAGGATAAGGTCCATCAACAAATAAGAAATCCCAAATCTCATCTGTTAGATGCTCAGGTTTCACTAAAGACCTATCAGCTCCATACATGTCTCCTCCCTGCAGCATATGAGCTACAGTATAATATGCCATATAAAGAGTTGAATCAGATAAAGATTCAACAAGGAATTGTTCATCCCAGGGAATACGAGTCCCAAGACCAAAATTTCGAGAGCAGGCCCACTGGTTCAACCAGCTCAATGTGTGTTCAAATCCATGCCGTGTCTCCTCCGAGTACAGATTCATGCCAGCCAAGCACTCCTCCGCAGCCTTCCTCCATTCTTCCTCTCCATAAGTAATGTACCACTGATCGGTCAACGCCACAACACACTCATCCCCAGATCTTGACATGACTTTCTTTTCAGGCTCACTATAGACCACAGCTTGACCCAGCTCTAAAAGCTTATTCCTAATCAAACTTTTAGCCTCCTGAACCTTCATTCCGGTGTACTCACCAACAACCATGGTTCCCTCATAGAACCCTCCCTTGTAGATTATTTTCTTGGCCTCATCAAGCTTTTCCCTCTCATTCTGGCTTTTGATTTTTTTCTCAATGCATATTCTCTCTGCAGATTTGTCTCCAAAATCAGGATGGTGGATAATAGGTATGATCTCAAATGGCAATACCCATTCATCCTTCACTCCATACTTGGCTCTGAATGGCGGTTTTGCTTTCAAATCATGAAGGGCCATGTAATCATCAGGAGAATCACTTGGTACACTAGTAACAATACCAGTACCCTTGTCTGTGAGGACTGATAACATGGGAAGAGTATAAATAATCTCATTAAATGATAATGGAGATTTTAAGGGCAATCCAATAAGATCTTGACCAGTCAACTCCAGCAAACAAGTAGGTTTCTCAGGAACACGCGACAGCTTCTGATAAGCCAAATTCAGAGCTGCTCTTCTTGTTAAGATAAACACATCAGTGTCATTAATTTCAAAGGCCCCGTATTTCCCATCTGGCAATACCCAACAATTTGTTTGCCCATACATCGTCTCTGGTCTCAGTGTTGCCGCAGCAAGATAAACCTTCTTTCCTTCCAAAGCACTCATTTTTGGTGGGAAAGGTGACATAACCTCCATTTTTATGAGAGTGTACTCCTGTGGGATGACACCTTCCCCAGAAGCCCGATCGTGATCAGCACATGGTTGGCCATCAAAAGGTGAATATATAGTGTATCTCAAGTCCTTAACAATCTTACCTATTTCCTTCAATTTCCTCATTTGCCACCTAACGAACGAATCAAAATATGGATTCATATCAGTAGTGATAAATGTGCGCCTCCAATCACATCCCAACCCAAAAGCCTTCAAATCCTTCACGGCCAGAGGTGGAAAAAATGTCAGCCAATGATACGGGTTTGTGAACTTGGCTATCTCCGCATCAGACAAGTTATAACTCTTCATAATTTCCCATTGGTACTTGACACCACCGGACTTGGCAACAGCCTTTGATTTCTTTCCCTTAAACTTACCGTCAGGTTGAGTTTGATTCCCTTCACCCTCACCTTCTGGTTTCCCCTCTGATCCATCACTTTCCTCCTCTTTCATAACTGGAAACACAGGAGGGTTTCCAAACATCTCAATCTCCCTGGTGAGCTTATCAGCTGAAGCCTTAATGGGCATTCCAGTACAGTGGAAAGCAAAAGGCAAGAGCACATTTGCTCCCCTCAATCTATGATAGGCGGCAGCAAATTCAAGTTTTGAAAGGGAAAATGCATGGCCCAAATGGAGATATCCATTCATATAAGGGAATGGAAAGTTACCAAAGAACTTCTCGCCGGCTTTGGGTGGGGAGTCCTTTGGATCAGCCCGGAACACATTACCCTCCTCCCACCACTTCTGGACATCTTTTTCAATTTTAAGAAGCCGGTCTCTCCGAGCAAAGCTTTTTCCGGCATCTTCTGCCATTTCTTTTCCGGCTAGCCAACAAAAACTGCAATTCCATAGGAATTAGTAAGTTAAATCAAAATTACACGCACAAACCAACAGAAAACACTCAAAACATCAGACCTAAACACACTCAGTTTAGCAAATGAGTATTATCACACTATGTACGAGCAAAATCTTCAGACACCGTTAGAAAATACTCTCATTTCCAGTTTGTGCAGCCGTAGTGACATTTTTAATCAAACTAAGGACCATTGAGAGTAAGATAGAGAAAGTACAAAACTTACACACAGAGAGATATCTATACCTTGAATTGCTAGAACTGAAGTTCACAATTGGGAAAATCAAACAGAAAGGAAATTTGGGGCGAGGTAGAGCAAATCGTCTCAGTAGAGAATGAGACGGAGACGCCACAATTGGTGAGCAGCAATAGAGATAAAGAGAGGGGGTTGATGAAGGGCTAGGGTTTTTGTTTCTGTATCTATACATTTGTTGCCTGTATGTATCTATGTATTGACTCGCAGTAACTCACTAACTGAGTAACTACTGACCCACTCTCACCACTCGGGTCGGGTAGGGTCGGGTCACCCAACTGGTTAATGGTTATTATATCTATTTAAATTTCAATCTTAAAATTATTTGATATGCTTCAAGTTATGATCTCGAGTCATGTCAAGTTGTCAACCGCTTTAAAAGAGAATAGGCAAAGAGTAATTTAAATTTAATTAGGATTAACAAGATAAAATTATAAAATTATCCAAAACAAATAAATCTATATTTATATCTATATATATATATATATATATAAAGAAGACCTTCAATAAAAATAGCATAACTAATTTTCCCTCCTAAATTTACATACTATAATTGGAAAGAAGTTAGTTATAAGAATTAAAAAAATAAAAAATAAAAAGATTTATACTTTTAAGAATTGTAGGGTCCTCTAGGTTGTGCTATAATCTATTGGTAGGTTATGTAGGTTATTTTTGTCTTTCTTTTTTGTATTTTATATAAATCATAATCTTTAAATTAAATCATTTTTTCAATTAATTTTTTTTTGTTTTAATCTATGATATATCAAATTTATCATTTTGGTATCTAGAATTTTGTTCTTAATGCATGATATTCGGATTTATCATTTTTTATGAATTCTAATTTGTTATTTGCATTGCATCGTAAAAAAATAACAATGTAGAAATTTGATATTTAAATTTTGGTGCATAATTATATTTAACACAATTAGAAATGCAAAAACAAATGACTAAATTAAACTAAAATTAGGAAATTAAAAAAATAATTTGTAAAATACAAAGTTTTAGACTTTTGGGGAAATTAATTATAATGAAAAACATTTTTATATAGTTGTTTGGTTTATTTGTCAATATAAGTGGATTCAATATTCAATTATTTACGTTATTTGAATATATAGCAATATATTTAGGTATTTATATCTTTTTTTAACTATAAATAATTAAGTTAATGGTTGGACCGAAAATTTCAAAGAAATTTATAATTGTGAACGTTAGGGAACATTCAAAAAATACAATAATATATTTATCATGACAATTATGTCAATATTACAAATTCCAACATGCATAACATATCTTTAGGAGTTAATATGTTTTTTTAATATCAATTATCGTTTTAACATCCATGACACAATAAATGTTTCTCATTACTAAATTTAATTTATTTTAATTCACAAAATTGATTAGTGTACAAAATTGGTGTCATTTTTAACAACTCAATATTTCAAATATAGGTTTTATAATTCATTGTGCAACAAATATATAAATTTATATAGTATTGTTTGCATTTTAAAAACATAATAATATTTAAAATAAGAATTAGTAGAGATAAAATGTCTAAATTCTTATTGATATATAATTTAGTTTATGATAATACTATCACATTATATTATTACATTTTTAAAATTAATAAATTTAATTATAAACCGTGCATCGCACATGTATAATTCTAGTTATAATAAAAGCAAGTAAGTGGACAAAATTTACTAATTTGTCATTTTCCCTCCTAAAAATGTCACATCAATTTGATGATTTGTAAATAATCTCTTTTTATTTTATTTTTTCAAGATTTCATTTTTGGTTTCCTAAATTAATTTAATCATTTTAAATCACATGATTTTCTTGATAAGCTATCAAATATTATAATAAAAAATAGAAGAAAAACACATATAAAATTATAATAAAAGAGAGAAAAAAATATCTTTTTTATTTATGTATATTATATATACCATAAAAATTTTGTTTAAATAATTATCAAGATAATATAAATATTTAAATATAAAGTTGGAAGTTAATTCAAAAGTATTTTATATTATTAGAAGTATGTATTTCATAATTTGTATTGCAAGTAATTCTTAATAAAAGTAAATAATTATAAGTGTTCAATGTTTTTTAATATTACAATATGCATAAAAAATATGTAAATATAACTATTTAAAATCATATTTTTTTTAATAATTAAATATTGTATATATTCATTTCTTACTTTTAAAAATTTGTTTAGTCGTGCATCGCTCGGGTGCATTACTAGTTTGTTTTTAACAAGAAACAAGAAGCTCACAATCGTACATGAGTGAGTCTTGTGTGAGACCGTCTCACGGATTCCATCCGTAAGATGGGTCAATTTGACCCGGTCAAAAGTCAACGGTCAAAGTCAAAAGTTAACGGTTGGTCAACGACAGGTCAACGGTTGGTCAACGTCGTTGACCAAAAAGTATGTAATACTGTTATTCTACTTGCATAATATTTCTATGTGTAATGTGATACTTTTAATTAGTATTGCGTACTACATATAAAAGTATGGGAAAAATTCAATTTTAGTCCACTTAGAAAGCTACTGTCCAATTTTAGTCCATCATGGAAACGGTTTTCAATTTTAGTCCAATTAAGCAAAAAATTATCACTATTTGGTCCATTTTTCTTCGGAATACCACTTTCGCCGGCGATTGTAATACAATCGCCCCCAATTTTAATTAAATCAAAATTAATAATTAAAAAATTAAAAAATCAAAAAGAACAAAAAAAAAAATCGAAATGGGTCTTCTTCCCCAGGCGATCAAATCGGCGCCCATTGAGGTTGGAAACGACGGCCGCGGAGGTGGTGCCGCAGAGGTTGGAAACGACATCCGTGGATCTTCTTGTGACTGAAGCATAGCATTAACATTCCGGCGGAGGTGTAACTACAACGGTGTAAAAAAAGTATTACATTTGTATATTAGACAATATTTTTCCATATATCATCTAATACTTCATAGTATTACATGATACACATAAAAATATTACTTGTTGATTTCAATAGTATTACATGTTACACATAAAAGTATTACATGATGTATATAAAAGTATTACTCGTTGATTTCAGTAGTATTACATGTTACACATAAAAGTATTGTATGATGTTATATTCTTATAATGTAATAATATTTTTGTGTATATTAGGTAATACTTTTATATATCATTTAATAATTCATAATGTAATACTTTCATGTATATTAGGTAATACTTTTTTGTAGATCGGATAATACTTTTGTATTATATACATATAAGGAAAAAATTCATTTTACGTCCATTTAAAACGCTACTGTCCATTTTTCGTCCACATATTTTTAGGGTTTCAATTTTAGTCAAATTAATTTCAAAATTGACCAATTTTTGTGCTTTGGGGGCGATTACATCTCAATCGCTCCCAATTTTGAATTTTCAGGCGAATTGTGTTGTTATCAGAGTGGCTGATGTGGCTTATTTTAGCTGATGTGACTAATAATACAATAAAAAAAAGAAAAAAGAAAAAGAAAATATACTAATTGCAAAGAGGTCCCTGGATTAAATCAAATTTATGTAACCTACCCTAGCCACCCCCTCTCCCAGCCCCGTCATGTCCTCCACCAACCACTACCACTGCCGGCGACAGGCCCGTCGCCGGAGAACACTATGCCTCGCCGCCGAGGCTGGCGACGCCACCTCCACACACACAACCACACCCACACCCATACACACCTCCACCATACACACCTCCACCACCCACGGTTCGCGAGAAATTCGATGAGCGAATTGGGCACGGATGAGCGAATTGAGATCCCACCTCCACACATAAGGCGAGAGCCGCGGGAACCCCTGCCCCACCGGTGCTCTAATGTAGCTTGGGGGGAAGAAGCAGATTGGGGAAAGACGCAGTTGGGGAAGAAGCAGATTTTTTATTTTTCATTTTTTAATTTTTTTTTCATTTATTAATTTATATTTATATCTATGTGGAATTAAATGGTATTACACCTGTATGCCACATGTGCTCCAATATGACACATCAGCTGAACACAACCTGAAAAAAAATAAAATTGGGGAGGTTTAACATTCAATCGCCGGAAAACTGGCCGAAAAATCGATTTCCAGTGGCCAAAGGACAAAAATTGGTCGATTTTGAAATTAATTTGACTAAAATTGAAACTCTAAAAATATGTGGACGAAAAACGGACAGTAGCGTTTTAAATGGACGTGAAATGAATTTTTCCCTATACATATAAAGTATAGTGTATTACAAAAGTATTAGATGATATATAGAAAAGTATTACCTACTACACATAAAAGTATTACATATTTTCATACACTCTAATCATGTCAGACATGGTCACTGTGCTGACCTGAAAGATAATGAAGATATGTTAGACGTGGTGAGTCAAGGAACAAAGTCAGATGTGCTGACGTGGTTAGTAAGGAAAGAAGTCAAACAAGGTATGATCGACCAACTTTGCCACCGGATATGCTTGACCACACTAGAATGAGTAGTTGATGTGGATATACCAAAAAAATATTTTGGCTTAATAATATATATATGGACCCAATGGGCCGCAAGTCTTTATATAAGTAAATAACTTTTATACCCTTGTAATCTTTAATAAATTGAAGAGTAGGTCTTGCGTGCCCCCAAACACTTATTGTAATACCTTTAAATAATATAAGTAATGCCTTAACATGTAACAAGTAATACCTTGAATAATACATTCACTAAAACATATATTTCAATTATACACGTAATACAACATATATTTCAATTATACACGTAATACCTTATGAATATGCAACTAATACCTTATGAGTGTACCACTAATACCTTCAAAAATATACCACTAATACCTTCAAAAATATACCACTAATACCTTATGAATGCACCAATAATACCTCATGGATATATACCTAATACCAAACTAATAATATCTTTGAGGGTACGGTGCACCGGGGGTAAGCAAGTTTTTGCCTAAATTGAAAAAAAAGACCTTCTACTCCAAGTTATCCATTTTTCTCTTTAGCAAAGTGATATCCCTTCCCATTATTTCTCATGTTCTTTCGACTTCTCATTCCATTTTTCACATGCATTTTCTAAATTTATTGTTGGGAATTTTCACACCTCAACAATGATGGTATGACTACACATAATACCTATATATTTTTCCCAATAAGATAAGGATATTTCTCATATATTAAACAAAATTTTGTTTTTAAATTAATGAAGCAAGTAATAAAATATTAAAATAGAAACAATCCGACCTGCCGGATTCGAACCAGCGACCTAAGGATAGCTATGAGCACACTACAGTCCTCCGCTCTACCAACTGAGCTAAGGTCGGTCTTGTTTCATTTGATCTCTAACAATTATTTAGTACACATGTTGTTTATTGTCTCAAGTGTCTTTTGTTACTAAAAAATAAAAACTACACGTAAAAGAACTTTATCAATCAAGATACCCCTATCTAGAGTGGCTTCTCACAATAAATTTTGAGATGTTAGGATGAAATTTATTTTCCCATTTTTTAATTTATTTATGTGCGAATATTATAAAAAAATTGTAGGACTAGCTTATAAGAAATCGGTCAACAATCAATATAAGATTTATGACCCACAAATTAAATTTGAGAAAATTTGGTTGATTTACATGGATGCATACCATATGAATCTTTTTATTAAAAAGCTACCGAATAGGTACAAAGAATTAGTGTAGGGTTTCGATTAAGAAATATATAAAATCAACTCCATATGTGAATCAACATTGATGATAATTAACGAAGGAATTAGGGTTGAAAAGACTATAACTTCTCTTGATTGCCCTTTCCTTCGATTCCCTAGTTGTGGCGCCATCAATCTCTAACCTAAGGATTTCCGTGATGGAATTAAAGTTTTGGCAACTATTATTTACTTTTCTCTCAATATTATGTCAACCTATTATTCTCCATTAATCATTCGATGAATAATATCACCATGCATTATCTTCTTTTGCTCTTTTTTCTCCCTTCCCTTTTGTTTAGGTTGGGGGAGAATTTTGGTATCGAATCTTTGTTGAAATGAATAAAGCTGTATTTTTTTTTTCTTTTTTAGAAAATACAAAGAATCAATAAGAGGAAAAAAAAGAAGAAAATAAACAAAATAAAGGACAAAAAGTTTGGGTAAACTATATATATAACTCTTGAAACTCTTGACATTTGATGTTTCATAAATTTATGAAAACCAAAACCAAATCAATTACTTATGAAAATATTAAAGGACCCATCCAAAGTATGAAGGTTTTAAATATAATTTGCCATATTTTAATATAATCGTATCACATTCTTTTTATCAAATAGATATATTTCATTTGGATATCAAATTAAAACTAAAAAATACAATTTTTTACCATTTAAAAGAAATATTATAATTTGTAACTACTTTTTCAAAACTAATTTAACACCATTTTGGGACGTAATGCAATTTGCAACGCTTTTAAGAATTTTGGTATAGAGGATTTGACTTGCATTTAAGGACGCTTATCCTGCAAGTGCTAACATCCACGTCGGATGGAAAGGGACAGAGGAGAGAGAGAGAGAGAGTGGGGAAACTGAAAAGAGGTTTGCCACCTAACAAGGAAAAGGACATTGCATATTCTTGAGCCCACATTGCGCCTATATATATGCCCCTCCTTCCTTTCCTAATCTCTTTCTTTTTCCTCCTTGCTTGCCCTTCTTTCCACCACTACAGGTACATATCTTTCTTATTTCCTTTCTATTTTTTTCCTCTTTTTTCTTTTCATTTTCTTTGTCTTTTTTTGTTTTAGCTTCTCTTTTTTCCCCAATATTTTACTTTTCTTGGGTTGTGTTTGTCAAGGGACTGGATCTTTTGATGGTTTCAGCTGTTAATAATCAATGGCCAATGCATTTCAATTTGATTAATTATGTTCGTGGTTTTAAGTAATTATGATAATGATGATCCCACTTTCATTGCTGAAGATTTAGTTTTGTTTATACTTTGTGTGTTTTTTTTGTGAAGAAATGGTTAAATGTTTATGTGGGTTTTTGAGATTGAAAGATAATCATGTTTGACCCGGTACTATTTTGGGTTTTTGAGATTGAAAGATAATTATGTTTGACCCGGTACTATTTTGGAACCTTAATGGATAGGATAGGACTTTTAAGGCATTTTGTGTAAAAAGATTCGCCTTTTCTGGCATATATGTGTATATATTTACGGGTAATGGAGAATGGATTCACTTGATTGATGGATGTAAAAACTTGAATTATATAAATCGGTTTCAAACTGAAATAACGTTGTTTCTACTAAATTTATGTTGCTTTGGACAGTGAATATACTGTAGATTGTTGAAATTATGGAACTTTGCTAGCTGTTGATGCTTGGGCATATGGGGTTGTATATGAATTCAGATCGATGTTAATTGTTTGATCAGATGTCCTTGTCCATTGAGGGTTATAAGTAGTATAATCTCAGTGTGGGGTGGGGTGGGGTGGGGTGGGGGGTTATCTGGTTTTCTTGTTATGTCATACTGTTGTGCATATGCACACTGCAGAACTTTCTCGATACGTATATCTGGTCTTCTTGTTGCATTGTGCAACATTGTTTGTCACCTATTAAGAAGTTCCCTTGTCCACTTATGTCAATCTAGCATCCGTTTCCTGCTATATTGAAGAGTAAGGATACTTCATTTAATACTCTTATTGGACAATTAATGAGACATTCATGTAATCTGGTTACAGATTTTATGCCATTGAAGAGTATGATTACTTCATTTAATGAGGCATTAATGTTATCTCGTTTCTAGTCACTGCAGCTACTCATTGCAACTTCTTAAGCCTGCCTCTAAATTTTTAACTGCTTTAGATATGCTATGTAACCCTCGCTGAACAATGAATTAGACGTTCTTATGCTATGCTCGGACAGGGATATTTGAATGCATAGTTCTCTGGAATAATTACGAAGCCTATAAATTTGAGGAATACCAATAAAATTTTAGAGTAAATAGATTACTTTTGGTTGATTATATGGGACAGCAAAATGTCATGTTGACATGAGTTAGAAAATGAAAGCTTAATTTACATGCTTTATCGTTGAGTCATTCTTCTCATAACTAATCTACTGATTACGTGGAATAGGAAATCTTTAACTGTTTCCTTGTTCTATTTTGCTACCGTTAAAGTTTATACTCTCATTTGCCATGTTACTTTTACCAGATCCTGCCATCTAAGGACTATCGTGCAAATCTTGAGTGGACACTCACTGCTGTTTATTATTAGTACAATTAGTAAGTGTCATTGAACCAGTGCATCAAATGTTCCTTCCATCATGTCACTTTGAATTCCTTGTTTTTTTTTACTAATTTCATTGATAACGTTTTGCAGTTATTCGTTTTCCGTATATTTTAAACATCCTTCTTAAGTTAAAAAAACCCTTATGAACTAAGATCACATTTTCAGGGGAGTTATTATTAGATCTTCTTAAATGAGCAGGAGCTATCGTAAGGATTTATGGTACGCTGAACTTGTTGGGATATTTTGGTATCACACAATGTATAAACTTTATATCCTATGAAGTTCGACATAGGATTTCTCCATGCTAGGATTTCTAGCCTTATGTTTTTCCTCATTTATGTTCACTGCTAGAGTTTAAAAAGTTCTACTCTCATTTTCATATTAGACTATGAAGTTTATTCCTTTCCATTTGGTTTATTGAGAGAATCTCTTTTTTGAAGATGGGTGTTTCTTTACTAAACATTATCTTAATTTTATTCAGTTATACTTTTTGGCACAACCTTGAAAGGCAAGTCGGAGTTCACTATTTGCAGATTGTTACTAACCGGGAATGGTTATGCATTCAAGAAATGATGGAAGTCAAAAATGGTAGAGCTTCCCACAGCAATCAAAAGAAACCTTCGGAAAATTCTACTCCTACCAATGCACAGAAAAAGCCATCGGAGAATAATTTGAGCACTCCCGTGTTTGTTAATCATGGTAGGTCTTGTTCATTCTATTCATCTGCATAAACTGAAAATAGTTGAATAATATTCTATCCAAGGATGATGTAGTTTTTGATGAGTCTAAATACGCATGTAGCTGCGACAGCATGGAATGAGAGCAGAAGAAAATGGATCGGAAATGTAGGTCAGACGTTAGAAAGAAGAACACCAAAGGATCCAATTATAAGGTAGGTGAATAAAATCTCCTCTTTGGAAGTTTACTCTATACCATAATAAGCAGCAAGATGTTACTGACTAGGTTTTTTGTAATGATGCTACTCTGCTTACATCACGCTTGCAGCTGGTCGATGACGTATGAAGATCTGCTCTCGACTCAAGAACCTTTCTCCGAGCCAATTCCTCTATCTGTAAGTCGAATCTAGGCAGCAACATCTGTTTCTGGAGAATCAAGTGAGTAACTTATAGAATGCATGTTTCGAACTTGCAGGAGATGGTGGATTTTTTGGTTGATATATGGCACGACGAGGGGCTTTTCGACTAGATTTATAACAAAGTTAGCAGGGTATATTAGCAGAGAGGAGATTGTGATGATGATGGAAGACCCTCATTCTTCTTGTTGTATCACTAGTAGATGGATTAGCCATGATTTTAATCTAATCTTCTTCTTCTTCAAATCTACAACAACTAGCAATTCCACATCTAAAGCTTGTGTTGGTGATGTACTATGTTATGGGATCTCATTTCATTGGGGAATTCTCTCTCTCTCTCTCTCTCTCTCTCTCTCTCTCTCTCTCTCTCTCTCTCCCCCCCCCCTCTTATTGTCTAAAACTCACACAATATACCAATGTTTGAAAACCACATTCAATATATTAGAGGACATTTGGATGGAAAGATTATAAATTTCTAACCCTGAATTAACGATGGTATTTGGATAACCAACATTTTACCTTTAATCTAATTTTCCGATAATATGAGCAAATTTTGAATTCATTCTAATTTAAGTGCAATTGAGATCAATTAAACGGAACATTTCACTCTTATATTTATTTCATTTGAAATATTATACATCACTATATCGATATAGAAATTAGGACTACAGTGTCCTATGAAATAAATATATAAAGCATTTTTATATCAGACAAAAGTAAAAAAAAAAGGAAAATTTTAATTTAAAATAGCACAAACTTTTCGTTATATTGGTGGTGAATTAGTGCATATTTTTATTTATTTGAGATTAAAAATAAATACAACAAGAGGCAGTAATTCGGTGAGGAGAGAGAAAGGTGAGGAAGAGAGAGAAGGGGAGAGATGTCGCGCAGGAGAAACAATAGTGACGACGAAGACGATGATATCTTCTACCACCGCTACTCCACCGCGGCGGCCACGCCATCCAAATCGTCGAGCGGCGGAGGAAGCGGCGGCCTAGCTCCGTCGAAATCGACAGTGTACGTGAGCAACATCGATTACAACCTCACCAACTCGGATCTCCACACCATCTTCTCCACCTTCGGCAAAGTGGCCAAAGTGACAGTCCTCAAGGACCGCGTCACGCGCGAGAGCAAGGGCGTGGCGTTCGTCCTCTTCGTGAATCGAGACGACGCCGTCAAAGCCGCCAAGGGGATGGACAAGAAGATCCTCAACGGAAGAACCCTAAGGGCGTCAATCGCCTCCGACAACGGCCGCGCGGCGGAGTTCATTAAGAAGAAGGTGTACAAGGACAAGAGCAGGTGCTATGAGTGCGGAGAGGAGGGGCATTTGTCGTACGAGTGCCCGAAGAATTATTTGGGGCCTAGAGAGCGGCCGGTGGCGAAGAAAGGGCGGAGAGGCGGCGGCGCGGGCTATGAGTGTAGTCATCATGAGGAGGAGGAGGAGGAGGAAGAGGGTGAGTTAGAGACGGAGAATTGGGCGTCGGTGGTGGACGGAGAGGGGGCGGCGGAGGAGAGGTTGTTGAAGGGTGGTGGAGGTGAGAGAAAGGAGAAGAGAGAGAAGAGGAAAGGGTATTTCAGCGATGAGAGTGATGATGAGGATTGAAACAACACAAGACAAGCTTTTTCAAGGTATAAACATAACATATATATATAGTTGTCTCTTTCTTGCCCAACACAAGTCAAGACAATTGCAAGTAAGACTTTGAGAGATTGTGAATTTGAAATCATAATAATGTTCATTTGAGATGATTTGATTCAATTCTTGAAGTGAAGTTACATAAGAAAGATTGATTTGATTGATGGTGGTTGGAATTGAATAGCAGCAACTTGGTCTCTAACTACTAATACTCTTCCAGCCCAGTGCCCTCAGATTAGCAGTGTTGAGTTCCATATGCTTTCCTAGCCTGTCCAAGATTACATACATACAACTAGTAATTAATAATCTTAAAATACAAGACTTTACTTGCATCTGAAATTCAACAACAACAACTTACGCAAGATCAGATGGAAGCCTGAAATTGCCAATACGCACACGCTTCAGGGCATGAATCTGAAACAGTGAACAATATATACTACTAAACCACCCTCCTCCTTACTTGTTTTAAGCATCAATCAAAACATTGTATATATAAATACAACATACCATCAGCTATTGTTAAAAATGAGCATCAAGGCATCCTACACAGTACCTGAAGTCCAGCATGCTTTACAAGTTCTCGCACCTCATGCTTTCTTCCTTCATGAACCTGCCTCATCAAGGAAATTGCGTTTACATATTAAACTCACTCCTCCTACTTTAACAGATACGACGACTGTTTAACACAGATATAAACAAATACTCCCTCCGTCCCAGCATTTTTAGCCTACTTGCCATTTTCGTCCGTCCCACTTAAATCTGCCAGCCCCAAAATGGCAAAGAAAAAGTTGCCACTTTTGCACTCAAAAAGTTGGTTTAAATTACAAAATTGCCACTCAAAAATATTAAAATAACACATCCAATCAAAGTCAACAGCTTTTTCTTAATATGTGTGCCGGTCAAAGTAGGCTAATTTTGGTGGGACGGAGGTAGTATTAAACATGGGATTTAAGAGGGGATCATCATGATCTCAAACATAACAAATGGAATGTTCCATACAAATGCAAAGGATCTGGATTTATTAAGATTGTGTAAGATGCCCACCCACCCAATGAAAGGAAAATTTTAAAAAAAAAATGTTACACCACGGCTGACCCCCAAACAGGCAAAAAACTTTGGTCATAAATAAAAGACAAGTTATAGCATTACCACGATGCGAAGCCGAGGTCTTGAAATGTCTGGTTGCTGTGGTAGCAACTCCACCAGATCAGGGGTACAATGGACACCTTCTACAATTGTTCCTTCACTGATTGCAAGCAAGTGCTGCTTATTGATCTTACCACTGATAGTTGCGATGTATCTGCCATCCACAAATCGGAAGTGTGTCTCTTAGATAATAAATAAACACAAGGTCATGAACCAATCTAGTGATAAGCCATAAACAGAGCCCATATAAAAACAACCATGTACGTTGTGAGATGGATGGCCTTTAATTCTAAATTTAAGTTCATGAACTAGATTAACTTGAAGATGTGTAAAGACAGTTTTTAGACAGAAAGAACATGAAGCAAGAGAAAGGGGCAAAGGAGCGAAAAATCTTACTCCTTTGATAAATTAGATGAAGGATGTGAAATCTTATGGGCAAAATCACCTGTAAATGCATATTAATGAACAAAAAACATTAAATAGAAGACTAGATACATCAGGCCAAAGATATCAACACATACATCCTAAATTGAATATATATATATACCGTCATTTGTCACGATAATTAATCCAGTTGTGCCAACATCAAGGCGGCCAACTGTAAAGAGCCGCGGCTTTGGTAGTCTAGGGTTCTTTTTACTCTGAGGAAAACATCAGACATCTGAATCAGCAAATGCGATCTAAAAAGTGGCACTTACAACATAATATTCAATTCTGGGAATAATTCAGTTATTGGGGTAGTCCTCATACCCAAATCATCATAAAATCATCAAAAAGAGAGATTACAGACTTTGTCTCATTTTCCCCCATTGAGCATATATAACTGCAAGATTGAACTTTTATGTCAACTCCATCAGTTTATAGATATTGCCACTAAGAATTAGGCAAATATAACTAAAGTAGACGAACCCTTTCGGCTTGTTTAGGGCAAGATAAACCTTTGGAGGAACTTTCTTCGTCAGTCGGCTTCCATTAACATATATTATATCTCGTCCAGGATCTACTCTGGTCTGCCCAAATCATCAAAAAGAAACTGAGAATGCTATCACTGCTGGAAAAAGAACTCTTCTCAACAGCATCCTACTCACATGAAACATTGCAATGCATTGATATCTATGATAAAGATTGCAAAAACCGACCTGTGGTGTGTTGCACACGGAACCATTGACGGTCACCTTCCCTTGAAAAATCAGCTCCTCGCTACTTCTCCTGGACGCCACTGGCAAGAAACCATGTTAGACTATTGCACACATCTAATAGAGTAACTAATCAATACCTTAGGCTTTATACAAGCCACACTACAATGCAAGGAAGATTACTCGATTCAAGTTGCAAAACATGTACAAATCATCAAAAACATTTCCAGCCCATCAAGAACTTGTGCCTCTTGGATGCATTGTGCATTCGATCCCAACCATTTTCATTGAATTATTTCCAGAATTCAATCATCATATGACAATCTGATGAAACAAACTTATACTAATATTTTACCTCCTAAAGTAGCGAGCACCTTGGCGAGCCGCTGCGGAGGATCCCGGAATCTCTCATTGTAAAACCTCCGAGCCGCCTTCGAGTATTTCGGCTCAGCCGACGGAGCTGCCGGCTTGGCTTTGCTAGCCGCACTTTTATTATCTTTCTTCTTCTTTTTCTGCGTGCTTTGATGCGCAAGGGTTTTGAGGAAACTCTCCGGTGGCGACGTTTTGAGAGTGAGATTGCCGCTCTCGTCTCTGACAATCCATGGAATGAAGAGCTGGTCTCCGAGTTCGAAACTCGGTGAGTCCGAGTCAGAGGGTTTCTGCAATTGGGGTTTAGGTTTAGGAGGGGCAAAAGTGATGTTGAATTCGGTGTTGGAGGAGGAGGAGGAGGAGGAGGAGGAGGAGAAAGAACAACTAATGACAGTCCGGAGGTGGTGGCGGCGGAGGAGGAGGATAGTAGAGGTTCTGGAGAGATGGAGGGTTGAGAATGCGGTGGCTGCCGCCGCTATCGCCGCCATTTCGCGGTGGTGTTGCGGACCGGAATCAGTTATTTGTAATTGTGTGCAATGATGGAGATAAAGTTCTCCATTTTATTCATTGTTGTAAAATAATCATAAATAAAAGTGAATTCAGAATGAAATATTTAAAATTATATTTATCACTTAAGAAAAAATATTTTGAGATACAAAAACTTAAATATCTAATACTATATTTCATAAAAATAGAGCTGTATAATATTATTTATAAATTTAATTCATATTGATCACTGAATAATGAATAATTTTATAATCAATGAAATTAGTAAGAGAATTATTAAATTAAACAGAATTTTGATTTAGAAATATAAAAGTGTAAACTTAAGTTTAGAAAAAAGTAGAGTCCTTAATTTGGGCATTATTCTTCTTCCCACTCATTTTTCGGATCTTTCTTTCCCCAAATCGAAACACGCAATCTTTCTCTCTCTCGCTCCTCTCTTTCTCTCTCCCTCTCTCTAAGAAATCTCTGTTCTCTTCGTGCTGCATAGCTTGGTTTCTCGCTCACGGCTTGATTTGCAGTAATTCCCTTGGATTCTCTTTTACTTCTAGGTTTTGAATTCGAGGTATGTATTTGTATTAGTGCACACATTAGATCATATCTGAATTTATGCTTTTATTGATGTAATGTGAGAATGTGGTGCTATAATGTTGGATAGAGTTCTCTGTTGTTAGATCATGATCCGTATAATTTTTTAATTTCACGTTAGTTACGCTATCTTCCATTTTGTGGTGCAGAATTTGTTTACAAACTGGTTTGATTAGAATTCTGTGGAAAAAGTAGTAGTAGAAGAAGACTATGGAGAAATAAAAGAAAAAAACGCCAGAAAATTGGTGTTAAGTAGGAGTAAAGAGTAGTTGATTAGTGCTGCAGGGACTTGTTTTCTGATTATCGAGTTTTTTGGGTTTATGGTTTGTGAATTTGGTGAAAGACATAATGTTTAACAAAATAATGAAGAGAGGGCAGAAAAAGCCCTCGAAACCTGAAGTTATTGAGCCTCCAATGCCTACATCAGCACCTTGCAATGTGATTGTCAATCATGCATCACGGATACCCACTGCTGCACCACAACCACCGGTGCTCCCGCCTGTCCCAGTCAACACAGGGGTAGTAGAGGTCTTGCCATCATTGAAGGATACCCCAGTATCTGAGAGACATACAGTATTCATCAGGAAAGTCCAAGTCTGCTGTTCTATCTTTGATTTCACGGAAACAATGAAGTCAGCCCGAGAGAAGGAGATCAAGAGGCAAACACTTACAGAGCTTATTGATGTGGTGCAATCTGGATCGTGTAAACTGAATGAGGTAATGCAAGAGGAAATGGTGAAGATGATATCCTTGAATATTTTCCGGAGCTTGCCACCTGCACCGCACGAGAATACGGGTTCCACGGGTGGAGATCCTGAGGAGGATGAGATGTTTTCGGACCCATCCTGGCCTCACTTGCAACTTGTACATGAGTTACTTTTAAGATATGTGGTGGCATCTGATACAGATACCAGGGTTGCCAAGAGATATCTTGATCACTCATTCATAACAAAACTACTTGATCTGTTTGATACCGAGGACTTGAGGGAGAAGGAGTATTTGAAGACTGTTCTTCATAGGATATACGGTAGATTCATGGTTCATCGACCCTTTATAAGGAATGAAATGAATAACATCTTCTATCGGTTTATATTTGAGACAGAGAGGTACGGTGGCGTTGCTGAGTTGTTAGAGATTCTTGGAAGTATTATAAATGGGTTTGCATTGCCAATGAAAGAAGAGCACAAGTTGTTTCTTGTAAGAGCATTGATTCCTTTACACAAGCCTAAGTCTATTGCTTCATACCATAATCAGTTGGCCTATTGTGTTACACAATTCGTTGAGAAAGATTACCGGTTGGCAGATATTGTAATTAGGGGGGTGCTGAAGTATTGGCCTATCACAAACTGCGGGAAGGAGGTTCTCTTTATCGGAGAACTAGAAGAAATTTTGGAGGTTACACAATCAGTGGAGTTCCAGCGCTGCATGGTTCCATTGTTTAAACAAATTGGAAAAAGCATTAACAGCCCACATTTTCAGGTTTGAGAATGCTCTTTTCATTTTTTCCCAAAAAAAAAAAAACTTTTATCATGCTTTCTATTTCACTATATGTATATATATGTGTGTGTGCGCGTGCTCCCTCGTGTATGTTTTCAAGCACAATGACCTGTTCCATAACTTATCATAGTTGTAGGCTTTACATATACGCACACGCAGATACAGAGACAGACATATTATCTTTATGCTTACTATTTGCGGACAATTTGGTATGAAAGCTGAGTCTTTACTGTCTGATGGTCTTTATGCCCTGTACTTAACTTTATTGTAATCATGTCTCAACTTTTAATATTATAATAGAGAACAAGTTTTTGTTTGCCCCTGCTTTGGTTTTGGCCAAATTGGTTCTCTGTCCTATTCTTTCCCACTTTTTAAGGAGCAGCTCTTAACAGCATATAAATTTCTTAGCCTAAATCTTGGGTCTCAGTTTGTGCTATTTAGGGAGAGTACGCAAACCAAGTAACCATTTGGATTACTATGTGAAAGAAAAACTTGATTGCTTCTGGTAAATGCTTATAAGATCTTCATATATGCTATGCCTCTTTCAACTTGAGTATCAGTAATGTGTTTATCTAAATGTCTTACTTTTTTTCTTCTTTCCTTTTCTTTTACCCTAACATGTTCTCTTATCATGTGATTCTAGGTAGAATAGTATTCTAGGGAATTTCAGTTGTGGAAGTTCAGTTTCTGCTTTTGTTGCATCATCAGATGAATTGCAGATCGTCGTGATTTTATTTCAAAAATTTACTAAAATCTAGTACTCGGAGGGTTCCTTTTTAATTGTCCCATTTTATCCAAAATGTTGTTCCTTTTTAATTGTCACAATGCCATAATTGATGTCATTTTACCTTGTTTTTCCATCAGTTACCCTAATAAATGAAAAAGAATTGTGATGGTGGAATACTTAAATTCTTGTAACTGTAAAGTCATTAATTTATTATCTTACTACATTAATAAACTTTTTTTTTTCAAGACTAAAATTAAGAGTAATGCTTTATATACATGGTATAAGTATAGCTCATATACACTATATTGCCAAGATTTTAAGTAGCCATTTTAATATGTAGACACCATGATATGATTGTGAACAAATATGAATTTGTAGATGAAAATTGGAGGGAATTTTCTGTTTCGATTGAAATTTTGTTGGAGTGATTATGAAATTGGGTGAAATTATGGAGCAGTTATTTTAGTGGACGGTGATATTGTATTTAGAAGATGAATAAATCTTCCAGGAAAAAAGAAAGAAAGAAAGGTGAAGGAATGGTGGAAAGATGAAGGATAGCGGAGTAATGAATTTTATAGAATTGATGAGTTCCTATAATTAAGGGGGTAGTTATATAAAAGGGGAGTATACTAATTAATGGAAAAATTGGTTTGTGTGAATGGATAAAATGTGACAGATAAAAAGGAACGGAGGGAGTATTCAATAAGAAAATGTAGTATTTGCATTTCTCCAAGTCTGCTAGTTAATGCAGCTTACCAATGAAATTGCTAGCTACCTCAAAATCAACAGCCACATTTTTCAAGCTTAAGTGGGATACTTGTGGACCAATTTTTATAACTGAGGAGCAACCTATGCTTGTGAATACCCCTTTGTCTGTGCTTTTGCTTGCTCCTTATCAGATATCCTTTTGCTAAAAAATTCCGTTACATTTTGAGTTATTCTCTCTATCCAATCGAACTGTCTCCTGTGTTTCAGTAACTATGTTAGATGACCAATTTTCTGTCATTTTACTTTTCTTTCTCAAAGGAGATTCAACCAAATAAGCAAATGTATAATAGCTTATTTCTTTTAAGGATCTACCAACGAAAGTCTAGTATAATGGGTTGGAACCTGTGCTCTATAGCTAATTTGGAAGTTCATATATATTTGTTGTCTGCTGCCTCTTTTAAAGCAGTACAAGGTATTCTTGATATATATACACACACACACACACACTCATATATATATATATATATATTGGGTTTATGAACTTCCTACTGATGTTGGTTATTCTTATGAGTGTAGATCTTAGTGTTAGGGAATTGAATTGGCTAATCTAATTATCCAGATACTTGGTGAAATGAGTCCCTTGATATGATATAGACATAAGAGTTAGTCAACCACCGGCATAATTAGACTGGAGTACTTTGAAGGTGGTTCTAAACAGTATTACTGTAGCGATAGAAACATGCTCTGATAAGTGCATATTTTGTGTATAAATACTTTGGCTGTCCGATATTCTGCATGGTTTACGTTGTCTAAACTTTACCATCTCCCTGTTTAGTTTTTGTCAACCAGAGTGTTTCTTTTAGTAAAATCCTCTAGAAGATTGCAGAGCTGTTGGTTAAATTTCTTCTTTGTTTCATGTCTCCCATTATTTGAAAGAGGGTTTGATGTGAATGCTCCAATTCCATCCATTTCCATTGAAGGGGTTAATGCTGAAAACTAATTATGTAACAAAAGAGGTTGAATGTCTTTGCTTGAGGTGCCTGAGGTAGAAGTCTTATGAAATCAATGGTTCTTATAAAGCTGCAGTTAGTATGAGTATTCGAGAAGGGTGAAATTTATTTTGGTAGATATTATAGGTGGCTATTAGAAGTAAAATAGATCCTCTCAATTAATTCCTCCACCTTAATAGATTGTTGACAATTAATGCGAGGGCGACTTCATTGTGATGAAAATAGTGAGATGACCAGAATTCAATTACAAGATTTGGAAGTAGTAGCCGTTGAATTGGAGGAAAGAAGAATACTAGAGTTCCAAACCAAATTTTATGGCTAGTCATGAAGAATTTAGATGGATACTAACCCACATCATAACAATATTCTGTACGGCCATTTAGAAATTGATGACAACTATGATGCATGGCTTGATGTTGTCAAATTCATGCTTATTATTTTGGTAAATACTTGGTGGAGTCAAAAGAAGTATTGCATTAACACACTCTGGCCCGTATAATTCATATCACATAATGGTCATCGTGCTTTGTTTCTGCGTTGAGAAGCTGAGTTAGTCTTGTGATTATTTGTAAATTGCAGGTTTTAAAACTGCTCCTTAAAAGTATTTAATTTATAATGCTCCATGAAAACTTGTAAACATTGCTTGATGAGGTTTTTCTATCAACTTGTTAATTTTGTTGAACTTGAGTACTTGTTTCCCATTGTTTTATGAACTGGTTTGTTACTCTTTAGAGTGTGTATTCTAACACCACTTACCTACTTTATTTCATTTTATCAAAAGGTTACTGTTAATTGTCTAGATTTCGGCTTTATATGAAATACAGGTGGCGGAACGAGCACTTTTTTGGTGGAACAACGAACACATAGTAGGGTTGGTTGCTGAGCATCGGCATATCATTTTGCCAATCATATTTGATGCATTAGAGAAAAACATACAAAACCACTGGAACCAGGCAATTAATGGGTTGAGCTCCAATGTGCGAAGAATGTTTCTGGAGATGGACCCCGAACTGTTTGAGGAGTGCCAGAGAGCGTTCGAGGAAAGGGAAGCAAAAGCAGGAGAATTAACAGAGCAGCGAAACTCGACTTGGAAAAGACTGGAAGAAATTGCTGGAGAGGCATCTTAAGGAGACAACATGGATATATTATTTCAGTGGACCATGGCAAAGCTCTCTGGATTAAATGCCTGAATGATTTCTGCTCTGCTATTTGGAGAAGCCAAGAGCTGAAAGGAGGTATGGGTCTTTTAGTATACATCATTTTTTAATCTTTTTTTTTTTTTCCCTTTTTTGGGCTTTATTTTCAAATTTTTTGTTTCTTTGTCCTAATTAATATAATAATAATGATCCCAGTGTTCATCAATCATCATCATCATCATCATCATCATCTCCTAGAAACAAAAGAAAGTTGAAGAGCTTTGTAAATAAAACATTCATTTATTTCTTTTTGGGCTTTGATTGTTTCGTCGGAGAGTGTCAACTCATTTTAAATATATGACATCACTAATAACACCAAAAATTGTAGCAATTTATTAAAGGACAATATAATCTAATCTAATCTAATCCCAAAAGTCTTCATTCTGGCCAACATAAATCAAAATCTTATTATCATCTTATTTTAATTTCACATTTCTATTTCCCACTGCATATATAATATGACATCAATATACATGTATTTTATCACTGTAATACACACTGCCTTACTCTGGTGAAATAATCTACAACATCATGTATTTAATACTTATTATAGAGGAATAATATATACATATATCAATTTTTTGTATTTATTATCACGACATTATACTCACGAGTTACACTTTAGGGTGGGTGGGATTTATGTACAGAACACAAGTGTGACATTTTCATTGACTGAAATCTAAAATCAATATTAGTTTAATTTGTGAAATTCCTGTAATTGATCGTATAGTTGTGGTTAGAGTAATGATAGTGAGCCACCATGGTTGGTGATAATGTACAAAATTATAATAATTAAAAGAGAGAATAAGATAGTGGTGGGTGGCGATGATAATTGAGTGGGTGGTGCGCCGCTCCCAAATATCATACCAAAATAGTCGCCGCCGTCGTCATCATTGGGCCCTCCACCGCCGTTACTGGTTGCTCCGGTCGCCCTACCACCTCCCCCATATGATATGCTAAAACCATTGTCCCTACATTACAACATATCTTATTATTTTCAAGATATATCACCATCTCAAACGTCTTAAGAATCATAAATATAGGTGTCCAAAATTTCACAGTTCAACAAGGCTATTCAATAATTCATGATTCTTGTCAGTACCCTTTATAATACAATCAATGTATAATGCACTGTAGATGATATGTATAGAATCAAAGCATCTAACATCTCTATCATTTCAAGGTTTATACATGGATCCCCAATGCTACTTCATAAGCTTGTTTCTTTTTTCTTATAAACCAAAATATCTATATTGTCCTCCATTTTGTTTACTGTGTTTCTGTAAATGTTCTTGTTAAAGTAACTAAGGTAATATTATTTCGGTGCGTGTTCTATTGCATCTAATATATGTCAAGTATTATCAATTAATAATGACATTTATACATCATATTTGAAAGTGAAATAAACGATAAGGATGTAAAAAAGGTCCAATGATAAAAGCATTTCCCATCCAAAAATGGGAAATTTCTCCTTAAATTAAGTTAGAGCCTAGAAATTCAATTGATAAGACACTAAAAAGGATATGTATCATGGATGCAAAAGAACATGCAAATTAAAAATAGGTAGCCCATTTGAAAAGTAACTTTAAAAAATTGGAATAACAATTGAATAAGAAAACAAAAGTTGGCATCCATATCAGGGAAAATGCATGTGGAATCTAGAGTTGCTCTCACAAATATTTCCACATTACACATATTTTAATATATTATATGGACTTAAAAATTTCTATAAATAAATATTAGGTTTTATGATGTCACATCTATTGTATCAGATTGTGAGGTTTTTGTTTATATTAGAGGCCAAAGACATGTTGGTTAGCCATAAGCTCACTATTCTTGTGGTGTCCAAATGCAATAGGTTAAATTATGGTGCAACGTGATTTAAATAATGGCCACATGCAATTTGTATATAGATATTGCAATCAATTCTATAAGATAACAACAAGCGTAATAATGGGTCAATCAATTTCAATTTCAATTTCAATTTCAATTTCAATTTGATAAGCTCTAGGTTTGAATTAGTGGGAGAGGAAAAGAAGGGTAAAATAGTACTTTTGCCACCTAGAATAGGGAGTGGGCGAGCATTGACACAAACTAGAGATCAAGTGGGCCTATTAAGTCAAAAACTGGGCCGGGCCTACATTGGGCTGAAAAGCATAAAGGTAAAGAATATAAACTGTGGACATCCACATCCACAAGAACTACCCAAAACTGAACACCACATTATCCTATGAATTAGTTCATTAATTTGCAATGCGAGTATGTTTTAACCACGAGCCTTGAAACTAAAAGTGATATTCTATTTTTATAAAGGGTGCAATTATGTGATAATCAAGGTTTGAATTTGGATCACGCAAGTCTTTTAGTTTTTATTGTCCCCTCCTTCCACTTCCCCGGCTCACTGCAAGTATGTTTTAGAAACGAGAAAAAAAACTACAAGTTTGGTGTGAAGAAATGGTAAATGGCCTTTGTAGTGTAGATATATACCACAAGCTGTTAAAGCAAAAGAAAAGGATAGTACTAGTTGCTCAAAATGCTAATTTAAAGCACAAGTGATAAAAGTCATAAAAGACGACTCAAAACCATGAGGGCCTTTCGTCACATAGATAGATTCTTAGAGACCTTTATGATCACATGGAATATTGGTATTATACCATGCTTTATTTAATATATATTGCATTCTAACATTTACTTTTTGTATATACTTTTGATAAAGGAAGTTTAATTTTAACCAAAGAAGGGTATGGGATATGGGTATGGGTATGGGTATGTATGTATGTACCTTGAGCCACCTAGAACACCGGCGTTGATGGTGAGTTGATCAATGAGGGCAGCCGACTTGGGGTCGACGCTTGAGGCCTTGGCGTATTGCATGCTAAGGCCTTCACCCGAAGGAACGAAGAATGCCCCATTTACCAATATGTCCCCGTCCGTCCTCCAGTTCCAACCCGACCACACCCCTTCCTCCGTGTCCACACGCTTCGTCACCTCCTTGGCATTTGGATCAGTTGGGGCCGTGTAACGATTGCCCTGACTGTTTATCGTCGGATTAGCACTTCCTCCAATAGCATACATTTTCCATTCCGTGAAATCGTTGTTCACCACATGAATGTAACCCCTTCTACACCTCGGCATCCTTTGCACCAGCCCTTCTCCGAAGTGATTAAAAGCTATCGTCACCTATTCATAAATATTATTGTTGAATGAGTCAGCTGAGCTGGAAGAGAGAGGATAAAGACTAGAAGAAAATTTTATATTGATAACCTTTATAAAAATTAATTGAAAACGAGCGGTGAAATAGAAATCTAAGTACCTGCATTCCGGAGTCGAGCAAGTACTTATCGTTGTGTCCGAGCAACATAACCTCGTCGTGATGTGAAAAATAGCTGTTAGAAATGGTGATAGCAGTAGAAGCCATGATAGCATCGATCAACCCATCCGTACAATGCGACAATGCACAATGGTCGATCCAGATGTTCCTCGATGCAAAGATCGATATCCCATCTCCGTCCGATTTCCCTCGCCACCCAGCGTGCGATGGGCTCGACCGCACGATAGTATTCCCGGAAGGCACGCAGTCGTACACGTGTACATTGTGGATGATCACATTGCTCACATACTGCAAAGTGATGCATCCATTTCCGGTGATGTGCACATCGGCTCCTCTCCCATCGATTGTCTTGTAGCTGTTCACAATCAGCTCATGCTTCAACTTGATCAACATGCTCGATTCGAAGATGATCCAAAGAGGCTCGTCTTGGATCACCGCGTGCCGGAGGGTGCCGGGGGTCGGGTTGGCCGCATCGCGATCGGACGAGTCCGTCACGATGTAGTACCGGCCACCCTTCCCACCAACTGCGCCTCGGCCGAAGCCGATGGCGCAGTCGGCTAGACCCTGGCGGTTGGCGGCCCAGTCGGGATCGCACCGCCAACAGTCGTCGATAGGGTTGCCGGTGAGGCATTGGGCTATTCCGGTGGGTGTTGGGGAGGAGAGGAGTTGCCGCTTTCTTGAAATTGAAGCATTAACACTCCTGAGGAGGAATTGATCATGAATAAAACTAGTTCTTTTCTTGAAAATCAAGGGCTGAGGATAATTGTTTTTTTTTTTTTTTTCATAAATTGAAATGATAGGATAATATCTCAAGATGAAAAGAATAGATAGACCCACATGGATTATTTTAATTTAAATGCATAGAAAAAGAAACACCATGATAAAACAGGGGAAAACAGAGCAATGTAAGAAATCCAAAACTGAGTTAAGCCCAAATCTTGAAATGCAATAAAAATCAAAACAACATCATTAAAGTCATCAAAACCTTCATAACAATGTCAGAGAACCTAGAAACAGAGTTTTTGAAATGGCAAAAGATTTTTTTTAAAAACAAGCCCACATGAAAAGATTGAATTTTGAGCAAAACCCAGATGGGAAATTGAAAAATCAGACCAAGAATGTGTATGTATGTTACCTTAGTACTTGGTGAACAACAGCCTCAGGGTCAGGGTGTTGATGGGGTAGGGAGAGATTAAAGGTGGTGGTGGATGAAATAAATGAAGAGAGAGAAAGGAAGGAGAAGCAAAAGAGGAGAGTGGTGGATTGAGGAAGCATTCTTTGAGGCAGAAAAGGAAATAACAATGGAGGGAGAGAAGAGTATATGATGGCTTTGTTTTTGCTGTTATTTTGTTCCTAAAGAAAGGAAGATTTGTTGCTTGCTTAGATGGAGATTTTGGGAAAATGGGATGATGATTACAATTATTATTCATAGTATTAATGGTTTAGTACTAATATATGGTTTGTTGATTTTGAAATAATATAAATGAATAGATGACAAAATTTGAATGAAATATGTGTTGCTTTCTTGGTAGGGTTTTGGAGGTGCTATTCTTTAATTCTTTTATAGGATAATGAATTTTGCACCCATAGAGAAAGTATTTACATACCTTTCATACTAAACTAATATCATATATTTTTATATAAGTTTTTATCTCAAATTATCTCCTAATATTCTCATACTTGTTTTTCAAGTCCACATGCATAGAGATGTTTTAATTTTTATCCTAACAACACAAATACAATGTTTGTCATGTTCACTTCTAATTCTTTTTTTTCCTTTTTTTTTTTTTGAATTAGTGGAAAAAGTATTTTTAATTAAACTGGTTTTGATAGTATACTTTGCAGGTTCTTCAGCTCTTCACATTCCTATCTTGGTTGCTAAATATGCTGTGGAAAAGATAATTAATTTATCGGACTATTATTGTTATTGTTATTAATATTATCACTACTATTATTGTTATTACTATTACTATTTTTACTACCAAACATTTCCATGGATTTTAGCTGCTGATTCGATTCTTTGGTGGAAAAGAAAAAAAAAAAAGTAAAAGAGAAGTCTTTATTAGAGTGTCTATTGTTTCCTTTCACACTTTTCAGGTAAATAGTAAAAACTAAAAAGGGGATTGATTGCATGTTCAAACATGGAATTAAACATCAATTTCTTTTTCCCGGCCAACCTTTTGAGAGACACTAATTACAATGTGGGTATCATGTTTAAGCTTTTTTATTCCCTAGGTCAAATTAAAAGGGATTTTTAATCAAATCCCTTCATGATTTAAATGGAAAATAGTATCACAAAGTAATATGTAACATTAAATAATTGTTTAATTATTGTTTAGTGCATTATATTAAATCCTTTATGGACTTGTAATATGTTAAATCTAAGTATTATCCCATAGTAATTTTTTGTATGCTTATAAGTTGAGAAAAATATGAATTATCATGTTCCCAAAGTATTGGAAAAAGAATAAAAATTGTTATATTCCCCCGATGATTTGGTATGACAATTAAGAGTAACTGGTAAATGTGGGATAATTAAGGTGACCAAATTAATTGCACATACCATTTTACATCTCATTGTTAGGGAAACGGAGGATTATGATCATTATTAGATTGGAATGAGTGGATGAAAAAGGCTAAAATACCCACGCTGATCAGCTCTTAATATACCCACTCTTGACGAGTAATGATCTCATCTTTTTATTATATGGAAAATAAAAATTAAATATGGGTAGGGTTATAGGACTATAAGTGAGATATGACTTAGGAAATATATATAGACGTATGAGGGATTTGTTTTATAGCTTTTATCTTTCCACCAAAGTTCACAAATTTGATCTTGAATAATTATTCAATTTCAAGTAATTATCATTTGTCTTTAGCGTGATTAATGTAAGATATAATGATGCTTATTAATTTAATCCTATTCCCCCCTGGCTAGCTATACTCATGTTGCCATTGAAATGTGCATTAAGTAATATGTATATACTTTAATCGATCCTAAATATCATCGACATTTAAAATGCATTATATCGATGGCTACTTATCACATTTGTGTGTTTTTATAGCCAAAACATACCCTTCATTCACTTTTAGTTACAAATTGACATTTTTACCCTACCAACAAAATTAGGCCGTTCCAATTTCATTAATCGGTACCATTCCAATTTGGACCTTATTCCATAGGATATAATTGACAAAATAATTAAAGAAAAAGGTACAAAGAAAAAGAGGGGAAAAAAAGAAGAGGGAACTCTATTTTCTCATGAAATTAAGTTGGTCAAGAATGAAGTTTATCACAATTAATATTTTTTATATAATGAAAATTTTGATTATGATCTATATCAACTGGAAATTATTGAGTACGAAAAACGACTATACGTACAAAGTTAAACATACAAAGTTTTTATTAGAGTAAAATGACTACAACTATTTGTTTCCACCGTGTTCTACACATTATAGATAAGAGAAAAATGAAAAATATCCACTAAATTAAAAAACACGATTTCTACTCAAATAGCATAAATATCCTTAGAAGTAATATATATATATATATATATATATATATATATATATATATTCACAAAAACTCATGTGAGACGGTCTTACGGATAGTTCCCGTGAGACGGATTCTTATATGTAAAAGATAGATTATGTTGCTAAACAATTTTAGATCACAATGGTAAATAGTAAACTAACACCGTGATATAATTTGTTAAGAAAGATATATTGGTCACAATCTTAGATCACGGTAGTAATTACCTCCGAGATCTTAGATCATGACATTCATTCTTCAATCACTACTCTAGTGAGCTTAGAACCATGTGATCTGCTGTTTTAGAAACACAAACTTCAGTTTGTCATTTTCTATGGAAAAAATGACGATTTTGACGCAAAAACACAAATCTTGAAGGTAATATATATATATATATATATACATATATAGTTGTTATATTTTAGGGTAATTCTATAGTACACCTGGTGTATTAATACATTAGAATTTTTTACTGCAGTAACTTTTTGAACTTTGGACTATAGGAGTTGTGGACTTTGAAATATGTATGAGTTGTGTAACAACTTTTGATACCTTTGGACAATGGGCTGCAATGCCTTGATTTGTGTATTTTGGGCTATGAAATACATTGTGTGTTTTACATTTAATTTTGGGTGTATTTTGGGCTATAAAATACATTGTGTATTTTAATTACATTTAATTTTGGGTCGTACGAATTGTACGCTGTAGAATGTTCATTTATATAAAATATAAATATTTGTTACAAACTTATTTCATTTGCATAGATCATACCTAATTTAATAAATGATAAAACATTAACAACCATTGTGATGAAATTGAAATTAAATATTTAATATATTTGAGATATACTAATATGTTTTTGATCATGAAATTAAAATAAATTTCATAATAAAATTAGTTTTATTACGTGTTTTTTTATCGATGGTAACAAATCCAATTCATGGGACATTTGTTACATGTTATTTTAACAATTTGATGTAAGTGCAACCATTATAACCTTGCATGTTTTTTTAAACAGAGACATTGGTTACATGCTATTTTAACAATTTCATATCACTGCAACCATTTTAACCATGTTATACATTGCAAGCATTGTATGTGCAAGCATTGTATTTCAACCATACATTATTGTATATTTTGACCCTGCAACCATTAGATTGAAATATTTAATATATTTCAGATATATTAATATGTTTATTGCCCCACAATTTTAATTTTAATTCACGAATGTTTTAATTGTATATTAATTTATATATTTACATATTACCTCACAATTTTGGATGTAATTATTGCAATATATGAACGAGCCATATATTACTTTGCAACCAATGTTATGAATTGTAGATGCCCCACAATTTTTATTTTTATTCACCAAGTGTTATCATCGTATATTGTATATATTTACATATTACCCCACAATTTTGGATGTCATTAACATTGTGTGATACCATGCAACAAATGTTATGAATTGTATATTGCCCAACGATTTTTATTTGAATTCATCAATGTATACATTTGAATGTCATTAACCATTGCATGATGTCATTGATAAAATACAAACTAGTTTGTATATATTGCATATTACCCTCACAATTTTGGATCTTGCATGTAATATATGAACGGGTCATAGGATATTGTTTGCAACCAATGTTATGAATTGTATATTGTCCCACAATTTTTATTTTACTTCACCAATGTTATCTATGTTGTATATATTTGCATATTATAGTTTGTATATATTATGTATTATACTTACAATTAATGATTTGCAATGCATATTCCAAGTGATATAATGCAATGCAATTCATAACATTGGTTGCATGATATTACGCAATTGATATAATGCAATGCATCGTAGTATGTGTGATGTTAATACTAACAAAATAAAAATGTATACAAACCATTTTAATCGATACAAATCATTTTAACCGTTCACAATGGACTATGCATAATAATTTTTTGGATGACTTGCAGCAATACATTGATGCATTGCAATTGAATGGAATGTTTTACACTATAAATGAATATTTTCCCACGTAATTTATATTGCACTATTGTGTATATAATTGAGATAAGAATTATGAGGAATTTGTATTTTATTGATATAAAGTCTAGTATATATATACATTTGAAGATCTAAAATAATATTTTATTGGTGAATTTTGAGAAATGTTTACGTTGAGAGGACATTTTATAAACATTCATAAAATACATAATATATTTTAATATACATAATTAAGTTTATATACATAATATATATTGTGATAATGAAGTTTATATACATTAATCTCAATTAATGTATATATTATGATAATTAAGTGTATGTGTGTGTAATATATAAGTAATTTAGGATCATATTTTAATTAATTAAGTAAAAGACTAAAGTAGTATATAATATTACATGTAGAATAATGTTTTTAATTTGTTGTTGGGTGTGTAAAATAGTAAAGTTAAATTCTTACTTCAAATTATTCAATCAAATAATTATTCAAATTATTTAGTTAACGATTTAATTAGGTGTTTTTCAAATTATTCATGTTAAAATTACAATTTTTTTAAAACGGGGTGGGCGAGGCGAACCCGCCCTGAACGGGGTGGGGCATGGGGCGAAAGCTTCTAACCCGTGGTGGGTCGCGGGGCGAGACATAATACTAGAATACAGTGAATTTGGTTTTATGGATGATAATGACTGATAAATGAAATTTTAGGAGAAGGGGGATTTAGACTCATTATCTATGACATTATACCATTTTGGGAATCACAATAACTTACCGCAGTAAATATTGAAGAAAGATAAAAAAGGTAAATGAGAAATGAATGGTCATGATTTAAAGTCCTCAGATCTAATGGACAAAAATGACTGATAACCTAGGTGATGTGTACTACATATATAAGGACTCTATATCTTATTTCCAAAAACTATTATAACAAAAATATCCACACCAGTTATTTAACTTCAATCCAAATCTAAAGTTTTGATTTACTTCACTAACTTCAATTCCAAAACCTACATTATACTAACTACACTTCAAAAAATGTGTACATATTTTATCTCTTTTGAGCAACAATCAAAACATGAAATTTCATCGAAATATATACTATTAGGGAAGTAGGAGGAAGGAAAGCAAGAGATGAAAATAAATTTTCAATTCACATGAGAGAAGGTGACGGATGAAATCATTAAATTGGATAAAGTCATTTAAAATAATTAGAGAAAATTGAATATAAAACTTGTTTTTTTTTTTTTTTTAATTACGAAGAGGGGATAAAAATAAGAAAAAAAAAAAAAAGTTAATAAGACACATTTCCACTTAATTTTATTGGGTTGGGAAGGGCCCCATAATATATATAATTAACTAATAATGGGAAATTAAGTTTAGTCAACATGTGCAACCTAGCTCGTTTGCCAGACAACCAACACAAAATTAACGAGGTTAAAATTTAACAATTAAATACCAATTAATAATCAGAGATGTAATAAAGACAAGTGGTTTACATTTTGCAAGTTGCATAAAAAGATCCTTTTTTCAAAACTTAAAAACAGCAGAATATAATTTATTGTGTAGTGAGGATCAAGTAGACACAAATACTTTAACACATTCACACCAAGTATAAAATATATAGAAACGCACCAGACGAACATATTAATACTGTGTCAAATGTTGATGTTTTACGAATCTAATTCAACAATTAATTTCACATCACATATAGTAGATGAATGAAGTATTTACTCAATGCAATAGCTTATGAATTTCTGGTAAATATATCAATTTTTAATGATTTTGTTAGAAAATTAAGTCACATAAATTGCATGTTTTAATTACATAAACATGCTACAGTACAAAAGCCCCAATTCTAGTCTACGATAATAATCTGAAAACGAAAGAAAACGATAACCGTAAAACGGAAGCGTACCTGAATCCATGTATCTCGATTCGATTCGTGCGATACGATTCGTGCCTTTAACCGATATGATTTACCAAACTATCAGATTCACCCTTAATCACAGCCCCAGAGAGAATGCAGAACGTGCAATGAAAAAATCTGATGTTTGGGGACCATAACCCCATACTTATAATAATAAGATTCCTTTATTTTCAATTTGGTCCCTCAACAAATTGAAAATCACCTAATGATATCTACACATAAAAGTCCATGAATAATATAATACCCATATAAGCCCATAACTTAAACTTTATTGGATCACTTTAATTTGGGATTCCTTTAGACAGCTATATACATTTAAATTGACACGTGGAAGCCCACAACACATTGGATTTATCCAACAATCTCCCACTTTGGGCAACACGTGCACCGACCAAATGTGTATTACCTAAGTGAGCTCAAACCTTGTTGTCATATGTATGAGTATCCCTAAACAATTTTATTATCAACTGCTCTAACATAGGACTAAAGAGGTCTTCGTTACTTTAATCGTAACTAAACCCATCAGTAATCACGTATATCATTACAATTAACAACATATCATTTATGGTGTGTATTATGAAAATTACATGCAATGTAACCTGACATGCCTATTTCCCACTGGTCATTTCCTTATTCCTTAGTGAGATCAATATAAAACATAAATTACAAAGTGCAAATGAACCTGAAAAAACTTTATTTCTGCGCAGTATCATCTAAATACACAATAATGTGTCCAAAAATCAAATATAGAGCAATAAAATTAAATACAGACGCCCACTAAACTGAAATATCCTGAAATAACATAACACCCATTTGAGTTGTGCGCTCATGAAAAACCTTGGGTGGTAAACCTTTAGTTAGCAGATCCGCAATCATTGAGTCTGTCCTAATGTGCTCTATAGAAATCTAACCACTCTGTCCTTTTTCCTTCACAACAAGGAACCTAATGTCAGTGAATTTTGACTTAGTAGAACTCATGTTGTTATCAAAATATAGCATTACCGAATTATTGTCACAATATCACTTAAGTGGTCTTTCAATATTCCCCACAACATGCAGCCTAGTGACAAAGTTTCGCAACTATATTCCATGACTTATGCCTTCATAACATGCTACAAATTTTGTTGCCATGGCAGAAGACGCTACGAGTGTCTGCTTAGCGCTTCTCCAAGAAATAGCTCCCCCAGCTAACAGAAAAATGTAGCCTAAAATGGATCTTATTCTATTTTGGCATCAACAAAATCAAAATCAGAATACCTAATGATCTCTGACTGATCTGATTTCCTATATGTGAGCATGTAATCCTTAGTTCTCTGTAGATACATTATAACGTGTTTGGCTGCTTTACGAAGATCCATACCAAAGTTACTTAAGTATTTGCCCAATATACCAACAATAAAAATTTAAGTCAGGTCTTGTACAGACCTGAACATACATTAAACTCCCAATAGTCGAAGCATATGGAACCTTTTGCATCTCTTGGACCTCAATTGCAGTTTTAGGGCACTGATTGAGACTAAAACTTGTCTCCCTTAGACACAGGGGTGTCACTCGACTTGCGGTTATACATGTCAAGTCTTTGCAGCACTTTTTCTAAATATACTCTTTGTGAAAATCCAAGAATACCTTGAGAACATTCTCGATGTATTTGGATTACTAAAACAAAAGAGACATCCATTGAACTAGTACAACACCATGAAAAATAAATCTACTCCCACTGAACTTGTGATACACATAATCATTAATAGCATTAGCCTCAAAACCAAATGAGACAACTATTCCATGAAACTTGTGGTATCACTAACGAGAAGCCTGCTTAAGATTCTTGAGACTGTTGAGTTTGTTCTTAAATTATTTCATTAACCTGATAGAGAAGATTTTCGACATTATCTTGTTGAGATTCCAAATCTGCTTCTTCTTCAATGACATGAATGGATACCTGAACATTGTCATCAGCAGTAGTAGGTGTCGAAATCGACTCCTCCTCAAACTGAATATCTTTAACCCTATTTACCCCTCCCCCCGAAACTCAACATCCTCAAAGAACATTACATTTCCCGTTTCAAAAATGACCTTCTAGTGGGATCATAGAACTTAAAACCCCTGAATATTCTGAATAACCAATAAAGTAGTTGCTAACTGTATTGGAGTCCAATTTCTTTCAAATGGAGTTTTAGTAGTTTCTTTAATTGGTACCCTATTGAGAATGTAAGCTGCAGTTTTTATTGCTTCTCCCCAAAGCGATTCTAGTGAGAAGGAATGACCATATCATTCTCACCATATTATTTAAAGTTCTGTTTCGTCTCTCAGCTACACCATTCATGCTAGGCGTCCCTGGCATGGTGTACTGTGGGACTTTACGTATTTTTTTTAAAAAAGATAGCAAATACCTAATTTCTTTTGTTTGGTCTGTGTTTCTTTAATACACTCAACACATACATTAAGATCTTAAAAGTCGAGTGTATCCAAAATACCATCCGACACAAACCTCTCAATTTTGGTTCTTGATATATGACCTAAATGTTTGTGCCATAGGTTAGCTGAATTTTGTTTATTTAATTTTTGTTTTGTACCTCTTGATTCAACATGCAAGGATTTCATTATGTGAAGGAACAATATCAAGCAAATATAGATTGTCAGATGCACTAGTAACTAGTGCCCACAATACTGGAAATATTTGAAAGTTGAAACTGACAATCTCCAAATGAACAAGTAAAACCAAATTTGTCCAAATGGAAATAAAAACCAAATTCCGTCTAAAGATGGTACAATAAAAATATCTTTCAAATCCAAAATTTAATAAATATCCAGTCTGTAATAACAATCTAAAATGTCTTATCGTCTCCACTTCTACCGATTTGCCATCTCCACATAGATGTATCTTTCACCATCAATTGGCTTTCGGTAGCTCGGGCAACCCTTTCTTAGCACGCTAAGCATGATATTCGGTACATTCCTTATTTTTGTGTCCAGGTTTATGACAAAAGAAACAATTTTATCCACAACCTTTATTTGTTGTTTCTTCTGTGTTGGACCTTGATCCTTAATAGCTTTCTCAACAGGCTTCCTTTTCATGCCCAACATAGTGGCCAACTGAGCAACCTCAACCTTTTCTTGTTTCAACCTCTCTTCCTCTTGTACACAATATGAAATGAGCTCATTAAGAGTCTACTTCTCGTTTTGACAGTTGTAACTGACCTTAAATTGACTGAATTGTGGAGGGAGAGATATAAGCACTAAATGTACGAGTAAGTCCTCAGACACCTCGAGCTTCAGTGCACTTAATTTGAAGCATAATGAGACATCTGCATGATGTACTCCCTTATGTTTCTCTTGCCCTTATACTTCATTGAGATCAAGTTTGCTAAAAGCGTACTTGTCTCGGCCTTATCATTTTTCACAAAACGTTGTTCTATATGGGCAAGATACTCACTGGCCAAAGTGATTTCCTCAGATGCAGTGCCTCGAAAGACTTCCGGATTGCTGCGCTTAATGATCATTAGACTGACGCGATTCGAGCGCTCCCACTTCTCAAAGTTCTTCCTTTCATCAGGAGAACTTTTAGCCGTCAGAGAAGCGGGTTGCTCTACCCTTAAGGCGTAGTCAAGATCAATGCAACCGAAATAGATCAGAACATTATCTTTCCAATTCTTAAAGTTCGACCCATTAAGCATTGACATGTTGTTAAAGTTGGCAGACATAAAAGTAGCTGACATAGCTGAACAGAGAACAAAAAACAAATAACTGTCATGCTCACATAAACCAAATAAATTCAAATATGATGGAAACATCTCGAGGCATCGAGCACAACATTAATATCAAGTCTTTGGACAATAATATTAACTTGTAAGTGTTCACCTCTTCTTAATGATCAAATACTGACAATAAAACCATGTTAAGCGACAACCTTCCTTTGGCCGACTTATTACTCATATGAAAAATCCTTATAATCGTCACGTATTTACCATCAAAATGTTTGTGTACTTCGGCTAAACATTAATCTTCCTTTGGACCGACTAATAACCGCATGAATATACACATTCACAACCAACCCAATATTCTCAATGAAAAAATTTACACAAGAGATGTCACTATGGCGACTTCAAGTTTCAATCAATCCATCTCAAATATTAGTAAAACCGAAAGGGAATGAGATGTCTAACAAATTCGGATCATACTCTAAACCATAAATATTTGGGGAGCATACCAAATCCATATAAAATGGCAAACCAAAATTTTAATTTATAACGGTTTAGAACCATATATATCCAACAAATACTAATAAATTAAACAATGTTCCATTTCAAATAATCATATAACAGATTTCAAAAATTGAAGGAACAGAGTACATAAATTCTTAATTGCATGTCAATTCCACAAACTAAATAAATGATATAATATCACTTTCTTTAATTAAATCAGAGAGCAACATATCCTGTGGACTGAATCACAATACCAATTAACAAGCCAAATTAATTAATTAATTACACATAGAGAATTTAAAGCCAGTGCACCAGCTTTAAATATTCTCAAAAAAAAAAAAAAATCTCTCTCTTGATTGAATTTGTTGAAATCAAGGGCCTCGACGCGCGATCTTCTTGTTGTTGTTGTTGTTTTTTTTTTTTAATCAAACTCTCTTGATTCAATTTTTGTGTGTATATGGGAAGACAGACCCCTAAAGTAGAAGATTTCCATATAATATAAATCTCATAATTTTCACCAAAACAATTGTTTACAAACAATAAAACAATCGAAACTCTAATTTTATAAATCTTTAATCATAAAATTCTTTCACAAATTTCAGAGAAACATAAGTAGATTGGCTCTGATACCACTTGTTAGAAAATTAAGTCACATAAGTTGCATGCTTTAAAAGCTCCAATTCTACTCTACGATGATAATTCGAAAACGAAAGAAAACGATAACCGTAAAGCGGAAGCGTGAATCCATGTATATATCTCGATTCGATTCGTGCCTTTAACCGGTATAGTTTACCAAACTATCAGATTCATCCTTAATCACAGCCACAAAGACAATGCAGAACGTGCGATGAAAAAATCTGATGTTTGGGGACCATAATCCTATACTTATAATAATAAGATTCCTTTATTTTTAATTTGATCCCTCAACAAATTGAAAATCACCTAATGATATCTACACATAAAAGCCCATGAATAATATGATACTCATATAAACCTATATCTTAAACTTTATTGGATCACTTTAATTTGGGCTTCCTTTAGACAACTATACACATTTAATTTGACACGTGGAAGCTCAACACATATTGAATTTATCCAACATGATTATCTATTTAATTATAGTTGCGTTATCATGATTGAGGAGAAAATCGATTTTGGAGACATTTCTCCAAAAATATGATTACAACTAATATCTCTCATTACAATAATAGAGCGAGGGCTAAAGAGTAAAAGAGAATGAATAAGTTGGAAAAGTAATTATGCAAGAAATATGAAACCTAAGTTTGATGAATAGGATATTCCAAGAGTAGTGACTAGATAATGGTAAATCTACGTGGATATTGATACCTTTTTGTGTTACAAAGTCAAAAAAACCAACAAAGGAAAAAGGGCCCAGATATTTTTTGTGTTACTGATCAACTTCTATTTTCTAAGAATAGCCAACTTTCAGATGGGCCCAGATTTATTAAAACCACTAGACCTTGAGGTCCAACAACTTGCAATACGTTTTTAAAAATAAATATTTTAACATTTGATGAAATCTTAAAAGAGTAATCCCTTATGAATCGGGTGCATGTATTTTAATAGACCTTGAGGTCCAACATAATACTTGCAATACGTTTTTAAAAATAAATATTTTAACACTTGATGAAATCTTAAAAGAGTAAGTCTCTTGTGAATCAGGTGCATGGATCTTAGATTCATGTATCCTGGGTCGGATTCGGGTCATGGGGGACCACACTTTTTTTTTTTTTCGTTCATGATTTTTGAAAAAAATCACATACCAATAGTATATGTTAGACATACATTTACGTTATGTTAGACATACCTTTAAGCTATGTTAACATATCAGTTCTGTCCAGATTTCATGTCTTGTCTTTTTTTGGCTTAATTATTGAATTTTGGCACATACCACTACATTATGTTAGACATACCTTTACATTGTGTTAGACATACCTTTATGTATAGTTAAACATATCTTTGTATATGTTAGACATACATTTATATATAGTTAAACATACATTTATATATGTTAGACATACCTTTGTATATAGTTAGACCTACCTACACATGGTTGGTCTAACTATACACAAAGGTTGGATTAACTATACACAAAGGTTGGTCTATTGGAGCGAATATTGGGTGAGCTTCAGCACAAGTGTTCAGCGCGTGGGAGCGCGTGCATGCGCGTGGGAGGCGCGTTTTGGGCGCGTGAATGAGGTCAACCCGGTTGCACGAATTCGTGCAACCGGTGCATAAAAGTTTTTGCCATCTTAAAAATAAAGAATCTAACCAAAAATCTAATTCATCAAATTCCAATGATTCTTAATCATCACATCAGATCCTCTACAGTCTATTCTAACACATAATCCTCTATTGTCTGCGTTTGTTCTGTCTATTGTAGAGAGTTCGTATGTTGTTTGTTTTAGGTTTCACCGTCTATGTTTGACAATAGAGGATCTCCACCACACATTTTGGTCTATACCAATAGTAGAACTTCTTTGCTCAACTTTCAATATTCACATTGATACGATATTGGCCATTTCGAATTTGAGTTTGGACATTTGTTTTTTTTTTTGGGATTCTTAAAATCGTACATAGTTATACCAATATGTTTGTATGTATATGGAAAAGGAATATACACTTAATCCTCACACACTTTAGATCGCTGTCTCATTCCTCCCCTCTCTAATTTTGTTTCGGTTAATTAATGTTGCTCTAATTTAATGAAATTAAACCTTATAGATAGATAATAAATATCTACTACATGGAGTATTTAATTAGTAGAATCATAGAGTAGGATTTGTTTGTATTAAATAAGACACCATAATTCCTTACGTGCAACACACAAATACCAAACATCAACTGTACATATACTCTTCATGCCATTTACTTGCCCCCCATTTATTTTGACTTGCTTCATGGACATTAATTAAATTGCGAAAGAATATTATATTAGCTCAATCATATGGTGGAAATTATTCATACACGAATCAAGGGATCTGTTTTCATGGAAACTCATATTATCTATAAACCAATTAATATAATATATAAGATATTCTACATTGTTATTGAAAATGCTAAAATGCCCATCACGGACAACTTTTAAATGTATGCACACCACTGACTGACGTGTAATGATCTCATCTCTTCGTCATATGGAAAGTGAAATTAATTGATATGCTGGATATTTGATATGTCAATGGTGGACACATATTAACGTGCTAACTGTGGGTAGGATACGTAGTAGGATTGTCTACATTATATTTTAAAATATCAATTATACGTATAACTGACATCATTAATTACTTGTGATGTATATTTAAGATAATGAATATTACAATCCAAAAAATCCCAATTAAGTTGTGTGTATGGTGTGGGTTTAAAGACTGATCCACTCCTTTAATCTAATTTGCCTTATAATAGGAATAAAACAAAAACAGGAGAAATACACACTATTCACTAATATATATATGAATATAATGAGCACCCCACACAAATACTGTTCCTATAACCTTCTTCAACCTCTCTCTCTCTCTCTCTCTCTCTCATTGTTCTCTCTCTCTCTGATGCATGCATGCTGGCGGTGGTGAAATCAGAGGGAAAATGGAGGTGGAGGTGGCGGCGCTGCCGTGGCACAACGACGTCATGATTAACAGCGCCAAACGCAAACGAAGCAAACGAGTGATGAGACCCCATTCACCCATCCCCAACCACCGCCCTAGCGCCGCCGCGGCCACGGAGGAGGAAGAGGAGACGGCCCGATGCCTCATCCTCCTGGCCCGAGGTAGTCCTCCTCATGATTCTAATAATATGTACTCGTCGGTGATGTACACATGCAAGACCTGTAATCGGGCTTTCTCTTCCTTCCAGGCCCTCGGCGGCCACCGCACCAGCCATAAGAAGCACCACCACCCCAAATCACCACCACCCTTCTCCGATCAAGATTCCCCACCACCATCCAAGAAAAGTAGAACACCACCACCACCCGGGCCCAACTCTCTCTCTCTTCAATTGTTCGTCAGAACCCATGAGTGCTCCTACTGCGGGGCTCAATTCACTTCCGGCCAAGCCCTGGGAGGCCACATGAGGCGCCATCGGCCCGGCCCGATCACCCCCTCGCCCACGCGCCTACATGACTTAATTAAGAAGCCCGCAATCGGGCTCTCTTTGGATCTCAATTTTCCGGCACCTGAAGATGAGTTTGAGTTTGTAGTCGGCCCGGACACAGAAAAGCCCGGAGAAGATGGCGGTGTCCACCACCGCCGGCCCGACATTGGTTGACTGCCATTTTTGATTCATCATTTTAGGAGGTTCAATTATTTTTTCTCACATTGATCTTCCAACACAAGTTACACTTCTTATGAATTGTTTATGTTTCTCTCTTTCTATTTAATTTTTTGTTCAATTAGATTTTTTTTCTCTTAACTTTTGCTGATAAATTAAACCATTTTTTTTTCATTGTCTTTGTAATTTATTGATTCTTTAAACAAGGTTTTACAATGTTGATAACTTTGAAAAATGCATTCAACTATTTTAGTTAATAGTTTAATATTTGTTATTTAATTTAGTATATACACACATATTATATTTACGTCGACCTTTTACATTTTATTACGTAAACCGTAATTTGCTGTAATCTTCCATATGAACTTTACGATTTATTGCATTTTGCCAATTAAGACATCTAATTAACTAATAAAGTATTTTTATAATAATCACCTCGTTTGACTTACTAAATATGTTCGAAAATATATATTTTTATCGTCGAGTAAATTTATAGATTTTATTTTGGGTTTTGGTTTCTTTATAATGGCTTGTGGAACATAAAATCTTATTTAGCCACAATTTACAATCATTATTTCTTAGTCAAAATCTGACATTTTTATCCCTTTTTTTTTTACCATCAAAATTTAGGTCATACTACCCTACCTTATGCATGCTTATAAAAATTAAAAATGGAGTCATTTTATTTACATTTAGCTCGTACCATCCAAAATTGAGGTCGTTCCACCTCATACCGTACTAAAGCAATTAAGTTGTTCTATTTTCATACAACCTTTGGTTGAATCACCTTATTCTTACCAAGGGTATAATTGATTGAAATGGCTAAAAGAAACCCGAAAAAAAAAACGAATTTTCTCATTAAAATTTGTTAAGAACGAGGTTATACCACATTTATTTCACGCAAAAATTTATGTTAATTATATATGTATAGATTGCTAATCAAGGTTATTGAATGAATTAAGGTGCAATGAGTTTTTAGCAAAAGATCTTGATCAGTGTAAAGTAGTTTATTTGTTTTATTTTCAGGTTCACCAAAACGCATTAAATCTACACAAATACTCATATGCGATCGTCGCACATGCGACGATATTCACGCACTGTCGACCGTGTGGACACGACCGTGCGCGACTGTGGTGTATAAGTATGTCTTTTTCAACAATAAATATGTGATTTTTCAATATAAGTATGTGATTGTTTTTCTCGCCCACGACCGTGCCTGAGACACGGCCGTACCTCGTGCGAAAACTAAGAGCAATCTGTGGCGCACGGTCGTGTCTCAAGATACGGTCCAGATAAGTATGTGATTTATTTTATCTATAAGTATATCTTTTAGAGCTATAAGTATGTGTTTTCACGCACGGTCGACCGTGTCCCAGGACACGATCGTGCGTGAGTGTCGTTGCACGAGACGGTATTACAAGAGTCCAGCTCTTAAATCTAAAACTAAGTAATGATATTGTTAGATATCTTTAAATATATATATTTTGTGAGATAAATCAATCCAAAATCAATAATCCACGCATAATGAGTTTATAATGAAATACATTTGCTTTATAGTGGTAAATATTATTATTTAAAAATTGAAGTAGTCAGAATATATATATTTTCAAATGGTCAGGAGACTTTGCTGAATTACAAATTTAGACGTCCAAATTTTATTTGGCTCTGATGTTGATATGCATGATTGTAAATTAGGAAGAGAAAGTTCTGCAATAACATTTTTTTCTTCATATATATATATATATATATGTATAGTTTTCCCCATTTCTCATTAAAATAAAAATTCTCCAATAATTATAATTAAGCGATCCATGTCACCAGAACAAAAGAACAATAATTCGTGATTATTTTCTTAAAATGGACACACACATATATTATATATATATATATATGCATCAATCTTGTTGATATTTAATTTAATAATAAATATTCTACTAAATTAAGCATGCAGTACCATTTTGAAGCATTTGTAGTTCACTTTAGATGACTACAAGAATGCAGCTTATTGCAATGTACAACCTGCAATGAATCAAAGTTGCAAAAACAATCAGGAGAAAAATTATTTCGGTACCTAAAAAAAAAAAAGAAGAGTTGGTCTTGTGTGACACTGTCTCACGGATCTTTTTTCGTGAGATGGGTCAACCCATAATCCACACTTAGTAATTCATATGAAATTTGTGGATATAAGTTCAATTCATGGGTAATAAGGATCCGTCTCACGGAAACTATCCATGAGACCGTCTTATATGAGCTTTTGTAAAAAAAAAAGAAAATGCAATGTTAAAGTTGGTGAATCTGTAATAGCTAGGTAAATCCAATAATTGATCATGTTCAATTAAAACTCGAAAATTACCAGCTTATGCACGACGTTTTCACGGCAGTTGAAGCTGGTGGTGGCGGAGCTGGAACGGGGACTGGATTAGGAGGCGGCGGCGGACTTGGTGGCGATGGAGGTGGAGGTGGAGCTGCTTGAATCAGTCCTGCATGTGTATTTTTTAGTTATCTTTGTTAAGAGTAATTGAGTACTATATGAAAAAAAGGAAGAGTTATATATAGATAAGGAATATATATATATATATATATATATAAATAATTACCACAAAACAAGAGGTTATTAGGGGGTTGTCGTTCTTTAATAGGGTTGGGATCAGGATCATAAACCCTAATGTAGAGTTCTTGTCCTAAATACCACTTCTTAAGATTTTGTGACCTCAAATTCCACATTCCAGGGTTGTCCAAATACACATAAACTGCTGTCCATCCACCAGGGTACACCTAAACATCCATAATATATATATGTATATATATAAAATTAATCAATCAAACATCATACTTCATTCAGGATAAATTACAAAACTCAAGCCAAACTATGACCACTTTTGCACTGAAGTAACCGATCGAACTTTGAAAGTTTACTGTATAACCGCCAACTTTTACGAATTTACTATATGACCGCCAAAATGTCGTAGCTGGCAGAATATGATCAAAATATGCTTAGAATATCCGCCGACGATGAAGAATTATTCGGAGCATATACCATTGACGATGACATTTTGGTGGTCGGTCATGTGGTAAATTCATAAATGTTGGTGGTTATACATTAAACTTTCAGAGTTCGGCTGCTTAAGTACAAAAATGGTTATAGTTTGTCTTGTATTTTGTAATTTACCTCTTAATTAGTTCTCATGTATAAATGTGCAGAATTACTTTACCTGAACAGTAGAACGTACAACTGGATCATACAGATTGTACGATGTGGAACGTGCCTCCGGGGTCCATCTCCCTAAACCAAAACTACAATGCCAAACATTAAAATCTTATATATAAATGAATCATATATATATATATATATATTATACTCCCTCCGTCCCTGCTAACTTTGCCTACTTTTCTTTTTTGTTTGTCCCAACTAACTTTGACAGCCAAAAAATGGCAAAGAAAAATTTACTCTCTTACCCTTCCATTTCTTTCATTTTACAACTTTTGCACTCAAAAAGCACACATTAATTACAAAATTGCCACTCAAAAACATTAAAATAACACATCACATCAAAATCAACAGTTTTTTCTTAAACTCCGTGCAGTCAAACCGTGACAAAGATAAGGGGACGGAGGGAGTATCATCATAGTTACTAATAATATTTATCTAGTGCAGCCAAACATATATACATACATTTCAATACATTACTTACCCAACGACAAAGAATCCAAACCCATCCAGATGCCAAGAGTCTTGAGTCTCCAAATCATTCTCAAACACGATTTCCAGCCACCCCTTGTGGGTCCCCGACACAACAAACGTGCCATTAATAGGGGTGGCGAGGCTCGAGTGGACGGGAAACGAGTCGAGTACATAGACGCCGGAGCCGTTGAGGAATTGATCAGCCAATTTCAATGGAGTGGATGGAGTTGCATATGTTACATTGTTGATAGTGTAACGAGGGGTGCCATTTATAAGGGCAAATGATCCACGAAGAACAAAACTTTGTGACAATGTCACGTTTGTCACGTTAAATGTCCCTTGAGGGTTAGGTCTTGCTGCACCTGCTGTCATATTCATCCTATACATCAAATTCATGTCCTGTTAGAAATTAAATGATCACAATAATTTTGTCCAAATATTAATCGTCAAATATTATTCCAATGTTAATAAAACATATTTAGTATATGTTATATTTCGATATACTTTTTTAAGTTGCAATTTAGTCTCATATTCGTCGGAAATTTGATTTCTGACAATAATTAATTTTTGACATAGACGACGTTGGTGATGCTACTATGTCATTCCAGATTGCAGATTTCGGTCTTGGGGAAAAAAATTGATTTATGCGAAAAAATAAATAAATCAATTCAGGTAGATCAGATCCTTTGTACCAAAAAACCATGTCCACCACCTCAAAACTATGTAGTTTTGATAATAAATAATATTATAATTTATAACCGCGTTTATTTTAAAAACTAATCTAATTTGTTTTGAGATGTGGTACAGGAATATTTGGTACACGGGATTTGATTTGCAATTTAGGGTGTCCACATAAATTTTCCTCCACACAAACCAAAATAACATCACTAACATACATGCTATCATGATAGTTGGAAATCAAACATCTGATTAAAACCAAAGCTAATTCTTTTTGAAGGAGTTGAAATGAAAGGTAAACATACGTGATGGATTTAGCTTGATTCATTGAGAAGCCAATATCAAATGGATCTGGCCCATTCGGCAGCGGCCCATTTGGTAGTGGGCCATTGAAGTTGTCATAGTGTAGGAGCCCAACAGCAGCGATGGCATTAGGGTTAGTCAAGTTGACCCATTTAGGAGTTGCGACGACATAATAGTCCTCCGAGTCCTGATCTGCTGTGACGAGCACAGAGTAGGATTGGCCCACGTGGACGTCCAGTGAATCCAGCGCTATCTGATTGGTGTATGTCCCTTCAGTCTCCACCAATAGCATTTTGTGGTTTTTAATCCTAAAATTGATGCTCCACAAATTGCCAACATTCGAAATTCTAAATCTATAGGTTTTTCCTAAAAAGAAAAAATAGAAAAATAGTAATAATTATTATAATTAAGGATGGGAATAAAAGTATTGAAAATTTACATTGAAGAAAGAGGAAAATTTCCCAATCAAATATTTTTGTGATTTTTAATAGTTCCTTTCTTTAATTCTTTAATGAAGTATAAAATGTAAATTCTTAAGATATGTTTGATTATGCTAAGAGTATTTGGTGATATTTAAGAGGTAATGTGTAGGGAAAATTAAGGAAAAATGATGTAATGTTAATTTTATGTTTAATTAGATATGATGATTTTTTTTCTCGTTAAAGAAACATTTTTGATGGATGCTAGAAAAAAATATTCTTACCTTTTGTTACGTTGAAAACCTCGTAGGTCTTAGCAAGTGGGTCAGAATATGGACGATTGCCATTGAAAAGAATCCAATTTATAAAATATCCATCACCACCCGTGGTTCTAACATCCTGTATGATGTGTATATAATATATAAGTAATAAATATAATAAAATTAAATGACTCCTAATGTGAGTTCCTTATTAATTTAACTCAGATCAACTTTAATGTAGTTACTAGTATTCTGATTATATAGCATGATTTGTTACTGTCATATACATTGACATCAGATGTGTGTGAATATGTGAAACCCTAAATTACTAACTCCTGAGCATAACTAATATAATTTAGTAAACTATTAAGCTCCACTAGGTACAACATTCTATATGTACTGACAATAATATGGATCCATTAACATTGTATGAACACCAATTTGAAACAAATGAAATTGTACGTACCTTAAAGTCTTGGCTGTACCAATCACCAATAAGGAGATTAAACTCTTGTTCGGGCTTTGGAAAAGGCACATTAATGACGATCCTATTGTTGATCCGGATCGGGCCGAATCCCCCGGCGGCCCGCTGGAAGTTAATTGAAGGGAAATAGAAGAAGCTGCCTATTTGATCCTTCAATTGGAAAACATAGGTCCAATTAGTGCCGGGTCGGATCGGGCAATTTGTACCCGATACTCCATCCTGCCACGAGTTTAACCTTTGTTGAATCCCATTCCTGCATTTAATATATATTTTTCTTAAATTAATTAATTACCTTCTAATATAATCCAATTAAGATCCACAAATATATAAATAAAAAAGAAATTGAATTGTTAATTTTACCATGTCATGAGAAGTGGCTCATCCATATGGTTGTATACATTAACGTGCACATTGTCGTCGGTGGTTGCGTTGATGAGAGGGCCAGGAAAGAGGCCATTAATTGTAATAACCTAATTGACGAAGGAGAAATTACATCAAATTAAATCAGGATGAATAATTAAATAAAATAACAGTAGTTAATTAATACCGATTGGTTTTTTGATACAGGCTTGATGACGTCATTCAATTGAAGATGCCACTCAAGGAAAATCTCCTCCCCGCTGGCGGCGGCGACCACCGTGGATAGGGCCATGCAACAAATCAACAACCTTAGGCCCGCCATGCATCCCTATATCATCATCATCATCATCATCATCATCATATATAAATATGGTAATTAAAGCCTTTTAAAATATGAAGTTAATTTCTTCTCTCTAATTAATAAACAAAAAACGGTGAGGTTTTCGGAGTTTACAAAAAAAAAAAGGCCAATAAGACAGAGCTAAGATTATACTTGAGGACATTAATTTTGAAGTATTTTCATGCTGTCTGTGTGACCGTACGATGGAATTAAGATTAGTTGTTTTGTCATGTATGTATCGATTAAGACATGGAATGAAGCTAGCTAGCTTCATTTTGTCTCATTTCTTTCTTGTGTTAATAAAACTATAGATATACTTTACCAATTTCAAGCTGTATCAATTCCTTTTTCATTTATTTATTAGTTTCTTTGGATTCGACAATTTTTTCGTCAATTTGTTTAATTTGTACATTCTCTTATGGAAGAAACAATGCAACACCCACACGATCGATGATGTCATTATCAAGAAAATATATATGTCATGTGTGCAACAAAACTTATATGCACCTTGGATCCGTGCCCTCCAACCCATTTGGACCTGTTTATGGGTTGTGTAAAAAGATTTTTTGGATCTTTTTTTTCCTCTTTCTTTCTCTTTCTTTCTGGTTTTTTGTCTTGCGCGATTTTCTTCTCTTTCTTTCTCAGGATTTTCATATGAACTCTCTTTGGCTTTTTTTTTTGGTTGCATAAAGTAAAATAATCAAGAATAAACACAGTAATTTGTTGATTGAAGCTTCAACAGTTTAAAGGAAGTCATAGCTGGGAAATGTCATCTCAAATTGTGAGACGACTTGCTCGAAGCCGACCATGTGGATTCTCCTCCGCAAACCCTAGTTTGTTTGATCTGAGTTATTCGTTGATGACGTATGAATCTAATCTCACCGGCGCCACGCTCTTCCCCGACAATGGAATTAGACCTGAGATCGCCCAATCGGTCAAACAGATCTCACAAACATGCACCATTCATGTCTTTCTGCGTTTGCATTTAATTTGATTTTAGTTTTTTTTTTTTGATTAAATTGTTGGAGCAGGTCAAAGAGTGTGCTTTTGCGTCTGCATTTAATTTGATTTTAGTAATTTTGTTGGATGACTCAATTTGTAAGAAGAGATTTAGGGCACAGATCATGGGTAATCTAAAAGAAAGATTTCATAGGAAGAAGAAAGTGCATAATGATGTTCGGTTAAGATCTGATGTTTGAATGAGATGTGTCACTTGTATGTTTAAGGTATTAGATGAAGACTTTATTATTATATGTACATATGTATTTTTTATTGTTTATTTTTTTTGTGGTATCATACTAACATACTTTAGGTATCATATCTGAACATTTAAGGTATCATATGAATGTACATAGTTGTTATAGATGTATTTTATATGTACATATATATATTTTTTTGTTTACTTTTTATGAGACACTTGTATGTTTAAGGTATGAGATGAACACGCTTATGACATCACATGTATTAATGTAAGGTATTATATGTACATATGTATTTTTTTTGTTCATCTTTATGAGGTATTATATGAACATACTTTAGGTATCATATGCGTACAGTTAAGGTATCATATGAACATATGTAGTTATTATAAATGTATTTAATGTTTAAGTTATATGATTTTGAAATTTTGATGTTTGTTCGGGAGTGGTATTGAATTGATTAATTTTGATGGTTTAAGGTTTGTAGGCTACTTTTGCAGTTTAGGTGTTGTATGGATAATCTTTAAGTAATATATATAAACATTTAAGGTATCATATGAATATTTGTGATATGTATCACAGAAATGTATCATATATATCATGTAGTACTCATTAGCTTTATATTTAATTCTATGTTTGATTAAAATATTTTATAATTTTTTTAACGTTTCTCTTATTCTCCCCTTCATGGTGTTATATGGATAGCCTTTAGGTGGTATACATAATCATATGCATTTTTGTGATATGTATCACAGAAATGTATCATATATATATGAGCAATTTACCCCTATGGATATGTATCACAGAAATGTATCATATATATATGAGCTGGACTCCTGTGAGACTGTTTCATGTGCGACGATACTCGCGCACGGTCGTGTCCTGGGGCACAGTCGACCGTGCGTGAAAACACATATTTATAACACTAAAAGACATACATATAGATAAAAATCACATACTTATCTCGACCGTGTTCTGTGACCCGACCGTGCACCACAGAGTGCTCTTAGTTTTTGCGCGAGGCACGGCCGTGTCCCAGGGCACGGTCATGGGTGAGGAAAAAAATCACATACTTATAGTGAAAAATCACATACTTATTGTTGAAAATGACATACTTATACACCACAGTCGCACACGGTCATGTTCTGGGACACAGTCGATAGTGCGTGAGTGTCGTCGCATGTTTGACGGTCGCATATAAGTATTTGTGTATATATATTATGTTGTATTCATTAGGTTCCCATTTAATTCTATGATATGTATTTGATTTAATTTTTTCTGATTTTTTTTAATGTTTCTCTTATTCTCTCCTTCATGGTGTTATATGGATAACCTTTAGGTGGTATATATACACATTAATTAAGGTATCATATGCATTTTTGTGATATGTATCACAGAAATGTAACATATATATTATGTAGTATTCATTAGCTTTCTACTTAATTCTATGATGTATTTGATTTAATTTTTTCTGATTTTTTTAATGTTTCTCTTATTCTCTCTTTCAGCATAGTTACAGTTATTCTCTTTCTCTCTTCTTCTTGTAAAGTTGGGAGCGCAAAAGTTTGTGGTTGTGACAGTGATGGAGGTGTTGAGAATGCACCATCGGAAGTTGTTGATCTAGATGATCTTGAAGTAGACGCTGCAAATCTAGTCCTTCTCGAAGAGGACGATGCTAGCACTCGTATCGAAGAGACACTTACTTGATTTGTATAATAAGGATGTAGTACATTTTTTAGCTGAGTTTCGTATCTATTTACGCACTTGCTTGCTTTGTATAATAAAGTTGTAATACATTTTTCTTAGTAGAGCTTCATTTCCTTTTTTTTTTTTTTTTCTTTTTGCAGGTGTTATATAAATAGTCTTTAGGTGGTTTATATAAACATTTAAGGTATCATGTACATTTTTGTGATTTGAAAAATTGAAAAACTACCAATTTATGTTGTTTTTGAGGATGTATAATTGAATTGGATGCTATATTGGAGCATTAACTTGTTGTGTAATTACCAGTTTACATCAACTAACTCACTGATGTTATCTGTAACAAAAAATGTGCAATACCCTTAGAAAGTGTATGTAATACTTGTAGAGAGAATCAATAACACCTTTACAGTATTTTCGTAATTAGTTGAATGTATTACAAACATATAAATGAATGTGATACCTTTAATCTTAAATTTTCATAATCTTAAAATTTTACATATTCAATTTTATCATTTATTGCCCCAAAATTTCTGCAATTCTAATATGACTCTATCAAATTTATGCAAATCCATATTACTCAATCAATAACCACAATCTTAACAACGACACATAATGTGAAGTTATGAGAGTTTGAGTTTGCCACCCGCACGAATACACTTCTGCGTGTTGCAGGCACGTTTGAGTTTGCTCAAATCAGTGTTCGAGTCAGCGGTGCCCAAGAAGATGGGTTTGAACTGGTTCATACCTTCCCAATTTCACATTATGATTAAAACAACAAAACTCAGTAACAAAGAATCAACATCACATAATTAAAAACACTCAAATTACAATAACTACTCCCTTCGAGTTTTGCCCAACATCCAATCCGATAATCAAAAAATCCAAATACAAAAATTATCCTAAAATAAAATCTTCCAACTTTATCGGCATTTGAATTGCTTGATAGAATTTAATAAGAAAAAATGATGATCAAGTTCATTCATTGCTCTCACCAGATAGAGAAGACATCCTAATCCAGATTCATCTGATTGCCATAGAATTAATGAGGATTCAAAAATCTCAATCCAGAAGACAGCACCAGAGATGGCTCCTTCTGAAGCCCCTCTAATAAAGCCACTCTCCGTTTCTTGACCTATCAACGCCTCTGTAATCGCTCTCAATAGAGTCCCCACTACACCGACAACCCACAACTCTATTAGTTTACATCAACAAAGAGCTATAGAATTGAGAACATCTCATTTCAAAATGCACTCTTCCCATATAAATTCTTCAAAGCAAAATACTCATTACAAGATTTTAGAATAGGATACCTCTACACAACATAAACCTATTGCCAAATTGAAATGCCTCCGATAAAGAACAGAAAACCTAGTTCATCAAAAGAGCTCATTTCTCTGTCCTTTCATTGTTACCCAAACAGCAAAAAACTTGCACAAATACTCATATGCAACCGTCTCACATGCGACGACACTCGCGCACTGTCGACCGTATCCCAGGACACGACCGCTGCGCAACTGTGGTGTATAAGTATGTCTTTTTCAACAATAAATATGTGATTTTTCACTATAAGTATGTGATTTTTTTTCCTTGCCCACGACCGTGCCTCGCATGAAAACTAAGAGCAATCTGTGGCGCACGATCGGGTCTCAGGACACGGTCGAGATAAGTATGTGATTTTTATCCATAAGTATGTCTTTTAAAGCTATAAGTATGTGTTTTCACGCATGGTCAACCGTGTCCCATGACACGACAGTGTTCCAGGACACGACCGTGCGCGAGTGCCGTCGCACATGAGATGGTCTCACAAGAGTCCAGCTCAAAAACTTGCACAACATATGAATAATCTACCCCAATCGAGATTTCAGCAACAACAACCATCAAATTAGGGCAATCCTAGCGCAAACCAAACTAAAAAAATCACAAAAAAATGCAGAAATAGAACCGATAATCGTAGATTCATAAAGAAAATGAGGTAAATCCATGAATAAATGAAGGAGAGAGAAAAATCGTCCACCCAAAGCAAAGAAAAAAGTGAAAACTGCAGAAAAAACGTTGCATCTATCCGTGTAGAATTTGATGAATGTTTCTCGAACCCTATTCGTCGGCCACTAGATATCAGTCGCCTGAGACCCCATAAAAGCTTCTTTAGTAGAAATTACACTGCTACGACTACTGTAGTATTGACTTGACAGGAAAATCACAAGCCTCCGCTGTGTTCTGGCGGCCTCCGACAATCGATGTGGCAGTGGTGGTGGTGGCGACGACAAGAAAGAAAAGAGAGATTGAGCCATTGAGGATAAGGTGCAGAAGTAAGGAAAAAGAAGAGAGAGAAAAAAAAAGTTATATATATTTTTTAAGATCGGGTCGGAGCGGGTTTGGGGCACGAATCCTAGGATCCGTGTCCCGGGTGCACATAAGTGTTACTCGTCATGTGTGTTGTTGAGATTCATGCATTGGATTTGGGTCGTTCAGTCCGTTCTTTGTTATACCGTGCATGTATCTTTCACCTAATATTTTTTGTGTTATGTTAGTGATCATATCTAAGAAAGAGATTATTTGAACTTTCGAATTGGAAGTTACAACCGTTTTACGAAAGCCACGTGTCGACCCTAAATAAAACCTAATAGGGCACAACTTTAGGTTTTCTCGAGAACTTTTGACACTGGAATTTTCATCATTCTCTAATAAGTTGATTCGTTGATGATTATGGTGAAAAATCCTCCTTTAAACATTCTCAAAAAAAACACAAATGGGTATCGCCTTTGGGTTTTTTCCTGGGGTCGACGCACAACATCCTTAAAACAATTGTATCTCCAAACTCGTGCGTCCAAATGACGTTTATTCTTGTTGCGTTGGAAAGCTAACTCAACGTGCTACAAATTTATTATGGTCTTCCTTGTTGAATTGTGCACCAAAATCCCGAAAAATCATTAAAACGTGAAATTTTGTCAAATCGTGGTGTTTAGGTACCTCTTGCGTAACTGATTTCGGGGCCGTAAGGACAACGTTCGGCTAGATTTCTCTCACATATAATGTTTTCCCATGATATTGAGTCGGTTTGTAGCGAAATAGGTCCAAGTTGCCACTATTGAAAATTTTCGAAAAAACCCAAAAGGGTACCCCTTAAGGTTTTCTTTGGGTCGACGCGTAACATTCGTAAAACAGCTGTAACTCCCAACTCGAGCAGTCAAATGAACTATTTTTTTTCGTTGGAAAGCTAATTAGAAATGCTACAAATTCATCAATGTCTTCCTTGTTGAAGTGTGCACCAAAGTGCCTAAAAATCATTCAAACGTGAAATTTTGGCAAATCGTGGTGTTTAGGTACCTCTTGTGTAACTGATTTCGCTACCGTAAAGACAACGTTCGTCTAGATTTCACTCACATATAATGTATTCCCATAATATTGAGTCGGTTTGTAGCGAAATAGGTCCAAATTTCCACAGTTGAAAATTCTCGAAAACCGAATGGGGCACCCTTTTAGGTTTTTTGAGAATTTGAGCCCCTAATTTTTAGGGCCTTATTGACCTCTTGTGGCTAGTTTTCTCGCACATATATTGTTTATGCATCATAATAAGTCGATTCGTTGAAGATTGTGATCAAATATCCTTCTTTGAAAATTCTCAGAAAAACCCAAAGGTGTCAAAAAACCCAAAGGGTACCCCTTTGGGTTTTTCTGGGGGTCAAGCGCAGCTTCTGTAAAATGGTTGTAACTTCCAACTCGAGCATCCAAATGACCTCATTCTTGTTGCGTTGAATAGCTAATTCAACGTGCTACAAATTCATCTAGGTCTTCCTCATTGAATTGTGCACCAAAATGCCCTAAAAATTATTAAAACGTGAAACTTCGACAAATCGTGGTATTTAGGTGCCTCTTGTATAATAGATTTAGGGGCCATAAGGACAACATTTGGCTAGAGTTCTCTCACATATAATGTGTTCCCATGATATTGAGTCGGTTTGTAGCAAAATTGGTCTAAATTTCCACAATTGAGAATTCTCAAAAAACACAAAGGGGTACCTCTTTGTGTTTTTCGAGAATTTAAACGCCTAATTTTTTAGGCCTTAATGACCACATGAAGCTGGTTTTCTCGCACATATGTTGTGTAGACATCATAATAAGTCGATTTGTGGATGATTGTGATGAAAACTCCTCCTTTAAAAATTCTCAAAAAAATCCAAAGGGGTACCACTTTGGGTTTTTCAAGAATTTGAGCGCCTAATTTTCTGGGCCTTAATAACCACTTGAGGCTGATTTTTCTCGCACATATATTGTTTAGACATCATACTAAATCGATTCGTTGAATATTGTGATGAAAAATCCTCCACTGAAAATTCTCGAAAAAACCCAAAGGGTACCCCTTTGGATTTTCCTGGGGCTCAACGCGCAGCTTCCGTAAAATAGTTGTAACTCCCAACTCAAGCGTCCAAATGACCTCATTCTTGTTGCGTTGGAAAGCTACATCGGGGTGTTTTGGTGCCTCTTGCATAACTTATTTTAGGGCCGTGGAAATTTCGGCAAATCGTGGTGTTTTAGTCAAAATATTTCAGTTGTACGCCTAATTTTTTGAGGCCTTAATGACCACTTGCGATTGGTTTCCTCTCGTGTATAATTTTTGGACATCATATTAACTCAGATCGTTAAAGGACGTGATGAAAAATCCACCGTCGAAAATTCTTGAAAAGAACCCAAAGAGGTACCCTTTCATGTTTTTTGGGGTCCACAAGTAGCTTTCGTAAAACGGCTGTAACTCCCAACTCCAATGTCCACATGACCTCATTCTTGTTGCGTGTGAAAGATTACTCGACTAGATACAAACATATCATAACCTCCCACGTCCTACTTGCATTCGTAATGGGCAAAAAAACTCCATCAATTGATTTGAGCATTTCGATGGGGTATAGGTGTATCGTGCATAACTGAGTTCGTGGCCCTGATGACAACATGAGGCTTGATTTCTCTTATATATATTGTTGGCGGATCATGTTAAGTCAGGTTGTTGAGAAAGAGATCAAAATGTTCATGATGGAAAATTCTCAAAAAATCCAAAGGATGCCCCTTTTGGTTTTTTAAGTTGTTGAACGCCTTATTTTTCGGGCCTTAATGACCACTTAATTTTGGTTTCCTCTCATATATATATATATATATATATATTTATTTTTGGACATCATATTAACTCGAATCGTTGAAGGGTATGATAATTAAAAATTACTATCGAAAATTCTTGAAAAAAACCAAAAGATATCTTAGTCCTCATATTTACTTTTTTAATTTATAATTTCAATTCATTTAATGATAATTTCAAATATTAATATGTAACCTAGCTATGAAGCTTTAGTTGAAATATTGTAATATAGAAGTTGATATAAATACATACTCGACCCTTTTGGAACAAATAGACAAAACCGATCTACCAAAAATTAGTTTGTAATTATTTTTTTCAAATAATTTAACTTTTTTATATTCAAAAAATTATTTTATTGAATAGATTATTTGTATTTCTTGTGAGAAAAGTTTTACTTGAAATCTACTGTATATTTTTTCGATATACAATATAAAGAGAACTTTAATTTTTGTAAAAAAAGTTGATATATTCGAAATATCATTAAATTAACGGGTTATTTAATATATTTTTTAATTAAAAAAAGGAGATAAATCAAACCCACACCACCTCACCTCAGCTCCCACCCCATCCCCCATTTTTCCTCGTGTACCTAAGCTTTTGCTTTTGGCAAAAGTTGTCATCCTTCCTTTTTCTTTTTTAATAAGATCAATATCTTATTGTATAGTATAGGTCATTTGGAGGAACATAGCAAAATTATTTTTTCTAAAAGCTTTCTTTATATATGATGTATATACATATAGACAACAGTGTTTCATTGTTTCAGAATGAACAACAGAGAAATTAAGTTTAGATAGTGAATTTACATTTTGCTTGTAATACATATGTTGAAAAAAGTATTAGAAGAATAATAATAAATAAAAAAAGGCAATTAACCAGAAACATGCATGATAGAAGATAAAGAAAACAGTAGAGATACAGCGGCTATGAAGCAGCAGTAGCCGCGGTGGTGTAGCGTGCCGCTTTTGGAAGAGTAGCGACTCTCCGATGAGTAGCGCGCGTAGCACTTGCCCAGGAACATGTCCCCCCAGGGTGAGGTCCCACACTCGGTTTTCAGCCGTTGGATCGCATCAGACAAACAATCCTGGCACTCCTCCATACTTAAATCCTGTATGCATTGAACCATGCCCTGGACTTTGCCGGACCCAGCCACCAGAAAATACTGCCTTCCACCGCCGCCCGTTAGATACGCCAGCACTGCATCCCTCCGAGTTAACAACTCCGAGTCAGACCCAATTGGCCCACATTTATTTGAAACCACTGTCTTGTCTTGAGCTCCCAAGAATGACGTATTATCGTACTTAACAAAACAGCCGTCCAACTGCAAGGCGGCGCCGGACGTGCCGACACAGAAGGTGCCGAGTCTGGTGACTGCTTTAGCGACGCAGCGGTGGCAGTCGGAGTTGCTGAGATCACCGCGGCACTGGTAGAGGCCGTAAACAACGTCGCTCTGGGTGAGGGAAATCTTGAAGTTGTTGAAATTGGAGAGGGAGGCAGAGTTGACGAGCGAGGTGAGTATGGAGTTGACGTTGGATTCATAGGGGGTGGCCGGACTGTATTTGAGCTGGGTGCACCCCACATATATGAAAGACTCTAGCGAAGAAGAAGAAGAAGTAGCAATTGCAAGAAGTGAGACTACATCACAGCTTATAAGGATAACCCAGAGAGCACAAGAGAATGGACCAACCCACTTCTTCATCATTTTTTCGACGCTCCCTTCTACTCGCACACACTACGTACAAATATGATTTCTTTCTAGCCATATAATTACAACAATAAAGAAAAAGATCCTGATTAAATAAAACATCGTAAAGAATCTTTTTTCCCTTTATCTTTTTTTAAAGCATATGTAATCCCTTTTTTCTTTCTTGTTCATGTCACTTGCCTCACTTCCCACTATTCTTTAAGCCACAATTCATACGTACTAAAAGAAGAGTCCATTTAATTACCACTTTTATGAAGGTTTGTGACATTCCGATTTTTATAAGATCTTGAAAACTGGAAATATGATAGTTCAAAGACTTTATATGTATAGAGCGGGAATACGGAAAAATTATTTTAAATTTAAATCAAAACTTGATTAAACAGAATGTCAAGTATGTAAGGGAGAATCATATATTAATTAATACATAAAAACAGTTCTCATCCTTCGACCTCTGGGACCTTAGACGGAAATATATATAGGGAGGATTTTCTAACTACCAAAATCTATAGGACAAAGAACTTTTTTACCCATATTTTTAAGAAATAATTTTTTTACCTAATTTGGGTAGTGAAATGTCTAAGATATCCTCAACTTAAGTACATATTTACATAATATAAAAATTAAATATAAATATATTAAATACAAAATACAAGTGAAGATATACTAACTAAATATAAAATACAAAATTTAAAATGAAATCCAAAGACAAAATTCCCCCATTTTGAAAAGTTGAAAATTTATTTCCTCCACACCAAATATCATTTACATCCATACTAAATTTCATTTCCCCACACCAATACTTTCCAGTTTGGCTTCTGAACTGCTATGAGAGATTTGAGATTTCTAATATGATATATTTGATGAATCTATAAAAAATAAAATCCACCGAAACTCCATTGTAGCAACCACTTCAATCATACACTCTCATAGAAAAAACTCCACCATGTGCAATCCTCACCACTTCAACACTAATGACAAATGAAAATTTTAGAATAAAGTTTGGATCTCGCTGGTAAATTTGAAGATATATTTTGTTGTCGTTATCAAATCAAGATGAAAACCGAGTTGAGTGAAGGAGGTTGAAAAAAGGTTGAATGTTATGGAGTGACTTTGAATTTGATGATTTGAAGGTTGAGTGAACCTCCTGAATTTTCGGGTGTAAATAATTGTATGTTCTGCGCATTCACGATATGGATGTTACAGCATGTTCACGATATGAGTAATCGTGTTCACGATATGAATAGTTATCGTGTTCACGATATGAGTAGTTATGTTCACGATATGAGTAGTCGTGTTCACGATATGAGTAATCGTGTTCACATTTAAACTCGACTCGAATAATATTACTCGAGTTGAGTTGGAATAGCTGGAATAATTCATTAAGGCGGCAACTCATATGTGTATCGTGAACACGATATACTTATATCGTGTTCACGATACACACATATCGTGAACACAACCACTTATATCGTGAACATAATGACTACTCGTATCGTGAACCCGACTACTCATATCGTGAACACGCTGTGACATCCATATTTGAAGTTTTCATCTGAAAAAATGAAGTTTTCATTTCTAACACACTGAATAAATTTTGAAAACCATTTTAATCATTACATATGAGTCTCATTATCCACTAATTTTTATTCTATTTTATTTATTTATTATCAATTCAAATTAATTATTTATTGGTTGCATTTTTTAATAGTGTCAAAATCGTCATATTAGACTAATTAATTATGACATTAATAAATTTCAATTCACATTAAAATATAATTAATAATTAATGATAATAAATTAATATTTAGTTCAAATCTTTGTTTTATGGATTAATTACATTAAAAAAAGACATATATATTGCTAGCAATTAATTGAAAATAACAATCGTGAACATGTATTAAATTTTCATATAATGAACACGTATTATCAGTTCATATCGTGAATATGTATTACATTTCAAATCATGAACATTCATTCTTAGAAATGAGAATTACCCAACATCAATGGTGAAAAAACTAAAACGTAAAACAAAAGAGTCCACTCTCTATTAAATATCGTGCATATCAACATATCTTCATAAGGGAGCCGTATCGTGAAGAATCATTCTCAGAAGTCAGAACTACCCAAAATCAACATACAGGAATAATGTTGAAACCTAAAACAAAAGAATTTGTGCTATTAAATATGGTGTATATCAACTTAACTTCAAACAGAAATTTAAACAATAAAATTCATGAGGAGTTTACAATGAAACATCACTAAATACTCAGAATATAGAAATAAAAATGAAACTTACCATTTGCAATGAAACTTCAGTTGTTTTTCAAGTGCTTCAAGGTTTCAATGGAGATGAGAATCATGAAAAAAATGAGAAAATTGGTCAAGTCTTGCAACGATTCTTCGGAAGAGATGAGAACATGAAAATGTGATTGCAAAAAATGGGTTGTGGTGTTTTTGGAGATCCAAATTACTTTTTGAACTTTCATTACATTATTTAATTTGAATACAATATATTAAACTGTGTATTTGAATTAAATTACAATGTATTGCAATGAACAACAATACAAACTTAAGTTGAGGGTATTAAAGACATTTCACTACCCAAATTGGGTAAAAAAGTTATTTCTTAAAAAAAATGGATATAAAAGTTCCTTAACACATGAATTTGGGTAAAATGAGGTATTTCCACCGTGTATATATATAACTTGCCTGAGAAAGTTTGAGAATCCCTTGAATAATAACTTATGATTTTCCTTTATTTATATGATGGAGATTTATTAGGAGTCCTTAACCAACTTGATTGAATAAAGATGAGGTGGGCCTCCTACTTTTACGCGCAATTATTTGAAATAAAGTATTGGATTAGACTTGGACCTTGACGTGGATCAAAAATATATAAATAAATTTATTACATTAATTGAAATTGAAATTTATCCATAAATACTATTAAAGTACTTGTATATCTAAAAAATCTGGGATGTTACAAGGTTGATGGTAGGGATAATAATGAACTTGAATATATATAAGTACAGGAGGAGTGGGATATAAATAAAATAATTAGATTGATGGTGATAAGGAAGGAATGAATCAAGCGGTGGTGGTGTTCTTAGCTGGGTCCATGGCATCAAAACGTGATCCCATCATCATCATAACCTTAAACTCATCAAAACTTATGGTTCCATTGCCATCTGAATCCACCCCACTTATCATTTTTCTGCACTCGGCCAATGTGCATTCTTCTCCCAGGCTCTGCAGCACATCCTGCAATTCCTCCGCAGTTATCGCCCCATTCTTGTCAACGTCAAACACCTCGAAAGCATCCTTGAGATTCTCCAGCACCCCATCATAGTCGATGTCTTTGGTGTTGAGCTCGATGAACTCCTGCAGATCTATGAAGCCGTCCCCGTCAGAATCCACCTCCTTGATCATGGTGTTGAGCTCCTCCTCCGTTGCCGTGTGCCCGAGGCTGCCCATGATTGACCCCAACTCCGACGCTGAGATCTTGCCATCCCCATTCACGTCGAACTTCTTGAACACCTGCTCCAGCTCCTCCTCGATCTGGGCCCGTGAGAAATTTTGAGATTCTGATGCTTCCTTTGATGATGCGATCGCAAGCCCAAGTCGCTGCTTCTTTTTCCTATTGAACAATTCTTTAAGTCCCATGACGCCAAATTGATCGATGAATGGGAACAGGTGGATGCAGAGAGAGAGAGAGAGAGAGATGAGGTCCAAATACGTTTAGCTGAAACAGATGGATTTGGAGGTTGTTATATTAGCATTAACCAAGATTCTACGTGCATGCATGGTTGGAAGCAAAGTAATGAATAATCTATTTCTAGTTTGTGGTGGTCATTTAACACAATTTTGACCATGCATTCATAATTGGACTCTACACATTCTAATCAGACTAAAATGAAAACTAATCACTGCAGCAATATTTCAGAAAAATGAAAAGAGGAGATAAAGAAAACGATTTCTTATCTTAATCATCAATGAAAAATGATTTTGATAGAGCATCTACAATTGTCAATAACTAAAATTTATTTAATTAAGTAATGCAATATTATTTTTGGTCGTGTATTTTAAACTAAATTGGGTGTGTTTCCGTATTAATTTGCACAAAATCCAATCAGGCCGGGCGGGCTCATGCCGAGGGAAATTGAAGCTGGCCAACTACACCGCATGCTGCAGCCGCAATTTTGCATTGATCCCTTTCTTTCTTTCTTTCTTTTTTCTTTTATTATTTGTTTTTTTAGGGTTAACCATAAAACAAAATTTAAATTATTAACTTCTTTTCTGTTTCACATATTTGTTTCTTTTAATCAAAATTCAACCTTAACCATTAAAAACTAGGTAAATTAGCCCCACTAACCCTTCCTACATAAATATTTGTCCAACTAGTATTTCACCTAATTTCTAAATAAATATTAAATAAAAATAAATTAAATGAAATCCGTTGTACCAAATAATCATGCACCACGCGTGTATCACATCCCAAAACGCGTTATATATATGAGTTCTGAACATAAAAACGATTACAAATTATAATATATTTCTAGTATCAAAGTTACATAATTTTGAAATATGAGCTATTTTACTAAGAATTTACAAACCTGGTCTTCTTAAATAATAATTTATGTTGACTGGGCTATTTAAATAAAAAGCCCAAAAAACTATGAAATTGCAATTTTCGATCTATTTTCCAGCAAAATTAAAGACGTGAACACGTGACCCTGCAAACATAAGAGTAATCTTGTAATTTAAGGTGAGTCTAATGTAATTCAATGAGAATGTTCAAATGCACGTTCTTTTATGAACATGGTTTAAAAGTTGCAATTGCATAAATTTTAATAATTCAAGTTGTAATTTGATTAAAACAAGCTAGGTTGGACACTAAAAAAGCTCAATATATAATTTATATATGCTGTTTTTTATATTTAATCATTTACAAAAACTCATGTGATACGGTCTCACGAATAGTTTCCGTGTGATAAAGGAAGTAAAAACTTAGCACATTGTAGCAAGGATACCAAACTCCTAGCTGGACATGAAGACAAGAAACGAAACAAACGGATGATACATGTTGGATCAATTCCAATTGATATAAAATGATTGCAGCAGATGTTGACACTTGTCTCAATCTGGCTTCCTTTGTTATTTGAGCAACCAATCATTTGGTTGGATCCTAGGTTTTACATTGTATATATATTGACAAGCTTGACATTGTATTGTGCGAAAAAATCATGAATGAAAAGCTTCAGTTTCATAAACAAATATATATTCAATGTTTCATCAATTTCCTATTCCATTGCTCTTGCTTCTCTCTATAGCTTCTAGTCCGTTTCTTATCACTGTGAGACGGATTCTTATTATCCATGAATTGAACTCATATCCACATATTTCCATATGAATTGCTAGATGTGGGTTATGAGTTGACCCATCTCACGAAAAAAGATTTGTGAGACGATCTCACACAAAACCTACTCTTAATCCTTTGTTTATATGAGATACAATGGACAATGTGTAATGTATAGGTTAGATATGAAATACAATGGGTAAATTGTAGTGTGTATGTTAACTTTCCTTCCTCAAATCATGTAGTCCCTCTATCCCGCTCCAACTTGCCTACTTGTCATTTTCGTCCGTTCCAGTCGAACTTGTCAACCCCAAAATGGCAAAGAAATAACATTTTTTAATCAAAAAGTCAAAAAAAGTGGGCAAAAAGTATAAAAAAACACTTTTTTAATCAAAAAGTAATCTAAAACAACAAATCAACTGCATTTTCTTAGGTTACGTGCCCGGTCCAAGTAGGTAACTTGGACCGGGACGGAAGGAGTATATTTTAACTATTTTTTTTTCTTAAACTCTCCCTCTCTCTATAAAATATATCACTTAAATTATACCATTATATATAATATAAATAATATTATGATTATAAAAATAGAGAATGTGATGTATATGTATGTATGTAGATTCTTTCAATCATCAAAACGCCAATGTGGCGGCAAGATTTGCGGTAGTTTGTTGATAATTTCATTGTATGGTTAGTTAGTTATGATCATTTTGTCTTTGACTTTAAAGTTTTAAGTTTACTTTTGAATAAACGGTGTTTTCATAAGTGGGGACATGATTGCAATCATTACTTCCCTATATTCATTTTTAATTGTCTCAAAACATACCAAGAGAGACCTAAATTAACACAAAAATCAATGTGAGATGATTTAGATGTTTCAATGAGATAAATCTCTTTTAGTCATAACGTGAATCAATTTCCATACATTCTTATATAACTTATTAAATTTTGAGGTTATAAATTAATTGTCTCACATAGTAAATTTTGTGACACAAAAACTCATGTGAGACGGTCTCACGGATAGTTTCCGTGAGACGGATCCTTAAAACCCATGAATTGAATCCATATCCACATATTTCTATATGAATTGATATGTGTGGGTTATGGGTTGACCCATCTCACGAAAAAAGATTTGTGAGACGATCTCACACAAGAACTACTCATTTTGTGAAACGATCACACATAAAACATACTTATTAATAATCAAAGTTAAAGGTTAAGTTTATTCAAAAAATTACATATGGCTGCAAATGCAATCAGGAAAAAAACAGTAGACCGAAACTTGCGGCAAAAGCAAAATATGTTTTACCAACTTAAATCAAATAAATTATTATCCTTTTCGCTAGAGGAAAATATCGAGCAAGTCTCGGGGAAGATCTAGTAATTTCCAGACCAAGAAAATATTGTTTATGTACAACTGGAAGAACATGCATGTTAAAGGTAATTAAAACAACTCTAGCAATAACTAATGAAACAAAGACCACTATATGCTGCTGCTACAATACATAAAGACTCCAAATAACTAATGAATGACTTTAATTTATAAACCTGCAGACCGATCTATTGTTGAGGATTTTTGCAATGCTGCAACTATAAAGTTATGTCAAATATTGATGAGTGTAAGTTAATGATAAATGTAAATCGGAGCCTAAATATAATAAATGTTTAGATTTCTAGCTAGTCCCCACTCCCCAAGACTATAATAATAATGATGATACACACACAAGAAGATCAGTACTGATAAAAAAGTAGTGGTGTGAATACCACCATTCACTACTCCTACTTAAACTTAATTACTTGACATATATATATACAATTAAACTCAAATTAACCACCAAGCAAGCTCGCAATGAGAACCATACCTCCATCTCTCCTTCTAATCCTCTTTCTTGCTGACTCCATCAATGTCGCCGTCCCAAGCTCCTCGACTGCAGCCAACGCCACAGACTTCATCCGCACCAATTGCGAAACCACACTGTACCCTGAACTCTGCTACCACTCTCTAGCCGGCTACGCCAATGCAGTACAAAAGGACCCGGCTCGGCTGGCCCGCATAGCCGTGGGCGTGAGCCTCTCCCGCGCCAAGAACATGGCCCTTTACATGGCCAACATATCCCGCCAAGCCGACTACGCATCCGACCCCCGAGCCGCCTCTGCCACTCATGACTGCTTCTCTGTGTTGGGCGACGCTGTGGACCAAATACGAGGCTCCCTCAACCAGATGCGCAGGCTTACCGGCACCGGCCAGGACCTCAGGTTCCAGTTGAGCAACGTGCAGACATGGATGAGCGCCGCTTTGACAAATGAGGACACGTGTATCGATGGATTTGATGACGTCGACGACGGCCCCCTCAAGATCGATGTCTGCGATCGAACCTTGAAGGCCAAGGAGGTGACCAGCAATGCACTGGCTCTGGTCAATATGTTTGTTTCTAAGGTTATGCTCCTCCCGTGATACAAACTTCATATATAATCAACTTGTTTTATTTAAGGTAATTAGTTAAGTTTAGGCTACTTATATATATCAAAAAAACTGAGGTGTGGTGTATCATGCTTCTGCAGATACTCACAAAAACAATTAAATCTAATTAGGATGCAGTTTATGTAAATGTTTGGATTCGATTTGCTGACGGATGGTCTGATTACGTGGTGTGTAATATGATTGCTCCATATCCTTCTATTTACATCCATGTTTATTGGTATTTGACTCATATGAATTTTCACGTTAAAAGTTAGAAAAACTAATATTAAAGTTAACCAAAATTAACTATCTACTAGATAGAACGGGTAGTATATAGGATTGCAAAAATTAAATTAAATTTAGTAAATTTAGAAAAAAAATTATTATTTATATAAGAATATATATATATATATGATTTTATACAATTAATACACAACGTTTAATTTAGCATTAAAAACAACACGTTGTGTTTTGTTGTTTTGAATACCCCTTGTACTCAAGTAATAAAATTTCTTTAACCGATCAAAAAAAAATATCTAATTGTAAAAATATATGTTGCTTGTTTTTTCTTTGTTATTTAGAAAATTAAATACGGTTATATTTATCATTCAAACTCTCAAATTTTATTTTTGATAAAATGATAAAAAAAATAAAAGTCAAATATTCTCAAATAGATTTCATATTTTATTTTAAAACACATATTCACAAAATTATATAATCTTATTGTTAATTAGCTTGAAACGTATAAATAATTTCTTTTAGCCAACCCACAAGGCCACAATCCCACATTTATTCTATTTTTCAATTATTTATTATTTATATTTTAGTTTTTTTTAATTGACAAATTTCAAATTTATGAACGGTATGTGTTACTTTAACTAATTTAGCTAAAAAATTATTTTATTTACTAATGTATGTTATCAACATTAATCTAGATATCATTAAATAACAAATATTAATTAGCTTTAAATAGATTTAATTTGTAAAAAGAAAAATCAAAATGAGAAAAATTGATGGATTGACAAGTGTCATTTATAGTTGTTCTTTTAGTATATATATAAAAGATATATACTAACCTTTTTCATATCTACGAATCATATACTTGAAAAAAATTAAATCTTTTCCTCAAGCCAAAATCAATAAAACTTCTTTGACAAAAGAGTTTTTTAAACAAATAAAAAAATGATAATAATTTTGTCCACTATGGCGTTTACTATCCTTTTCTTTCGGTTTTGTAGTACTTCGACATAAAAATGATTACCTTTAAGATCATGCCATCTATGGTTATGATTATGTTATTTCACTACATGTGGTTATATATGTTGGAAAGCACGGGGAGCTTAAAGCTGTCAAACCTTTAAGAAAAATTATGTCCCTAGGGTTTTATTTGATGGAAGATAGTATATATTTCCCAACCAGATGAATGCCTTATTAAATTTGAGTTTCTCCACTTTCATTTGTAACTCAAAAGGAAAAATTATGTTTAGATATGGAATTTGATTAATACGTAATGAATAAATTGGAGGCTCCATTTGGATAAGTTAATTTGACTGAGGGATTTGAAATTCGTGGTTGTAAATTCATCTGTAGTATTTAGATGTATGTGGATTTGAAATCCATGGTTTTCATATTGAACTAATTTTAGGGTCTATTTGAATAGGTGGATTCGAGGAAAGATTTGAAATTCAAGGTAGCAAATCTAATCGGTAATGTTTCGATAGATATGGATTTGAAATTCATGGTTTTCATTTTGAGCTAATTTTGGAGTCACTGAGAGGATTTGAAATCTAGAATTTGAAATTGAGTGGATTTCAAATCACTCTATCCAAACGAAGCATTAGAGTTCTTTTTATATATTTCAAATACACTCCAACTTGAGAGGATTTGAGTTTGAGTCCATTTAAATAGGATTTACTCTCCTGTACACCAGTTGCACGGGTCTGAGATCCGTGCAACCAGTCCGCGCGGACTGGGCCGATCCGCCCAGCCCGCGCCTCTTTACTTTTTTGCGCGTTTTGGTCATTACCTTCATGTTATGTTAGTGTTACCTTTGTGTTATGATAGCGTTGCCTCATTTCCAGATTTCATACCCTTAGTTTAAAACCATAATTAAAATAATACGAAGGTAACACTAATATAACATGAAAGTAATACTAACATAACATGAAACAGTAACATAACATGAAGGTAAAAAACAATGTTAATCATACATTCATATTATGTTAGACTAACCTTCATGTTATGTTAGTGTTACCTCATGAAGAGGTAACACTAACATAACATGAAAGTAACATTATCATAACATGAAGGTATGACTGCCTGGAGCAAATCTTGATGGGTTTGAGCGTACAAACTAGGCGCGAAAACGCGCGTCAGAGGGGCGTGGGGAGGGTCGACTCGGGTGAATGGATCCTAGATCCATGCACCAGTTGTACAAAATATTTTACCTTTAAATAGGTATATTTGAGGAGAAATTTGAAATTTACGATAGCAAATCCACTCGTAGTGTTTGACGGATGTGGATTTAGAATTCATGATTTTCCTTTTGAACTAATTTTGCATTTTGACACTCATTTCAAATTCTAGATTTCAAATAACTATTTTCAAGTGAATTTGCTAAATTTCAAATTTCAAATCATTCTATTCAAATATAGTACTAAAGTGTTTGAACTTTAGAGAAAAATAAAGGAAATGTATACATGCATAAATTAACAACTAAATAAATAAATCTTGACAAATTTTTGTATGAGACTGTCTCACGGATCTCATTTTGTGAGACGGGTCAACCCGACCCGATCAAAGTCAAAGTCAAAAGTCAATAGTTAATAGTCAACATCAGTCAACTCCGGTCAACATTTGGTCAACGCCGGTCAACACCGTTGACCAAAAATATTACATATTACTACCTCCGTCCCAAAATAAATGACGTTGTAGCTATTAAAATTTGTCCCAAAAAAATTGTCGTTTCCGTATTCCAAAGCATATTTACATGCAATATACCAAATATGCCCTTATTTACTCATCTCAAATTAAATGTGTTAAAGAGATAAAAGTTCCTCATTAATTAAACTTAAATAGGGGTACATTGGACTTTTTATCACATTTCTTAATATATGTGCAAAAGGCTAAAACGTCATTTATTTTGGTACGGAGGTAGTATATGTTAAAGTAGTACACGACATATATAAAAGTATTGCATTATGAATGTAATACGTTTACTTTTATAAGGTAATACTTTTATGTATATCATGTGTGACAAATTTTTGAGAAATTATGTAATATTTTTATGTGTTTTAGGTATTACTTTTCAATATATTAGGTAATATTGGATTTGGCTAGAGTGTATGAAAATATATAATACTTTTATGTGTATAAGATAATATTTTTCTATATATCATCTAATACTTTTGTAATATATTATACATTATATGTGTATAATACAAAAGTATTATTTGGTCTATAGAAAAATATTACATTATGAGAACATATCATATCATGTAATATTTTTATGTATAACATGTAATACTATTAAAATCAACAAGTAATACTTATATGTACATCATGTAATGCTTTCATGTGTAACATGTAATACTATTGAAATCAACAAGTAATACTTATATGTGTATCATGTAATATTGTGAAGTATTAGATGATATATAGAAAAATATTGTTTAATACAACATGTAATAATATTGAAATCAACTAGTAATGCTCTCATAAAGTAACATTTTTATGTACATCACATAATACTTTTATGTATAACATGTAATACTGTTGAAATTAACAAGTAACATTTTTATGTGTATCATGTAATACTATGAAGTATTAGATGATATATGAAAAAATATTGTTTAATACACAAATGTAATATTTTTATGTATAACATATAATACTATTGAAATCGACAAGTAATACTTTCATAATGTAATATTTTTGTGGGTTAACATGTACTACTATTGAAATCAATAAATAATATTTTTATGTGTATCATGTAATACTTTTATATGTAGTACGTAATATTAATTAAAAGTATCACATGATATACATATAAGTATTATGCGATTAGAATAACAATATTACATCATGAATGTAATACTTTTGTATATAACATGTAATACTTTTATGAATGATATGTAATACTTTTGGTCAACGGCGTTGACCGATCGTTGATCAGCGTTAACTGACCGTTGATCGATCGTTGGCCATTGACCGTTGACTTTTGACTTTATCTAAGACTTTGATCATTAAATTTTGAATGGATCAAATTGATCTGTTTTACATAATAGGATCCATGAAATGATATCACAAAAATTTCACTCTCATGAACCTTGTACCGATCGAAACCTTGAATTCCATAATACGACGACTTTATTGGGCTTTTGTGACAACGGCGGCCCAATTTGTGTTCCCAAATATCAATATAAGCAGATGGGCCCGATCTGAAGCACCATATTAATTTCCGAGCATTGGATTTGGGGCGTTTAATTGGCTTTAATTCTTTGATTTTTTATCTTTTTTTTCTTTTTGATGCCACCAATTGTTTGAAACTCCTGACATCTCATCTTACGATAAAATTACAAACAATCTTTTGGAATTATGCTTTGGTTTATTTATCTTAGTTTTAGTTGTTAAATATTTGATTAAATCCAATTTCCAAAACTATTATTTAAACAGATAGCACTAAATTTTTATTTGTTGAGTTGATTTTTTTTTTTTATTGTAATACAGATCAAGTTATTTGTGTTGATAGAATCAAAAATTTTATTAAAATATTTATCTATTTATAGTTATGATCCTTATGAACACTAATCAAGTATAATAAATATTAATCCTAATTCTTAAATTTATATAATTTTCAATGCAAATATCATATCTTTATGGATTAGATATATATAACTTAAAATTTAAGTTTCCATATAAAATTATATATGACACAATATTGTTTTTTTCGATTGCTAAATTATCATATCAATCTTGTTATTTTAAGATGCTCAATTTTCATCAAAACAAATAGTATCTCTAATCTAAATTAAGAAAAATCAAACTCGTTGAAGATTAGGAGTGGTCAACCAGAAGAGCTCGACCAATAACCTAACCAAGTCGAGTCAAGAGCCGATCAGAAGAGCTCGGCTCATAGATGGTCGAGCTAATCAAGGATGAATCTTCAGAGAACCAACGTGGGATTTGACCGAGCCGACCTAAAGATGATTGGTTCGACCAAAGGAATTTATATGACCTAAGAATACTTAGTTGATCAGAGAATCGACGGTCCACACAAACCATCTACATAAGAGCTAAAGCCATGAATAACTCAGATGACTAGAGAGCTCAAAATCAACTCATGGAATAGCTGAAATCAATTTCGTCCTAGAAGAGCTCAATTACCTACTTTATTTCAAGAAGGGATCTTCAAGCTCAAGACATAAAGGAAAGATCAAATCAAATGTACTCAAGATAAAGAGAAATTTATACTTTCCTTATCTAGGTCCTAAAGTTAAGGGATTCAGTTCTTATTCCCTAGCAATGTTTCTGAGGCCTAGTTTATAAATAAACCTCAGTATGGAAAAATGATCCGATTTTCGATACAAAATTTGAAATCTATTATGTTCAAGCACATGGAGAGAATTTCATCTCAATTATAAATTTTTTTTGTTAAAAAGATGGGGCCTACAGGCTACATGACAACACATCAATTTATTAACATTCACTTTTTAAAACCACACATCTACGTTACTTAATAAAAAGTGCAATCATTACATGTTTTTACCATCATCAACTAACTTTTTTTTCTTAATTTATACTACCTCCGTCCCAAAATAAATGACGTTTTAACAACTAAAATTTGTCCCAAAATAATTGTCGTTTTCATATTCCAAAGCATATTTATATGCAATATACCAAATATACCCCTATTTACTCATTTTAAATTAAATGTGTTAAAGAGATAAAAACACATCATTAATTAAACTTAAATAGGGGTAGATTGAACTTTTTATCACATTTCTTAATATATGTGCAAAAGGCTAAAGCGTCATTTATTTTGGGACGGAGGTAGTATTAAAGAAATCAGTTTTTTTCATTATAATTTTTTTAATTATATCAATAATATTAAAAATATATCCATTTTAATTAATTAAATATTTATTTAAAATATAAATATATATATATATATTAACACTAGTCTCAATTTGTATATAACATGACATTTAATGGAAAATCTTAATTTATTCATTCATGTAGTAATAATAATAATACATTGAAATATAAATGTAATACTAAAATTTAATTGTTCTCAAATCGTCTCCATATGTGTTCTACTAAATCCGCTCGAAGTTGGTGATATATTTGATTATCACGTAGCTCAGAATGCCTTTGAAGATACTCTCGAAATTTTTCGTGTAATCCTTGTACTGATTGTGTAGGCTCATCATGTTCGTCGTTGTATCAATTTGTGATTAATTCTCCCTCGTCTTCGACAATCATGTTGTGCAAAATAATGCATGTTAACAGTATATGTCTCAATCTTTTCTTATACCAAAAACGAGTTGGTCCTCTGACAATTGTCCATCGTGCTTGTAGTACTCCAAATGCCCTATCGACATCCTTTCTTGCTGCTTCTTGTTTTCCTTAAACAATCGTCTTTTCACATCCTCCGTAGAGGGAAAAGCCTTGATGCCATTCTGGATAGATTTCATCTGTTAAATAATATCTCATTTTATATTGTGAACCATTCACAATAAAATTAGTCGTGGGTGCGTATCCTTGTAAGACCGTGTTGAACAAATCAGATTCATACAACACATTAATATCATTTTGTGAGCTTGCCATCCCAAAAAACGCATGCCATATCCACAAATCTTAAGAAGCGACAGCTTCAAGCACAATTGTGGGTGAGCCATGACCCCTTGTGAAGTGACATTTCCAAGCCATAGGACATTTTTTCCATTCCCAATGCATGCAATCAAGACTTTCTAACATGCCTGGAAAGCCGTGACGCTTCTCATGCATTTCGACAAGTCGTTAAACATCATAAACATTCGATTTCCTCAAGTATTGATCGACAAATAATACAATCACAGATTCATAAAATTTGAAAAGACATTTGATAGCGGTGAACTCACCCATTCGTAGGTACTCATCCAATTTAAGAGATATACATAAATAAATTATATAAAATGAAATATAAAAATGGAAATATACAAGCATTCCGAATTAGAATTTACTTGTTAAATTTTATAAATAAAATAATCAAAATCAATTTAAAATTTTACCACATTTAAAATAATTTTTTTGAGAGAAAGTATAATACTTGAAATTATGAAAAATAACTAAATTATAAATAAATTCAAAACAACGCAAATCAAGTCAAAAAGAAAAAATAAACATGTACATGAATGTTGAAACAAACAACAAACATAAAAACTTGAAATATTGAAAATATCATTAAAAGATATTAAAGTACCATATAATACAAATGAGAGCCAGCCCATCTTACACAAAAAAATATAAGCAATTGACTTTTCTACCATTCAATTTAACAAAAGTATTTTTCTAACACAACATATAAGAAAGTTACATTTTCTACACTATTTTGACTCGGTCACGGAGAAATGATTGATTAATGATCGAGTGATGATATATTCTATTTATTTATAATATTATTTAACAATTGATTTATCCAACAAATCATATAAATTGATTTATCCAATTATTGATTAATGGAACCAATTTTGTAAAAAATCATTAATCGAACCACTAATACATATGTCAAATAATGGCTTAATCGAACCATTAATTCAAAGTTATTAATTGGTTTATTAATTGGTTAGTGGAATTAAGCATTACTTGAACCATTCAAATGGTTCGATTAATAACTATTTGAAATTGAAATTGAATTACTCAAATGGTTCTATTAATCAACTATTCAACTATTTAATGGTTCGATTAATTACTTGAAATTGAATTACTTAAATGGTTTGATTAATTAATTAAATGGTTCGATTAATAGTGTAAAAAACCAATTTTATTAATTTTACATAGTGGTTCGATTAATAGTGAAAAAATTGGTTATTTACACAATTAATCGAACCACTATGTATTTGACATAGTGGTTCGATTAATTGAACAAAAATTTGTTTTTTACACTATTAATCGAACCACTATTAATTTTACATAGTGGTTCGATTAATAGTGAAAAAATTGGTTTTTTTACACAATTAATCGAACCACTATGTATTTGACATAGTGGTTCGATTAATTGAACAAAAATTGGTTTTTACACTATTAATCGAACCCCTATGAATTTGACCCACATTTTTCTAACACCTATAAAACACACACATATTAACACTTTACGTTACTTAACAAAAAAAAAAAAATGTCAGTAACACTTTTTTGTTAACTACTCCGTAATAAAGATGCTCTATTGACCAGATTTAATTGACCAGAATTAGCCTAGTAAAAATTGGCAGGATAAACACCAACTAGTCTTTTGTTCTTCTTGTTTGATTTAACTGACTATAACTAGTCTAGCAAAAATTGTCTGGATAGGCAGCGAATATATTTTTGTGTTCTTCTTATTCATTTTCTCTCTCTCTTCTCAGTTTCACCCAAAATTTGACTGACCTGAACTTGTCTAGTAAAAATTGTCCACGTATGCACCGGACCCAAACTTGTGTTCTTGTTTATTTTCTCTGCTCTTCTCAGTTTATTTTCTATCAAACTGAATCAATTTATTTTGGTGTCCGATTAAATAGAAATTTGTGTTCGAAGTGAACAGAAAATTATAGGTTTTACATGTAAATCAATAAAACGCCAAAATTTATATTTTGAAAATGAAAAGTTGTTCAAATCCATTCGAAAACCAATCGAGACTAACCTTGCTTGTGGAGGGAGAATAAGTCCTAAAAAAGGAGAGTGGGCTAACTAATTTAATGCATGTTTCAGCACAGGTCCTAAGTCCTAACCTTTCTTTCTTGTTTAACCAACTAACGAAAGAGACATTAATGCGTGATCGACTCATTAATAATTTGGATGTATATATAATATACTACTAGCTACTACTTATTGAACGACAGAGTCACATAATATATTGGCATATCTATTTTCTGAAGTATCCAAAAAGGAAATACTAGTAGTTCAATACGCTTTTCCATATTCAATTATTGAAGCATGGTATAACGAGATCAATTGTCTAGATATAGGGATTTAAACTGACAAGATAAAGTTTTGAATATATAAGAATAAGTTGTCTAATTTCTAGCTAGCTAGTAGAACAAAGAAAATGTTTGATTTATGCAGCAGATTCATGATTTTGAAACTGAGGGTATATATAAATTACACAAATGCTCATGTGCACCAGGTTCGTGGATTTGGATTGGTGCAATTGGGGCGACCCGACCAGGATCCACGCACCTGAATTTTCCCTCTCTTTTTTTCGCTTCAAACTGTTACCTTTATGTTATAAAAGTGTGACATTTATATATGTTCAATAACTTAGTAAAAATGAAGATTTTTAGTTTTTTCGCTTCAAATTGAGACCTTTATGTTATATTGTTGTGACCTTTATATACAATTCTTGTGACCTTTATGTACAAATATTATGATCTTTATGGTCCATAACTTTGAAAAAAAAATGGAAGTTTTCAAAATTCAATGCATTTTAGGATGGAAATAGGTGCAGCTAATTATATATATAAAAGTTGGGTTTGAGTCTCCCAAGTGATGCCACATCAGCTTTTGAAACCTCTATATCTTTGACAAGTGGCACTCTAAAACAGTGCCATATCAGCTTTTTCAAGATTTCCTAAAGTGCCACCTGTCAAATCCTATTCTCCTCCCTCCATAGAACTCAAGCGTTTCTTTCAGAAAGAATTTGAAACGGAAAGAAACGGAAGCTTAAATTATTTTCTCCACTCTCACCTGCGGTTTTCCCTTCTCTCTCCTACCACTCTTGCATTAACTATTTGTTCACCTCTTCAAACAATTAGAACAGAAAGCATTCCGACATGTACTCTCTTCGATTTGGGAGCAAGCAAAGCATTTTGGCAAGAATCAATGGAGGAGAAACACGAGACTACGAGTAAGAAAGTCAGGGTTTTCGAATGGGCAATAGCTTCGTTATACTTACTTATTTTACTAATTATCTCAACCTTTCATACCACCTTGAGGTCTCCACTCCTTTATATATAGGTAATCCTTTACTAATTTCCACCCCATTAATCCCTTTTCTATCGACGATTCATGTCTTTCCTCCTTCGTTTCTTGCCACTCAGCCACCATCACCAATTTGTTAACCCTCGATTATGATAGTATCAACAATGAGGAGTTGAAATGGGCCGAGTCGAAATTCGGGTCGAAAGGCCGGGTCAAGGTGCCTCTGACAGTTTACCATGTGTCCACATTGTCAGAGATTGATTTGACGGGAAGATCGGGGTGTTAAAGGATTATGTCGGTTTATAAGGATAATAAAATCTCTACTAACTTGCCATATAAAATGGAGTTTGCGGTTGAGCATGAAGGTAAGTCGGCTAAGTTCGTTGCACACTTAAGGGAAGATGAATTTGAGTTTATTGATTGATCATATCAGAGTATTTTGAACAAGTTAGTTGTATAATTTTGTCTACAGTTATTTACTTATGGCCACATTTTAGATAATGCATTGTTTGTATTTTCTTTTGGCCATACATGAATTTAATTTTCAAGAACTTGTCACTGATTTTCCTTAGTTTATGTTTATCGTTATGTTGATAAGAGATGCAGTCTCTCTGAATCTGAAGTTTGCTATTGGGATTGAACTTAATGAAATTTATTTTTATGGCCTAGGTATATTACAAACATGGGCTACACTGTTTAAGTTTAATCTCTAGGTGTTAGTACAAATGCTGGTCAAAGATTTGTGTAAATAAATGGAGATTATGTCTCTGCAACTATGGAATATTGTCTGTACAATGGTATCATTTTGTGGTGGAATATTTTGTATAATTTTGATTTCAATGCTTAAATTGGTGGTTCTGAGTGGTAGTTTTAAGGCTAAAATATATGTATGTGGGTGGAAAGAGCTGAAATCTGTCTGTTTTTCCTGCAAAAATAGCATAAAATTTGTTCTAAGAACTCAAGATGCCACATGTAATCTCTACATCGTACTTCTCATGCTCCTCCTCTCTCTTCATCTGCACTCTCACTTACTCTGCCTCTTCATCTTCAATCACCAACAATGAACATTTGCAGTCCCACTTCTCCGCCTCTTCTTTTTCAATCATTAATCATTGGTCGGATTTTGTTTCAACTACGTTGCCACATGAGTGGGAGTTTCTATAAAGGGGTGTCTTTAATATTGAATGAGAATTTTCGATGATGAGTTTTTCATCCTTTTTGCTTTACTTATTTGTGTCTCTCTAGATAATTTAGAAAGATAATATGGTTTTATTTACTTCGAACGTTATATATTTAAATATATGGTGCTTAACCCTATTATTAGATTACACGAAAAGTGTGTCAATAAAAGGAATCTCTTACGAAAGCAGTTTGTTGGCAAATATATTAATCTTGCTTTAAAAATAATAATTCAGAGTTGTTTCAATTTGAATTGTCGTTTTATTTTATATCTGCCACTATATTCAATCTATAAGCATGTACCCTCTTTTATAGAAATACAATTTACTCCTATGAATTTTCCATTTTATTTTGTAGAATATTTTTTAAAGCTCTAATTTAATGTTACATGGTGATTATAAGATTCTTATGTTGGTGAGGTTTGGATATGAGATCATGAAGTGTTTTGTTATGGAGTTTATAGTCGTTGTCCTTTGTGGGGCTACTATGATATTACAATTAAATACATTTATTCACCATAGCGATTGTTTGAGGTTGTCCTTGAATTCTCCCATGGTTAAAGTAGATTGTAATGGTATTCTATGATTAATTCTCTAGTAGAAAAAAAAAATGATGATAGAACAGTATTATCTTTCTAATAAAGCATTTGAATCTATCATAAGAAATTCGAGAATCTAATTTGAACATCACTATTAGATTGTCTGACTGTAAAAGCCCATCTTCTATTGTTGATCTCCTTTATGTTACAATGTTTATTCAAATGAATATACTAACTATTTGTAAATTACATTGTCATACTTTAGATAGACGCTTTTAAAATTCTTGTGAAGCTTTTTTAGAAGATAGGAATTTTATGGCTAATATTACTTAAATAAAAAATATGTAAAAATAGAAAATCTAAAAGAATTTGTAATAATCTGCACTCTAGTATTACATAAAGGTAAATATGTAAAAAATTTGCTAAAATTCTTCCTTTTTTTTTTTTAAGTTAAAGTATATAAAGGTTATTACATTTATACATAAATGTCATACTTATATAACATAAAAGTCACACTCATATAATATAAAGGTAACAGTTTGAGGTGAAAAAATAAAATTAAAAAAAGTGTGCGGACCTGGGTTGACCCGACCCGAATTGTATATGCACCAGTTGTACAAGAGACTAACTCTATAAATTAATAACCAATAATATTCCATTTGTTTCAAAAGTATTACTCCCTCCGTCCCTGCTAACTTTACCTACTTTCCGTTTTTGTTTGTCCCAACTTATTTTACCAGCCCAAAAATGGCAAAAAAAAATTTACTCTCTTACCCCTCCATTTCTTTCATTTTACTTACTTTGCACTCAAAAAGTACACATTAATTACAAAACTGCCACTCAAAAACATTAAAATAACACATCACATCAAAGTCAACAGTTTTTTCTTAGGATCCGTGCCGGTCAACCTAGGCAAAGTTAGCAGGGACGGAGGGAGTATTTGATACCAAAGAAATATATTACCTAATTTACACATTCAAAGTATAACAAGTTACATAAGAGAGAAGACGTGCATGCGAGAGAAAACAGGTGCAAGGATCCATGCGTTTTTAAGGAAACTGGACCAGACTGATTCATGTCAAGGTATTCTATGATACAGAAGTATTACCAAAACCTATCATTTTTTTTTTTCAAAATCCAATTAATCTCAAATTCAAACTTGTAAAATTCACCTACACTCCAATCCAAACATATGCCCGCAGGGTTTCAAAGATGTACACTTTATGTTGCGAAATCCCTAGCCACACACCAAGCAGATTAACTGGCTAGCAATACAACGACGTGTGGTAATTCATAATCTAGAGGCCGTCCAAAGTCATATATACCATTTAACTCTATTTAATAAGAAGCCGTTCAAAAACAACCATGAAACTTGTAAGATTCCATTCCTAAGTAAGCATCATTATTGCATGCCCATTGGCCCATGCGTCCCTTTTCCATTATTATACATCCTTTTCAAATCGAAATGTTTGAAACAAAGATTTAACCAAACATAACATCCATGATATATAAGTTATATCAATGATGGAATGACTACACTCCTTATGTGGACAACATTGACTTAAATTCAAGAGTGGCCCTGCAGGAATGGTCCCTGACCGAAAACAGCCCCATGGTTTCAGAAACAGCCCTAAAATTTTTAATAACGGCCCTGTGCGTTATCTTTATGGACGGAAAACGTTAGATAAACTTTTGGGGGGAAATCGAACATTATCATCATGAATCAAACATAAAATAACCCTAATAAGATCTGCCAAGCACCTAAAGTATCTATGCTTCCAATTACTATATATCATCTAAAATCCATTGTTTCCAATATAGACCAAATGATCACAACTGCCTCTTTTATGCTACTGTATGCAACAAAATCGAAAAACAATAACAAAATTATGAAAAAAAACAAGAATTAGTTGCACTGAATGAACATATAACCATACCCGAAGCTTGAGAACACTGCTAGCATAGGTGGCAGAATAGAAGTAGTAATACAAGCCAAGTAGAAGGGCAACACAAGAAAGCGTCCTTATTCGAGAGGTCTCTGAATACGACACTAATGAATATGAATACGATACTGATGAATCCAAATCAAAATCAAAAGATGAAGATGATGAGAAGGAGGTTCCGCCCATCCGTCCACTAGAAGAAGCGAAAGCAGAGTAAGGATCGTACATTAAAAGTAGGGCGACGAGCACAGAAGCCATCGCGGGTTTCTGCAACGCCTTGAGGGCTTCTGCAATGGCTTTGGCCAGTTGATTTTGTTTGATTTCCATTTTGCCGCCATTGTTGATTGCCAGGCATTTGAAGCTGAGGTTTATGGAATCCTTATGAATTTAATTCAAGGAAAGGAAGTCCGCAGAGGCAATTACAAGTGGCGTCTCCATTTAAGGGTTGGCTCCGGCAAGAACAGAGTTGGGGCGATGGCCATGGCTTGCACTCAGACTTCGGGTTCCTGCTTTGAACTTCAGCAAATATGCCTGCTAGCGATTCAGTCTTCACTGTACTTCAGAATTCCTGCTTCGAACTTTAGCAAATGAGTCTGCTAGCAATTCAGTCTTCGGTGTACTTCAGAATTTGGATGCGATTTGGAGAAATTGGGGTGCGATTTTGGGGGTGCGATTAGGGTTCTAACTGTATTTAGGGATTTTGACCTCACTTAGGCTGACTCCTCTTGATTTACGGACATTGTGCGTATCACGTGACTTTGTCCCGTTAGTTTTTTACGACAGTTTTATATTGGGCCTAATTTGATTGACCGTGGGCCACATTCGGCCAGACCCCTATCCTACGGGCTACTCTTGAATTTAAGCCGACAACCTTCATTTATCTTCATCTCACCACTACTCTTCATTTAGTCTGTACGGTAATAACGTTGGAAATTACTATTTCCCCCTTTATTATATATATAACACATGCTAATTCCCTAAATATAAATTGTTAATTAATTGTGCTTTTCCAGTCCCTATATAAAGGACTCCATATTAGCCAAAACTTTTGCATGATCACATCATTGCAAAAACTAATATTCCTTCTTCGTTTAATTTGCATGGCTAAGCATACAGCTTATCATCTTTTTCTTTTTCCTATCTTAACACTAGTTTTGGTACATTTTCAAGGGGTGATCAACTCAACCACTATTTGTACACAAACTCCTTACCCTGAATTATGCAATTCTCTCATCATCGGCACCACCTCTCAAAATTTGAACTATTTTCGACACATAAGTCTTAAGGCGACTCTAGCTGAAGCAGAAAATATGCACAAGCTTATTTCAAATATGGACCCAAGTTCATTGAAGGAGCTGGGGAAAACGGCTTGGGCTGATTGTGTAGATCTCAATGAAGACACCATCTATCAACTCAATCGATCTGTTGTTGGCTCCAAAAATGATCCAGTTGATGTGCAGACATGGTTGAGTGCAGCGATTGCAAATGAACAAGCATGCCAAAACGGTTTTCTTGATTTTAACTTACACTCCTCTCCATTCATGCTAATCATGAGTAACCTGTCAAAGCTTCTTAGCAATTCACTAGCCGTTAATAAGGTCATGGCCTCATCATCATCCTCACCTGCTGCACTTTACAACACTACCCAGAACATGAGAACCCGTGGGTTTTTAGACCATGATCAGTTCCCTGCATGGGTTTCACCTGGGGACCGGAAGCTGCTCCAATCTTGGGGTGCATCAGACAAAGCCGATATAGTGGTGGCACAAGATGGTTCAGGCAATTATAAGACGATTTCCGAAGCCTTAGCTGCAGCTGCCAAGCGCAGGAGTGGTACCAAGAGATTTGTTATACATGTCAAAAAGGGAATCTACAAAGAAAATGTGGAGGTCAAGAGATGTATGAAGAATATTATGCTTATCGGAGATGGAATTGATGAAACTATTGTTACGGGCAACAAGAATGTCCATGATGGTTCCACAACCTTTAGTTCAGCAACATTTGGTGATCATATATATGATTCTTGCTTATATATTCATATTCATAAGTTGTAGGTAGTAAATAGCTAGTATAGATTAATAGAAGAATTAAACAATATATCTTACATAAATTGAGCATGAATATAATATTGGTGCATGCATGCAGCCACTAGTGGTGATGGGTTCATAGGAAGGGGCATTACATTCGAAAACACAGCAGGAGCTGAGAAGCAGCAAGCAGTAGCTGTTCGGTGCAGCTCCGATTTCTCAGTTTTCCACGAGTGCAGCTTCATGGGGTACCAGGACACCCTGTATGTGTACTCACAACGACAGTTCTACCGCGATTGCAACATTTATGGGACCGTGGATTTCATCTTCGGGGATGCAGTTTCAGTCATCCAAAACTGCAACATCTACATCAGACAAGGGATGCCCAACCAGAAGAAGACAGTCACGGCGCAAGGAAGAAAAGACCCCAACGAAAACACTGGTATTATCATCCACAACTCCCACGTTGCCGCCGCCGCCGCAGCAACCATTGCCGACCACACCGGTTACTTAGGGAGGCCATGGCAGAGATACTCAAGGACAGTTTTCATCAAGTGTAGGATTGATGGGGTCATTCACCCCGCCGGCTGGACCCCCTGGAATGGGAATTTCGCTTTAACCACTTTGTTCTATGGAGAATATATGAACACCGGAAGTGGCGCTACTACCAGTGGGAGGGTCAACTGGCCGGGATTCCACCTCATCACTACTCCCACTCAGGCTGCCAAATTCTCTGTCAGGAATTTCTTGGCCGGAGATTCATGGATTCCCGCCACCGGCGTGCCCTTTACTTCTGGCCTCTGACACTCATCATGATCATGATCCATCATCCTACAGGCTATGTACTCACCTCCATCCTATTTCATGTCATCATACAAACTAGATCTTCACACAAAAATTATTTTTCGATAGTCACATGTGTCGAAATGGAGGTCTGAAGTATAAGAATTAATGGTGTGTGTATCAAAACCCATTACAGTAGTATTATTTTATAATCATATAAATCAAACGGATTGATTTCTAGAATTAGTGAGGAGAATTATAGTAACTGATGTTCCGTAACTTTATACAATATTCTCCAACAACTTAATGTATTTCATATTGGTTATGGTTTGGTTAATGCGATTTTTGTTATGTATGGAAGCACATTTAATTTCAAGCAATAAGGACAGATTGGAAACTACAATCACTACATGAAATTCCATCCCATTGCAAATGAAGCTTGAAGAAACTATTTTGGGTGCAGGCCCATTAAGAACAATATTTAACCAATAGAATTGGATTGATTGTTCAAGAGGGAGTTGGGCCGGAATCAAAGAAACAGATGCCCATATTGATATGACGGCCCATAAAATAATCCATCTCTTATTGGATTTTTCCTCCTCAGAATGCCAAGGCACAATCACATGCACTAGGAAAAGAGTCAACACTAGGTCACCGATTCACCCCTACCTTCTAACAGGCATGGACGAAAAAATCACGATATATCTATATCGCCGAAATATCGTTCAAATTGTATGTTCGATATAAAAATGGGGTGTTTTTTTTTTTTTTTTGGTCAAAATGTCGTAGATATATCAGCCCATTTCCGTTCGCGTTTCGGTTTCGGTGAGTTGTAGGTATAAAACAACTGTTTTCACCGAAATATCGCCGATATATCGGCGATATTTCTGTAAAATATCGTTTTCGAAATTGTGTCGGCAGAAACATGTAAATTCCAATTTTTTTCTTCTATTGACACTACACACACTTGTTTCTCTCTCTCACCTGCTTTCTTTCTCCACTTCTTACTACTACTATTTTTCAATTATATATTTATTGAATGAACAAATTATTTTTTCATGAAATAAATTATATTTTGAATAGATGAGTACAATAAATAATATTATATTTGAATTAATGGTTTGTGTGTGTAATGATAACGAAGGATGATGATAAATCATAAGTCATGATCACTGTCCCCAACACATATAATATTCTTTTATTTAAACTCACAATTTCATTTCTTTTCCTATACCTTAGATGTTGATCAAATATTTATAATTTGAAGTCATTTGGAATTAGGTTATTTTGAAGTAATTGTATCTTTATTACTTTGAAAACATGTTTGGAACGAAAGTGAGGGGTCAAACACTGACATTGAATCAATGTCTATGACATTTGACTCAATGAATATGAGCAATGATCCTCCATACCAACCATCATATCCTCAACCTCAAGGCAGACATAGCATATCCGATTCATGGACTAGTTTTCATGAATTTCATTATCCACCAACTCAAATGTCACATGGTTCAAGGGAAAAATTCATTTTACGTCCACTTAAAACCCTACTGTCCGTTTTTGGTCCACCAATTTTTAGGGTTTCAAATTTAGTCCAATTAATTTTAAAATCGCTCAATTTGTGTCCTTTGGGAGGTGAAAATCATTATACCGGCTAGTTTGCCGGCGATTGCATCTCAATCGCCCCCAATTTTTTTTTTCAGGTTGTGTTTAACTGATGTGTCATTTTGGATCACATGTGGCAACACCATTTTATTTCCACATAGATCTAATAATAATTAATAAAGGAAAAACATTTAAAAAATGAAAAAAAATTAAAAATCTGCTTCTTCTTCCCCCCGCCGCCGGCCGCCGCCATCGCTCTCGCCGGCCGATCTGGAAGACTATGGAAGAAGACAAGACATGGAGACGGCAAATCTGTTCTCGCTCCCCTCACCGCCCGCTCGCGCCGCCACTCTCACCTGCGATGCAACCATCGCCACCTAGTGGATCTCCGACATCGAGTCCAGCCACAGCAGCCTTCTCGACCAGCTGATCGTCGGCCTTGACGTGGAATGACGCCCATCCTTCAGATCTGCCGTCTCCATGTCGCATCCACAACTGCCGCCTCGACGTGGGTGGTGGAGGTGTGTGATGGGGCTGGGTGGTGTCGCAGCCACAGCCGCCGCCTCGAAGCATAGTGTTCACCAGGCGACGGGCCCATCGCCGGCAGTGGTAGTGGTTGGTGGAAGAGGTGACGGGGCTGGGGAGGGGGTGGCTGGGGTAGGGTAAATAAATTTGATTTAATCCAGGGACCTCTTTGCAATTAGTGTATTTTCTTTTTCTTTTTTCATTTTTTTATTGTATTATTAACCACATCAGCTAAAATAAGCCAAATCATCTTCTCCGACGAGCCACATCAGCAAATCCAGTAAAATTGGGGGCGATTGAATCTCAATTGCCCCAAAATGACACAAATTGAGCGATTTTAAAATTAATTGGACTAAATTTGAAACCCTAAAAATTGGTGGACCAAAAACGGACAGTAGGGTTTTAAGTGGACGTAAAATGAATTTTTCCCCATGGTTCAAACATGTCTCAACCTAGTCAACCATTGGGTAAATGAACATTATCCGATCCATGGACATGCGGTTGGAAGAGATAGATGAGCATATGAATGACATGTTTATGATTACACCCAAAATTGGTCTAATATGGTGAGTTGGTATCAATATTGTTTAAATCAAGATGACATGTCATCTCATTCATTTGAACCTCATAGGAGTTCATGCTATTATTAGTTCATAAATAAACTTTGTACAAAATTTCTCATATTATCACTCTATATATTAGTTTAGGCAAAAACTTGTGTGCACTGGGGGCACGGATCTCAGATCCGTGCCCCCGACCCGACCCGGCGCGTGGGCTGCCTCCACGCGCGCCCACGCGAGCCCCTAACATAGTTGGTGTGCGTCCACACACACCTGATTACCTAGTTGATGATTCAGTGATGGGTATTACATGTATACCCTATAGGTATTACGCATATACCCTATAGGTATTACACTTATATTTATTGAGATTTAATGATAGGTATTATGTGTTTACTCTATAGGTATTGCATGTATACTCTATAGGTATTACAAACTTACTCAATCAAGGTATTGATTTTTTGTTCTATTTTTTGTTCTATAGGTATTACATGTATACTCTTAAGGTATTACATGTATACTCTTAAGGTATCATGTGTTCATTCAATAAAGGTATGAATTATTTGTTTTTACTTTTGTGTAGGTATCACAGGTTTACTCTATAGGTATCACATGTATACTCTATAGGTATTACAAACTAACTCAATTAAGGTATGAATTATTTGTTTGAATTTTTGTTCTATAGGTATCACATGTGTACTCTATAGGTATTACATATTTACTCTATAGGTATTACATTACTGTATGGTGAGTTTAATATTTCTAAACAATAAAAATGCGATTTATATCATATTCTTCACCAAGTGCTTTTTTGTCTTGACTTTCTTTTTCATTTTCATCAAAAAGCCATGGCTTTAAAATTCAATTCTGTTTTACAGACTAAGTTTCACATTCGATACCTAGCTTTTCTTACCTAGTGCATAACCTTCAATTAGGATCAACAATGCAGGTCCCACATTGTCCAAAAGATGAATCATTGCTTATCAAAATCTCATCCTTCATCAGTTGGTAACAACCAGCAGAAAAAACACCAAAAATAGCTAAGCATTCGGTCTATTTTCCATCTCATTTCATAAATTGAACCACCATTCAAATTCTCCTAATCGAAATTGAGACAACTGTAATACTATCACAACCTCATTTTCAAAACAAGACCAAACCACAACAATCTATCACTGTTTCACAAATCCCAGCACACATAGAAATCTCCATCCATGAGTGATCATATCCATAAGCATGTGTGTGCATAACAGAAATAGACAGACAGAGGGGAGGGAGGGAGGGGGAGAGAGAGAGAGAGAGAGAGAGAGAGAGAGACCAGGGTCATAATCGAGAGGAAGAGAACGAGCTCTTAAAGTGGGCGTGACAGAGCGTCTGGAACTGGACATGGAAGCTTTGGGGCGTGCAGAATGCAGCTGCCCTTGTACACCCCCGCCATTGTTTCTCAACGAAGAGCTCGCATTACCAGAAGAAGAAGGCGAAGAAGAAGAAGAGGAAGAAGAAGAGGATTGGATGAGGAGATGAAGAAGAGGATCGGATGAGGAGAAGGAGAAGGAGAAGAAGAAGAAGAAGATGGAAAAAATAGAGAAAAAAAAAGAAATATATATATATATATATATATAATCCGGGTCGGGTTGGGGGTACGGATCCTGGATCCGTACCCCGGGGGCACCCAAGTCCTACTCATTAGTTTATCTCTCATTTTGTTGTAATTATATTTTTTTATTTGAAATCTTAACTTCAATTTATGTATGAATGCTAGTTATAACATTATGTAAATTACTAGATATATTTTCTAATTTTTTTACAATATTTCCGTGATTTTTTTAAAAATTATCAATATTTCAATCGAAACCGATATATACACCGATATTTCCATAAATTTAAGATATCGATACATGCACCGAAATCGATATTTTCATCCTTGCTAACAAGGGGACCCACATTGAATTGTGTTGCTCTTTTTGGCACCCACACCTGATCTGAGCCTGAACAACTCTTGTGTATTTTTTTTACTCTCTCTCTATATGTGATTCTATGTGCTCAGCCCCACCTAAGTCCGTGCACATTCGCTGCTGAATTCTAGGTTTAGCCAATCAATCTTGGACACACACGTAAGACGAGCAAGGAATATGATTGACCAGCGTTTGAAATTTCAGAAACGAGATTAGTTCTTCAAGTCCAGAGGACAACCTAGTAATTTCAGAAACGAAGCAACTTTGAAATAAAGATAAGGAATAGCACAGACACGTCAGCAATCCTCGTTGCAGTGTTGTCACTTAAGTTGGACCGTTGGATTAGAGCCAAATGCACAATCCCCAGCCGCAGATGCAATTCCATAATCACTCAATCCTCTCCTCTCTTTAATATATATTTGTTTTAATGTTTTCCTTTTTCTGGATCCAGCTCCGATCTGTTAAACCCTTTTATATCCATTTCCCTTGCCAATTTTTCCCATCCAATTTTCATCTGCGCCTACTGTAGCTCAATTTACCCTCCCCCATCGTATATCATTTAGAGTTTGCCCATATTTTGTTGTTCAAATCAGTTTCTTTGTGCTTATGGCGAGCGAAGAAGTGCAGGATAATAAAATTCAACCTCCGGCGCCGGCCCCGCCTTCACCTGCTCTATCGGCCCCCTTGCCTCCTTATCCAGAGGTACACTGTTTCCTGTTTCCCTTTTTCTTCTCCCCTCCGTTTTTAGCTTCATGTTGTTTGTTTCAACCAGGGTAATAAATTAATTTGTGTGTGTAAGTTCTTGAAAACTAAGTTAGAAAGAAAAAGAAAAGGCAGGCAAACAAACTCGACCGTAATTGCTTCGATTTACTTTTTTCATATGTGCCTTGGCTTCAACAATCCACATGGCATTTGGTGTTTGAAATATAATTAGTTGAGGAAGATTGAGAAACAACTAATCTAGTTGTATGTATGGTACAGATGATTATAGCAGCGATAGAAGCACTGGATGATCCGAACGGATCAAACAAATCTTCGATCTCGAGGCAAATTGAAGCCACCTACGGCAACCTCCCTCCGGTCCACCACACACTCCTCACTCACCATCTTAACAGGATGAAATCAGCAGGGCAGCTTCTTTTCATGAAGAACAACTACCTCAAACCCGACCCCAATGCCCCGCCACGCCGCGGCCGGGGACGGCCCCCCAAGCCCAAAACCCCTCTGCCGCCGGGAACCGTCCTCTCTCCTCCCCGCGCACGTGGCCGCCCCCCTAAATCCCGCGACCCAACTGCTTCGCCCAAACCCAAGCCCACAACCACCACCGCCACCGCAACCGTGTCCGGGAAAAAACGTGGCCGACCGCCCAAGGCTGCTACGGCCAATGTGGCTGTTGCCCCTTCGCCCCCGACCACCACTGGTCCCCCGCGCGGGCGTGGTAGGCCGCCGAAAGTGAAGCCTGCCGTTGCGGCACCTGTAGGAGCTTGATTGGATGAGGGGTTTGTTTTAGGGAGTTTAGTGGTAATTTCTTCTTTGTTTTTATTTGTGATGATGATGATGAGCTGATCATGCTGTTGTAACTTTGATGTATATTTAATGAAGAGACTGAGAAATCATATGGGATTCTCCCATTCGATTCATTTGCATTTCCTGTCCATTTTGCTTTTAGAAAAAGAATTCCACTTTCCCAATTATACCATACTATTCGAATCTCGCAATAAGCTTAAGCCACTATTAATTCTCAAATAATAAAACTTCTCAAAAGTTGTAGCTGAATAAATTTTTATTCCTTTATAATATTATTACAAATAGTGAAGTATATTGGATAAATGAGAAGGTGAAGTGTGGAAGAGAGAGTGAAATCTGTATTTAACATAGGAAAACATAGAGTATTGAAAAGTGAAATTTATGAGTTACTGGACTTGAAGTTAAAATAAATTGAGGGCCGAGCAGGCAAATCTGCATGCGAGAGAAATTAGCTGAGGTGAGGTCCATAGGATAAAGTTGTAAAAAGTAAGGGAATCGAACATCCACGTCATCGATCCATGTGACAAAGACATGGCCTTGGATCGGAGAACCCCCAACCGTAGATGCAATGACAAAAACCTTTTACCCACACCACTCAAGATCAAGAAGATGAGGTCAGCTACATTTCATGTCATCATGATCATAATAGCACTGGAGCTGTTTTACTACACCTCCGCTCCTCGCCGTTGCTGCTCTGGGTGCTTAATTTTGAAGGGTAGTAGTAGTTTAGGGGCTTCAGCCGTTCTCAGTGCTGAGTTCGATAGGAGGGGTGAAATGATTTCTCTATCAATGAAAAAAAAGATTCTTTGGATGTTTTATCTATTCGGATTATTCTTTAAAAAGAAATCATGTAGTATTATTTATTAAGCTTAATTGCAGCATACACACACTGTTGCAATTGAGGTACGCTTGTGCTTTTGCTTTTCCACTTTGGTTTGTTTTATTTGATTTAAAAGGAATTTGTGCATTGGGAGTTGGGACGTGGTACACTGCAACTCTTGTGTTTGCTTTAATTAATTCATCATCTCTGGAAAAGAAAAGAAAAGAAAAGATAAAGAAAGAAGGAAATGGCATTTGGTGAGTAGAAGTAGAAAAAAGTTGGAAATAATTCAACGGTAAAAGAAAAGGCTTCAAAAGGGAATTTGGATTACTAGGGGGGTTGAATTCAAAAGCACAGGGCTCTTCCAGATTATTTATTTATATTTGTTGATTCAAAATATGTTGTATCACTACACTACGGTTTGCTTGCTTTCTGAAGATGGATCTAGTTGTGGGTGTGCATCACCTCTTGGACGTCCCATTAACCAACCTCATGCACCATGTTGGGATCTACTTTCTCTCTCCATCCTTGGGTAATAACACTATTGCAAATTGCAACACAATGTATCAAACTCAAAACCTACTCAATACATTGACCACTCATTTCAAATATTATACATCAAAATCAACACAGCGGATAGATTACTATCTATGGATCATATATATACTTTTTCCTTCCTTACAAAAGGCTAGTAGTACTACTCCCAAATGGATTGGTAGTTTGGGGTAGAAGGGACAGGAAATGCTCCGAACCCCCTGTATCGACAAAAGGATTTTGCGGACAACTGATGATGATGTTGGGTTTGGTTTGATTTTGAGCAACTGCTGCAGGCATATGAATGAGCCCAAAAACATATATACAAGACCAATAGATCATCAGTATCCAAGTTGGTTGGTGGAGCTGGAGTTGAGATGGGAAATTCTTTCAATGATAGGCTCCTGAGGAACATATCATATCATGTCTAGGCATCAAAAAAAACTGCAAGACAGAATCAGGAAATATCAAGGACAAACTTTAATATAATTAAGCAAATAAGAAGCCTATCATTGAAAGTGAATACTGAATCAGGTACAGCTACTCCTTCCAGCTGTAAATTAACAATAGTAAGTCAAATGTAGAGTTTCCAGGTTTTCTGCTACTACTGTTTAACTAGATAATTACAACATGGCAACATGGGAAACCAGAAATGATTTATGGCCTTGGACATCTTATCATCAGTATACCAACACAGTTCTGCTGAGATATACAATAACATACTCCAAACGCTGTCAAACTTCAAATGACTAATCTTACAGGTTATCAAAGAATCAAACCTTCGTTAACTACATGTAAGAAAAGCAACTTTCAGGCAATCCTGCCGGACAGGAACGTATTATTGATGAATTAGTTCAACTCCAACAATTTTTCATGTAGACTATAACTTGCTATGGTACATATTCTAGGTAAAAAGAAGCGTACACATGATTCACAGAGATGATGAGTTAACCATGAAAATAGTATATATTAAACTAAAATCGTACCTTGTCTTTTCCTTGTGCAGGCCTGGGAAGTCGCTCAGCTTCAATGTCACACCTAAGTATCCTAAAGCATTCTAAACGTTCTTCCAAGAACAATCCATACGTCCTTATCCGAGCAGAGAAATCCCAAGCTGCAGAAGAGAACTATGCATTAATTTAGTTAACCACCTAAATAGAACAACTATTAAGTACTAACCAATGACGCTTGAGTCATCCTTGAAATTAGACATTTGGAGGACATGGCCCCTTTCTTGGAAGTTCAAGAGTTCATCCTTAAATATGGGATCACCTTGTCGTAGCATTCTATGAGTAACTACTAATGTCTTCAATGCAGCCTGTTAAAACAAAGAACGATATATCACATTGAGGGTTGCGCTTGTCCATTGATGATTTATCAAAATTTCTTAACAAAAACTGAAACTATGTTTGTCAAATATAGAATAGACCACCAAAGGTCTTTATGAGAAGTAAATAATAAATCAAAAAGGAAGAAGATGACTGGATTGCAATAGGAACAAAGTCATCTGAATTCCAGTAAAATGTTGTTCATATCATGTCTGACAAAGAACACACTGTCTTCAAGCATTCTTGAAGTTGCACATATCCAAGAAAAATAAATTGAGAACCAATACACCTATAGATATCAACCAACAAGTATCAGGGCATAATGACACACGAGCGGTAAACTTAATTGATATACAAATCCATATTGTTTTGAATCTATGGTCACATGAAACACATAATTAACGGTTGCCAGATTTCAATTACCGTGATAAAAAGTGATATATAACATGCTGCATAACAACCATACAAACTGACTGACCCACAAAACATACAACACTATAAGCAGATTAAGTTGTCAGAAAAATCAATTGGAAAAGTAGAAAAAGCCAGATCAAAGAAGGAAAAATAAATACATGAATTACATCACAATGCATACCGTCCAGTCGTGTGTCTTTGCCAGTCGTCTCGAAAGTGCATGTATGCAGTATGCAACATCAACCCGAGGCCAAACTGCTGATGTGGCAACCATAATTTCTGCAAGAAGCATCCGGATACTAATAACAAAATTGCCAGTGCCCCCATTTCAACAAGTTCTAAAAAAGAGATTAAGTTCCCCTTGAAGGCGAAATCACAGTGCGAATCCTCATTTACTTTCAACGCACAAGAATTTCAAATTCCTTGAAACTGTCTGAAATACCCACGAAATCTCTAAAATACCAAAACCCAAGGCTAACATATCTAAGATCGAGGTTCACCACATTCTATGAAAATTCTTGTACCAATTATCCTCGACAAATACAGAAAATTGAAGGAAGTCAACACGACAAAAATTGTTGGATCCACCAACATGGAAAACATAGAGAGGAGTTAAAAGGAAAATCTCACTTCGAAGGTGTCTCTCCTTGGGTGGATGCTCCACATGATTTGTAGCCTTGACCATCGCCACATCCACATTCTATTTTTAGACAATCCAAACAAGAAAAGAAAAATTAAAAAAAAACTAAATCTTTTAAAAGAAACAAAACGCACTAAACAACCGTATTTTCACACATCAATTACTCCTCTGTTCCTAATAACGAAACACAGCCCTAGATACATATAACTGAAATGAAAACCCATAACCGAGTAATCCGCATAATTAATGCACTTTTTTTCCTTAATTTCCACACTTAAACTCTCCCTCCTCAAAAACAAAAAAAACCTCAAGGAGAGAGAAAATGGGGAAGGAAACCTTCAAATCGGAATTGACATGGAGCAAGGCCGACTTCAGTGTGGTCTTTGAGAGCGCCGTATGCTTTCCTCCATGTCTGAAGTGTGCCCATTTCCCTTGAGATCGCTCTGCTTTCTCTTGTCTTGTTTTACTTCAATTAATCTCAAGATACCAAGTCATTTCTATAATGTCGTTCTGTTGAAATTATGTTATTATGTTTCCTTGCTTGCTGCGGTTACTTCCAGAGAGAGAGAGGGAGAGAGAGAAATGAGTTGTTGCTGAACGTAAAACTGGAAAAATGGGTTGTACTTTTAGAACAAAAGATGTGTTTTTTATAGCCATTGATACCCTCCTGGTGGATGAACGTGTCATCATCACATAACTTCCAGTACATACATCGCCCCAATCGCCCTCAATTCAGTTAAATGATGACGTTAAAAAAAAAAAGCTGTACATACAGAATGATGAAAGCTTTATTCAGATACCTATAATACAATACAATATAATGAACAAGAATAAGAAATAGTAGGTTTGGGGTTGGGAATAGAAAGAGTAGATTGGAAGTGTGTGTGAAATCATGAGAAGAAATCGTCGAGAAAGGGGAGGTGTAAGATGCGAGATGCTACAAGAAATGCAGACATCCACAATGGTATCATCCACACGAACATGATTGTCAGGATTTGCTTCCCTGCACCCACACCACAAGCATCAAGAGTTGACATCTAATACCAGTGTATGAATATACTTATTAACAAGGTTCCATTGATAGATATTAAAGTACCAGCAGAACGAGAAAGAGTGTCACTTTGATGAATAAGCCATTCCCCACTCTCTCTCAGCTTCTTCTCCACAGGCCCTTCATTCTTCCCCACTGTGTTTTTCAGAATATTATCCATCAAACTTGAACTTGCCTTCTCTTCCACTTCCCTGCAAATTCAACCGACAGATTAAAACCTCCTTTTTCCCCAAAGCACGAATAACATAGTAAGTAATACAGGATTTTAGATCGCATCTGCTTGCCTGTTTACATCTTTGTCTCGAAAAATTCCAGCACCAATCGCCCGTTCAATTTCGAAAACAGAAGGCCGCGGCGGCGGCTGCTTGAGCTTTTTGTAATTTGGTTTACTAGGTTGGGGATTGAGAGAAGGGGAGGAGGAGGAGGAAGAAGAATCATTATTATTATTATTTGGAGGAAGAGAAGGAGAAGAAGAAGATAATCTGGCAATGGGGTGGCAGTTGAGGATAGGCATTATACAAACTCACTGCTCAGATTACAAACAAGATAAAAAGAAGGAACCATGTTTTTAAAAGCATACACACACCATCACATCACATCACATCTCATCTCAAAATATCTATCTCTACATGCTTAGCCTCGGGCCTCAACTACTCATTTTTACTATATACTAATATTATTTTTCATCTCCTATACTTAAATATAGTTTACTGCCTTTCAAATGCTAATCTTTCAGCACCCAATATTATATAGCCTCCCTACTCATATCATATGAACTTGCAACGTTTACTCATTTTCTTGGCTTCAATTCTATCTATGACAATTATGAGAGAGAGAGAGAGAGAGAGAGAGAGAGAGAGAGAGAGCATCCACAATTTTAAAATTGAATTTGTACATTCTTTTCACCAAATCAAATAATGAAATGATTTTCCTCAGCAAAAGGAGGTGGGGTTGGCATAGCTATATCATGTAGGTAGCGTTCTAAGTAAACGAAGAGCAGTGATCCATTGCGGTGTGTGAGAAAGCACGAGTTTCCTCAAGACAGAAACAGCTCCAGCTGCTATGATGGCAGCATGGTTCTCCTCATCCATGCTTAAATTGTAGAGTATTGCCAAGCTGGCTTCCACTGCCCGCTCGCTACCTTCTTCCATCACCTTCACCAGAGGAAATATTCCTCCTGCGGATGCCACCGCCCTCGTTGAATCCACCATCCCTTCTGATATTATTCTGTTCAGCTCTATAACTGCAGCTTCCTTCACTTCTGGGGGATCTGACCCTTTTATGCCTTCTATCAGCCTCGGAATCATTTCATACAGAGTTACTTCCATACTTACTGGATCCTCCATCTCCAAATTCCCACCAGATTGACATCTGAGTTTCACTAGGCAAGCAGCAACCCAATCTTTGTTTCTAAGAGGAATTCTAGATACAAGGATCCCGCGGAGCAACTTCGTCAAATTATGTGAATTTACACTTTGCCGAAATTGTTCGTGGTCAACCAACTTCGTAAGCAACCGAGATGCTGCAGAAACTGCAAGGCCTGCTTCTTCCACTTCAAGGATGTCTACTTCGCTAACATCTTCCACCTCTGATATTCACTTTGTTAAAATTAGTAATATAGTATGTAAATAAAGTATGGTAGAAATTTAAACGGTAAGAATTAGGCATCCTCAGACAAGATCAGTATCTTCATCTGATTTCATGCTATATTGGTCTTAGCATTTTTTCAGGTACATATATAGCAAAGTTTCTAGTCACTCATCCCTGCTTATTAAGTTATTCCCCTACCTGCTAAAGATTTCAGTTTAAAAACTGCTTCTAGGCCAGATTCAATATCAGCTGAGCATAGCTTCACTATATTAGAAGGCTCAATCACCACAAGGAACTCTAGGATGGAAGCAGCCTTTCTCTGCAGATCAGGAGTTGACGTCTTCAAGATCTCCGTAAGGCAAGAGAGGAGAGAGGAATCACTGAGGCCTCCTCCATTATTGATTTTTGAGCTGTCAAAGCAGTTAACTTTATTTGACATTTAATATATTTTTTTTAATGGAGGAGTTGGTCCTAAATAGATTATGCAAAAACAAAAATCATGATTACAAGGAATTCAACAAGAATCGGATGTTTTTATGACATCAGATATGCATCAATACAAGCATATTTAAGACATCAATTATCGACTGACCATTATCCCAGAAGTTCTTGATAAATATAATACATGCATGACTTAATTTTCAAACATGCAAACCAAACTTAAATATTTTTATTTGAAACTTCTGGAATTCTAGATGAACTCAAAACAAGAAAGAACCTGGAGGCTACTTCAGATGAGACCATATCATTAGCATTAGCAGATGCTGGAGTCCTACTCAGATCCCATTCCTTGTCTAACCCATTTACTACTCCAACATTAAACTGAAACACAAAATATCCAAAACAAAAAATGTTGCATGAAAGAAGAAAGGGTTGAAATTTCTTAAAATATAGAAATAACACCCACAGACCTTTGATTTCAAGTCTTTGTTAGGGTCTAATATCCGAGTAAGAACATTCAGAATCTGCAATTTAACAAAAAAAATGTTATCTTTAGTAACTATATTAAAATGTTCATATAACTTGAGAAAACATTTATCTATCATTACCATTGAAGTCAAGATATTGGAGGTCTCTGATTTAGACTGCTTTAGCAAATTTATGAGAGGTTGCAAAACGCCTTCTTCTTCAATTCTCTGGCAAACATTATTGCTGGATTGCAATATGAATACATAAACTTTAATATAGTCCATTCAAAGCAAGAACAAAAAAACTAGAATGGATTTATCACGAAGTTAGTTTGTTCACCCTTCACTATAACATGAATGGAACTAAATAACACTTTCATAGATAAACTATAGAAGAAAGCAAAGTGCCCTAAGTGAAGACGGTATCACCATAGGCAAAGAGAAAATATAGTTGCATTCATGAATCATGATAATGAATATGATAAAAGATTTAAACAAAATGACTTATGAAAGATAGACATTCCTAAACATCATCACATGTACATGTAAAACCACGAATGGAAACCAAACCTATCCAGATTACTTCATTCATGTATGGTGTTTACAAGGGTGTACCTAAATACATACAGAAACCTGTGGGTTTGTCATAATAAACCATATGTTGCATTAGAACTAAGAAAAAATCTGCACTCAGAACCCAACTAATCCTCCACCCCCCACCACACACACACACACACACATACAAACACATCCTCCTCAGACTTCTTTCAGGTCAGTTACTCCATTCTAAAAAGTCTACCAGAAGAAACGATTAAGAAATTGACTCGAATGAAAATGAAAAAAAGAGGGGTATGTCTACAATTATCCACTAAGAGGAGCAAAGACTACTACTGACCAATTCCAAAGTGTTTAAGTTTCTCAGAGCTCTCACTTTCACTTCAAATATATATATATACATATGTCCTCATAATGCTGTATCCCATATATAAAAACAAGTAACTTATTACCTGATCGACAGCCTGTCCAAAGCACGGATTACAGCCAATTTAACAGTGTGACTAGGATGATTAATTAATTGAACAAGATGCTTGATCGCACCAGCTTCTTTAAAGGAGACACGCATATGATCATTGATGGAAGCATCAGCAATTGACTCAGCAGCTCTGGCAATAGCTGACTCGTCTTCAAGTCCAAGAATTAAAACCAAGCGTGCAACAGCATCCATCCATGGCAAAAGCGTGAATGTGTGACTGGGCAAGCCATCACCACTAGATTTACTATCATCTTCAGTTTCAATTGCACCTATACGGGCAAGAAACTGTTGATGTGTCCGTCCAACTATTGCCTTCATCTTTGCCTCCTCCAAGTCCACATTTTTGTCATCAATACTTAATCCAAGAAGCAGTTCTGAAGCACCATATCTGGAAGGACCTTTTGAGCTCTGTTCAATCTTTGTACCATCAGGTAAAGAAGGCCATGAATACAAAGATGGTCTAAACGACTTATATGCAGCTGCTCCGACCAAAGGCACCAAAAGTAGACCTTCCTCCATGATAAGAATTCTGTTATACTCATCTTTTGCTAGTTCCAATAATGCATTTCTTGCTGCCTTCCTAATGACTTTAGATTTTTCCTCATCAGTTGTCAACAGCTTTGCCTGCATTGCATATTCAGTGATCAAAGTTTAATCGGTGTATGAGATTCAGTAACACAAGGTTTTCAAATCCAATAATCACAACTTAAAATATAATTCTAGTTAGAGGTGAATAAATATTTGCAGATGAATATTTTGAGTTTAAGAAGTGAAAATAGCAGAAAAAACAGTAAGATAAGCCATGGAAGAAGTTAACACATATGAATCATGAATGAAATATTCATTAACAACTAAACAACCACAGACTCAAAATCTTGATTTAAGAGTAGAGTGGATGTTTGTTAAATTTAGATCAAAATCATTGTGATCAAGCATGACCAGCTCTTCTACAATAACACCTTAGTCTTGACATGAAAAAGAGATGATAATAACAGTAAATCATGCAACAACTGAAAGATTTGTTAATCATGGTATAATAACAGAGAAGCTAAGAAGCGAGTCTCACCAATTTCGGAATAACTCCAGCTTCAACCATTATCTTATGATTTGACTGCTTCAATGTTAAGTTAGCCAAGACACCCGCAGCAGCCTCCTATGACTTTAATATCCTCATCCTTCAAGTACATGATAAGTAGAGGAAGGATCTCTGAGCTAGTAAATCGAGCACTGAGCTCCTCATCTACAGACAAGTTCCACAGAGTACATAGGGTCTGCTCTTTCACCTGCAGAAATGAATGCAAGATTTTGTACCTAAATCATGAATCAGAGAAAGAAAACAGTGAAGTACCAAACGTAGTAGAATGTCAATTTCATATGTACGTTAGAAGACAAGGAAGAACGTGTCAACAGGAAAGCCATCTCTTCTACTGCCCCACTCCCAGCTACTAAGACTCTGTAAAGATTGATAGATGATATAACCCTCAGAAGACCAGCAGCTGCTTCACATGCAGAATCTGAATCTGTCTTTAGAAGGTTCACGATGAGATTGACGATTCCATGATACTTCATGATATTATCAACACAATGCTTCCCACCAAGTGAGTACTTCCAGAGAGCGACGACTGCCTGTTCTCTATCAAGAGGATCATTGTCTAGGCCAAGCATCCGAATAAACAACGCCACATAACCATCATTTGAACCAGATGCATTTTCACTTAACGTCTCAACATCCTGAAATTGGTGGAAGAATTAGTTTATCATCCGGGGTAGCCAAAAGGATATCACTCGCTCTCCTAAATATCTTCACAAAATTGACTATAACTATAATGCACCAAGCCGATTTCAAGAACATAGGAGAAAAATGATGGGCAAGCTGTGGTATAAAGGCATCTACCTGTTCAGAAATCAAATTATGGAATTAGCAAATATTAAGCCTAGTTAGCATTAATCCAGCCGTCCTGAGATAAAAATATATATATTCGCAAATACCTGATTATAAGAACTTGAGCGTTTATACATCGTAAATTAAAAAAGAAAGAAAAAAAAACCCAAATTTAGAATCTTATCCGAATGGATTAAAATCAGTAGAGGATGCTTACGGCAGCTGAAGATTGGTTTTTGGGTGCAAAAATTCCACCTTGACCACCATCGCTGCAAGCCCTTGTCAGTAGGGAGAAGTTGCAGCAACACGGCCTCAGATTCCTTTGAAGACGAAGAAAACAGTGCTGGGCACTTGGGTTTTGTGTAAAAATTTTGACTGAGAAAACAGCGACAGAGGGCTTAAGAAAAATTGGGGGCTTGAATTTCAGGTGAGTGGAGATTGTTGAAGACATGGTGATCTTCCACTCCTTTTGGTTTGACGTAAACTAGGGGAAAGAATTCAGGGTTTATCTTGAAAATGTTTTCTTTTTATATTCTCCTGTCCTGGAGAAGATATATTATTCTTCTAGAGTTTTCCCCCTCGTTTTTTAAAGTTGAATCGTGTTGTGAAATTGATTTTTAATATGATATATATATATTTATGAATGAATAAAGATTTAAGTGGCATATAATGAATATTGGGTAAATAGAAAAAGATGTGGCATGTGTGGAGTTGTGTAGGTGAGGGAGAAGGATAAGGAAGGGAGGCAGAGTAGGGTTGGTTGGACTTGGAAATGAGCATATGAATGAGTATGAGGTGCCTCCACATCCCCAACGCTTTGCCATTGCCATTGCCATTGCCATTGCCTCTGCCCTCTCTCTCTCCCATCAACTCCAACTCTCTTCTCTCCATTTCCTCTCAACATAAAACTACATCCAAACAGGTTTTTAATCATGCTTTATGTCCTTCACTTGCATATCCATCTTCTCTGAATTTATGTATTTGTTTTCCCAATGACAGGCTGCGGCATGTAATATTCAAGAATCCGGCACCAAGATTCTTGGCCTGGCTGTTCAAGTTGGGGGCTTCCTGGCCACTGTAGGATCTTCCTGCCTTATATCTACCTCCACTAACACTTGTTTCATTCATAAAACTAAGTAGAAAGGACTGTGAACAGGTAGCAGCAGAGCCTGCTTTTGGTGTGACAGGTGTGAATGAAGAAGAGGATCTGGTCTGGACTTTGATTCAACTTGGAATATCAGCTTTCTTCTACTTCCTTTTTGTTCCAGTCAGTACTTTTCTTCGTTTTTGATTAATAATTATAGAAGAAGAAGAAGAAGGTAAAGGTTTTGCTTGATGTTGAATGATAATGTTTGCAGCCCATCCTTATGAATTGGCTTAGAATCAGATGGTACAGAAGGAACCTTGCTGAAATGTATGTGCAGTTCATGTTTGTCTTCCTCTTCTTTCCAGGGTATGTAAGTTGGCAGCTTTCTTTCTTTCTTTGCCTGGATGGCTAGGCCTAGGCTGACAAGTGTGTGTGTGTGTGTGTGCAGGGTTTTGCTTTGGGCACCATTTCTCAACTTCAGAAAGTTCCCCCGAGATCCATCCATGAAGTATCCATGGTCCACACCACAAGATCCGTCCAAGATTAAGGGTGGATTCTTGAAGTATCCCTGGGCTAAGCCTGAAGACTATCAAGTATAAATGCCATTCATGTAAACCAACTCAACTCTCTAAACTCTACTAATCATGTACAACTCTCAAATTGTTTGTACATCCAAAACCAGATCAAGCTAATTCCAATATTATAAGTAAAACTGGTTACCCTTCCCAATATGGCCTTGCAGCATTTATCTGCATTTATCTGCCTCTCCCCCAACTAATTTTGTTGACCAACATCCACTCAATGCTTTATCATTCTCTAAAACTGAGGCAATTGGAGTACACTAAATCTTCTCTGCTCCAAATGAATTATAATACATTCATCGCACTGAGAACGTGGATCGTACATGGCTGTTAATGCCTCCGACATCAGAGACAAGTACCAAAACTCTGAAAGCCTGGGGACATTTTCTTCTTAATTTGCAATTGCTTAATTTCATTGATACTGCAGTTAGGCACAACGTTTATGTCTTCATTTTTCTTGAAGGAATAGTTGAATTTAAAATTTAGTTAATTTGAGATGCAAGAAGTTCATAATGAAGCTCATAAAAAGTAGGCAAATCCAGGGTGTTGCTACTTGCGATGAAGCTAAACACACCCAATTTCTATCTTGTATGTTTAGCAAAGAATAAAGCTGGATTTCCAATATTTGTTTTTTGAGTTCTACAAGTTGAAAAAACAATTAATATTTAGTTTGATTATCTAGAATAATAAATTTACGCGATATCTTGTTATTTACTTGACATTCAAACCATATATTTTTACAGAATAAATTTTCTCATTTCTAAAATAACTATATAAATTCATACGATATGAAAATTGCAATTAATTCATCAGCTGCAAAAGAAAAACCACCTTTTTTCTTTTTCTTTTTCCAAGTCAAGATCACAGTTTTATCTTATTCGTCTGACTTGCTTTTTATCAACATTATGATTTTGTGATAGTACTTAAGCTGATTCTTGATATTGTAAATATACAGAGGTCATGTTATAAATAGAAATTAATTAAAATTTGATGATCTGCTATATAATAATTGACCAATATTAACAAATATTAAGTATATAATTTGTGTAATTTACGTTGCCAACCAGACACTGCGATATCTCAACGAGAACAATATAAAAAAGAAGGAATGCTTTCGCTAATAAATCGAGTCTTATGAATAAAACGCGACTTTAGTGGTTTGAGAGTAGCGACTTTAAAATCTTAACCGAAGGATCTCATATTCATATATCATATCCTCGAAAGCCAAACCTCATCCAAAACCCATGAATATGAGTTTCTGTTCCACTCAGTACCCCCAGAGTTGTTCCCTGATCAATCCAAACACTTGTTTAAGGTATCTACTTCTTTTCTCTGATTATTGTTTTCAGTGTTTTAGATGAGCTTATCTTATGCTTGGGTTGAAGTTGAGATGTTTTTCTTGTCTCGGTAGATTAGCTGGATATGTAATCCTGGATTTAGCTAGCAACTGGTGTGAATTAAGATTTGAAATGGGTTATGAATCATGAGGAGTGGGGATTAATTTATCCCAAGTTCGTAGCTTTTAATCATTGATGTAAAGCTGAGATAGACACGTATCAATGTTTGATTCAGTGAATTTTTTATTAGAGGCAATTAGCAGCAAGTTAATGAAACAAATTAATTCTGGATCTTGTTCATGGAACGCTGGTATGTGAAGCAGAATTGATGATGATTGTATTGTTGAAATGTGATGATTATTAGGTGATTGGAGCAGCAAATTGATAAGTTGGGGTAAGAAAGGTTGATTGAGTCCAGCAGCAGCAGCAGCAGCATGATGTTGTGTTCAACAAATCTTCCGTCTCAGATTCATATTCATATTCAGCGGTGTGGTTTCCTGCAAGGTCATGTGCCTCATAGCATAGGTCGCTCACTTGTACTACAAACGTGCAGATCAAATGGCAGTGAGAAGGGCAATAAGATTGAAGAGCTAAATGCTGAAGCAGGAAGCATAAGCAGTAGTAGTACTAGTCCAGCAGCAGAAGCAGTAGAAATACGGTTTAGAAGAGGGTCGAGGCGAAGAAGAAAGCAAGAAGAGGATGATGGCTTTGGTGATAAGAAGGCAGCAAAGAAGGATTGGGAGTCAATGAGCCTGGGTGAGAAGGCGATAGAGCTGTATGTGGGTGAGAAGGGGCTCCTCTTCTGGCTTAACAAGTTTGCATATGCCTCCATATTCATCATTATTGGGGGTTGGATCCTCTTCCGCTTCGTCGGCCCCGCCCTTAACCTCTACCAGCTCGACACTCCTCCCCTCTCTCCAACTGCTGTCTTTAAAGATTGATCATCATCTCAAGTAACCTAAAATTTTATTTAAAGATCATTAATTTATTAGTTTTCTGATGATGTGTAATTTTATTTTGCAACTTTTAAAGGATAAATTTTACTTGAGACACATATATTTTTTTAACTCTAGTCTTAATATATTGATGTACAGATTATATAAACTAGTATAGAGTTGAAATAGTTGGTGGTAGACAAGGGCAAGAAAGATGAGGAGGAAAGGAAATGACAAGAACCTCACAATTTGTAGGCAGAAAAGCAATGGACAGAAAATATAGTTTCCAAAATTAGGAGAAGATGTGACTTAATTTGTGGGATACATATATATATAGGAAGAGGTGATGGGATGGTGAGTGAATATTTGGTGGAAGAGGAGATTGATAAACAGGGTAGAATGGATGTATTGGGATGTCTTAGGATTCGTGTTCGTCGTGGTATCAACCTTGCTGTTCGTGACACCGTCACCAGTGATCCTTATTGCGTCATCACTTGCGGGACTCAGGTCCACCTTCCATCATCCATCTATCTATATATCATGATTCATGCATGCATTGTTCTTGGCAATTGTTTGTTTATATCTAGCTATGTATAAAGAAGAGAGATATTATAATGATTAATGAAATTGGACAGTGATAATAATTATATTGCAGAAAGTGAAAACGAAGGTAGTTAGGGGCAACTGCAACCCTGTTTGGAAAGAGGAGCTCACTATTTACATTAAGGATCTCAATGTTCCAATCGTGCTCGTAAGTATATATACATTCCTCCAATTGATTATGTAATTATAAGTAGATAGATGATAGATATGGAGGAGTGAGATGTTCTGTTACACTTGGTGTTATATCTCCTATTCCAAATCAATTACCAAACGTCATGTGTATTTAATGACATCACTATTAATATGTGACATGTATTAAATGTTATGTAACACAAGATGTAACATCAAATGTAATAGAAGATTTAGACTCAAATATGAATGGATGAATTTGAGAGTGCTACTGTGATGCAGTCGGTATATGATAAAGACACGTTCACGGGAGACGACAGCATGGGGAATGCGGAGATAGACATAAGCAGCTTAGTAGAATGTCTGAAGATGGGATTGGACAGCCTGCCGGATGGCACCAAGGTGCAGAGGGTTCAGCCCAGCGACGACAACTACCTGGCCGAGGAGAGCGCCGTCGTCTGGAACAAGTCCGGCAAGATGACCCAGGACATGATTCTCAAACTAAGAAATGTCGAGTGCGGCCAGGTTGATATCCAAATCGAATGGATCAACATCCCTGGTTGCAAAGGTCTCCATGCATCATAACTCCTATATATCAACATATATACATACAACACCTTTCATTTCCTTTTCTTCTTATACATACATATATATATATATATATATATATTAGTTAGAGAACACGGCTTTGCACGTGAGGAGTTAAATTTTTAAAATCTATATTTTTGTTGATTTTTGTAGGGTATTTTTTCCATTCACTTTTTCTTTAATATTTTATTAGAATGTAGTTAACATTTGAATTTTTTAAGTTATTGATTTTGTAATTTAATAAGAGTTATAAATATAGTAATTTAAAAGAAAAGCTTTCATAAAACTAATCTAAAATAAGTTCAAAGAAAAGGTAACAATCTAATTTGACTACTAACTATAACTAATCTAAAATAAGTTAAAAGAAAAGGTAACAATCAAATTTGACTACCAATTATATTTTTTCTTGTTTGATCTTCTTCTCTGTCTTACTCTTCTTTCTTCTTGATTTGTTTAATAAATGTATGATTGTATCATCATCTTCACCGTTGGATACATGGATGCATTCCTTGTTTTTTGTCTTCTTAATTCTTCTTCTTTTATTTGGTTCATCATTTGGTGGAGTGTCCACTGTTGTTGTCAATGTTGTGGCTGTGTTGTTGAATTTGTCATTTATTATCTCCACAGTTTCCATCTTTTCTATGGCTTCAACAATTGTGTTCAACCTTCCTCCTTCAACTTTCGTGTTGTAGTTTAGGGTCATCAAAAAACGGACCTTACTTGCTCCTTGTAAGATCAACCGTCTGTGATGTTCAGATATGCTTTGACCCTGTGTATGTATTTTTATTTAGAAAAACAATAAAAATGAAGTGACTAAATTGTCGACATGAGAAAATGGTTGTCACTCTATTTATATTTGTTTTATTTTTTAATGAAGACCTTATTAAAAAATAAAATTGTTACCTTAATATAAGCAACATAAACAAATATGTTACACATATTGCCGTCAAATAAAAGTATTGGATACGTTTAAATGATACATAAATAAATAAAGAAAAAGACAAAAGATGTTTTTCATGTATATATACGTCTGCATAGGAAGTTCACAACTCATACTTCATGATTCACATATAAATTTATGTATTGAAATGAGTCTGATCAATGGTTAAAAAAGACTCATCTTACAAAAATAATACATGAGATTACGTCACACAAGTTTTGTAATAAAAATATTTACATGTTTGATTGATATCATACTTATCTGAAAGTTTATATATTTATAAAAGAATGAACCCTTGTTTATTTTTCATCAACTTGATGCATGCAGAAACATCTTTCTACATCTTTATAAGCGTATATGATTAAACCATCAAAGCAAAACTAATTGGTGTATGATTATTGAGATTCGATAAAACAAAATTGAGTGAATTAGTTGAAAATTAAAGTATATCATTGTTTGTTTTGCAAAGAGAGTATTAAGCATGAATTTTTTAACAATGCAATAAACAGTGGGAAACAATAATAAAGTAGAAAGAAAATAACGATGAAAAACATAGGTGACAATGCTTTATATAAATCCCCTTATTAATGGAGATTAATCAGGCCACGATGTATTTATAACATTATTTAAAATTAACTTATTGCTAGCCGAATGAGTATAAATAATTAAATAGAGCAAGTTTTTAATGACGCATAATTAATTAAAATAACTTGCAAATTCAACTCAATATAAAATCAGAACATATAAAGATAATAATAAGATAAAAAATAACCTTATTTCACTTATACCTGGTTTCGAAAGAAAACTTCGATAAATCGTATTCTTTCTCTTTCTATCTCTTTTTGTTTGAATATTTTCTAGTTTAATTGAGGGATTATTTATAGTGTCTTAGTACTCCTAATTGTATTAGGATTCAATTTATTTTTGTAATTATATCTTTTAGATTTGCATGAAGTTTAGAATTCTAATTGTATTATGTTTCCTTTTTTAAAAAAAAAGAGAAAAAAATTCAATCTTTTTCAGAAAAGACCTAAACAAATATGACCCCATAAACCAAACTTATATTAGCAGAGCCCCCAAGAAAATAAAAGTAAAAAGACTTGAAAAACACCTTTTGAATCTGATCGGTGGTGATATTAGTAGGCGGAAACAACGACATAACTTGAAACATTAGCATTGGCTGCTGCATCTTTATTACAAATTTTCCTACTTAATTAATACTCCCTCCAATTCTTTTTATATGTCTTTTTAACCTTTGAAATTATATTTAAAGTATATGTTTTTCAATTTTTTTTACCAACAATGACCTTATGTCCTTTTCAACTTCTCCATTAATTAAATTCAAAGAATATTTAAGGTCAAAGTAATTAAACCTTTACTCTAATTTTTGGAGATTAAAAATGAAATTTTTTGGAGTATTAATTAAAATTAATTTGGGAAGAAAATTTATTTCTTAATTTTAGTGAAGAAGCTTAGGAAGACATATAAAAGAAATTGGAGGGAGTAATATCTCAGAACCAAACAATCAGTTTAATGATGCTTCCCAAAACAAATCTCTTCTCCTCAAGTCATCAAATAGCTTTGCAGCTGAATCAAAACTTCCACTTTTTCCATACACATCCAATAACTCATTATTCACCGCAACATCCATAATGAATCCAATCCTTTTATTAATGTACCCATGAATGGAACTTCCTAAGTTCAGTGCCCCAATATCTGCACAAGCAGAAAGCAATGCAACGGTCGTACATGTAGTGGGAATACTGTCAACATCTTCGCGTCTCATCCTTGTGAACAATTCCAACGCGTCCATTGGATTCTTCTTGCGCATATACCCTACAATCAATGCAGTCCAGGAAACCACATTTCTTTGCGGCATTTCATCGAATAGTCTCTCAGCAGATTCTATATCACCATTTAAAAGATACCCATTGATTAAGCTAGTCCAAATTGCAACATCCTTAAAACATACACTACTAAACACACATTGAGCTACATCAACTCTTCTAGTTTTACCATACATATCGATCAGCGCGTTGTGCACACTGGGCCTTGGGTTTTCAAGATACTTGTACACCATCCCATGGATTACTCTGCCATTCCTTAAATCCTTGCAGCATGCGCAAGAAGAAATTGCAGCAACTAAGGAATGAGAATCGGGTCTGACTAAATCGGACCATATCAACTCGAAAACATTAATAGTTTAATGATGCTTCCCAAAATCGAAATAGGATGCCAGAAATGAAGCCGAAAAGTCGAACCTGCGACCTGGGTCGGGTGGCTGGCAGCCCGTCCGGGTCACGTGTGCAGCTCCAAAACACCCAAAGTTGAAGGTGCGATCCGGGCCGGGTCGCATGTCGTCGCCAGTTCCTTGCTCCAATTCGAACACTTGACCCGGGTCGGGTGACGTGCAACCCGTCCGAGTCACATGTATTACGCCAATATTGAAAAGGCCGAACGGAAGCCCCGGGCCGGGTGACGGGCAGCCCGACCGGGTCCCGTGTCCCAGCCAATTTGTGGCCCAGACGAAGGTACCACCCGGGCCGCGTGGCGTGTTGAGCCCAGGTGCTCGCAAATTGTAACCATCCACCTGACCCGGGTCATCGACCCAATCCGGGTCCCTGTTTTTTTTTTCCTTTGGTTTTTTTTTAATAAAAACAAAATATTTACTTCGTATTGGATTTGGTAACGTATGAACATAAAACTGATGGAAATTTGCATAACTTAGATTTTATGTTTCTTAGGGATACTTGTCGAAATTTCTTGGTCAAAAATAGTGTGATTCTGCATGCTTGGTTCAAATAATTTATCAAACTAAAATTATTCTTCTATAACATTCTAAATTTGAGATTAAAATTAGTTTGATCTTATTAATATATATCTAAAGAGCTTTTCAATAATATATTAAAATCTTATGAAAAAAAAGTTATACTATAAATTTAATTTTTTTAGTAAAGTATAATACTATTAAAAGTTAGAGATAATTTCAATTTTGTTTTATATGTAAGACAAACATGACACCCTAACTGCCAAAAGTATTTATTTATTTATCCATAATGTGAATTTATGGAGATAAGTATTTGAATAGTGTATCAAATAAATTTTGTTTATTTATTTGTGTGAATAGTAAATCATGTACATTTTTTTACTCCCATGAAATCACATTTGCCATATCAATTGATTCAAATATATATATAAAATTTTGTATTCTATTGAAAACTCTTAATGGTAGTGAACATGGCAACCTAATTGCCAAAAGTATATGATTCATGGCAACTGTTACAAATTTTCACAAAATAAATAGCAACGTGCACAACTATCCATCTGATAACCTCAAAAGATACATAACCAATTACATTTGTTCAATCTGAATGAAATCAATAACCAAGACCTTCTATGTTTTCCTCTACATGACAATCTAATTTATCTACCACGAAGTTGCAGTTGTAACAAAGCCCTATAAAAATAAAAAACAATGCTTGTATGAGATTTTCAATATATATTACTAAAGTCATCTTTGTTGTTTTAATTATGTATTTGTTAAGTCCATACAAATGAAATTGTTATATCATACCTTTTTATTTGCATTCTTCATCTCCACTCTCACTTTCAAACTCATTCCATGTATGATTGTCTTTTCCTAATTTGAAAAATGAAAATTAACCTTTTATAAGAACTAAAATAGTTTAGACATTTATTTAAATAAAATGAGAAATACTAAAGTGCAAAAAAGAGATTTCTTGTGTACCTTGTCCGAAGATTTGTTTGTAAACAACATTTTTTGTTCTTGTATTTCCCCTTTTTCCATCCATGGTTGGATTTATCAACACTTTGGTGGATGTCATATTAGTTCCTCTTGAAAGAGCTACATATAACTGTCCATGAGAAAATACAGGTTGGGACAAGTAGATACCAACATGAGGGATTGTTTGTCCTTGAGCTTTGTTGATTGTCATTGCAAAACATAGCTTAACAGGAAACTGTTTACGCCTAAATTGAAATGGATATCCTTCACTTTCTGCAGGTGATAGGGGTATTCTAGGAATCAACACATGTTTCCCAGTATATTGTCCAAAAATGATTTTAGCATCAATTATATTATTCCTTAAATTTCTGCAAACCATTCTTGTGTCATTACACAAACCATTTGAAGGATCCAAATTCCTTAAAAGAATTATTGGACAATTTCTCTTCAACACCAATTTATGAGGGGTAAACCATTTGGAGTCGAATAATTTAGAAGTTACTCTCCGTAATGTTTATCTGTTTCATCAGTTGTTTCATCAAAACTATTAAAAGTTTTTGCATCTCCTGGAAATATGGATATTAGTCTATCATTCAACTTATCAACTTGCTCATTTTTTGCAGATAATATGGCTCACTCTGTCATATATTTTGATGATTCTGTATTTTTCTGTAAATTTGGGAAAATGACACTTATGAGTCGTTGTATAGAATCTTCTTCATTATCATACTCAATGATAATTTCTTTTGGAATTGAGATATTTCCTTCCTCATTTGTTGTTCCTCCCCGTTACCTACTCGTAGAAAGAATTCATTAAAACAAGGATCTTTTACAGCTCTCATGTTTTTGGATAATAATATTTTCTGCATTTTTGGCCACAAATATGATTCGATCATGTTAGCAGAAATTGTCCGTACAATTGTTGCCCTTGGGACAACAGGTAAAAATTGCCTAAAATCTCCTCCAAAAACCATGATTTTTCCACCGAAATCTTTATCATTTCCAGTAACATCCGTCAGTAATGTATCCACATTTTCAATTGCCCATCGTTTTGCCATTGGAGCTTCATCCCATAAAATCAAATTTTCTTTACGCAATAATTCTACGGCTCCACTTTGTTTTGAAATAGAACATTTACTGTTTCCATCTGCATTTATTGGTATTTTGAATCGTGAGTGTGATGTTCTTCCTCCTGGCATCAACGCCGCTGCTACTCCAGATGTGGCAGTCACAATAGCTATTTGATTTTTTGATCTAAGATGGGCTAACAATGCACGATATAAAAATGTCTTGCCAGTTCCCCTGGTACATCAATGAAGAAAACTCCCCCATTTCCCTTTTCAACACATTCCACTATGATAGTAAAAGTCATATGTTGATCAGCATTCAACATTTTTTTCTGCTTCTTTATCTTCAAGAGGAATTTCAACAGACAATTCTTCTTGTAATTGTCTTCCACATTCTCCTTTTATAACGTTAATTTCCAAAGCAGTGTTTGGGAGATCATATAAATTTATACTTTCTCCCATACTCTCCAAAAAAGAATTAATATTCTTCAAGGTTTTCGCTATCTTATATGATGTCGATATGTCTGCTTCTTTTTTGAAATCTTCCGACATTGCATTGAAATGCGTATCCCATAGAGCTCTCACATTTGTTGGTGTACAAAATACCAATATTATTGTGAAAAGTCTTCTCAACTCATGTGGCATTTGAAATGTTATGGCTTCATTTAAACATTCAAAGATACTATGATCTGCTTCAAGTAATCCTCTTTTTTGTGCATATTCTTTAAATGTTGAGCATTGCACACCATCTACTATCAACAAATACTCAAAAGATGTTGGTCCTCTCACGTGATTCAAGAGTAATCGTAGATAATAGCTTTCTCCTTCCGTGGGATTTGCTATATTAATAAGTCCAATCACCTCTCATTTTTTTCTTTCTCTCTAACACTTGTTTTGTCTATTCCACACATAATGTTCTGGAAACTCTCTGTATAGATATTGTCTAGTATTTTCACATTGAGCGCATGTTAAAATATATTATGTGAGCATCGTCTTGGAGGTATAATCATTTGCCAACAACTTTTCCAAATTTTGATTATTCCAGTAGGTGACAAAATGTTTATTTGGCAGATGAAGTTGTAAGTTGAAGATTGCAGGGTATATCTCACTTAAATTGAATTCAAGAATCCTTCATAATGCCTCATGAGAAGACACCCATCTTGCATCTTGAAATTGTTTGATTTCATCGATCACATTATATCATCATTTTGGGATAGATTAACTGCCACTCTATCATGACCTTTGTAAATATATTTGTAAAGGTACTTCACAACCGTCACTCCCGAGCATATCTCAACATTGATGTGACAATTATATCTTGACAACAAATATGGATTGTAAGGAACCACCCATTGTAAGGAACATGTGCAACAACTTTTCCAAATATTTGTTTCTTAAATAATTGATTTTTGAAGTCATGCAATTTTGCTCGGAAAACTCTTACAGCTAAATCAGGACAATCTTGAGCTTTTTGACCTTCATATATAGATTTTCCTGTATTTCTATCCAATCAGGATTGCAAGTCATGGCGATAAATAGATCTGATTTTCCATATATTTGGACTAACGCTAATGCATCAAGGTATCTCCGCCGCATATCCCTTAGGCCACCAATAAATGATGCAGGAAGAAAAATTCTCGACCCAACTTCACTTCCACGAAATTCAACTTTAAAAACACTATTCATGATCCCCTGGTAGAATTCGGTTCTCAAATTTGCTTGGTTCAATCTGAAAAAAATGTAATATTGTTGTCTTCAATTTTATATAACTATCGACTGCATATTGTTGTAACAATCTACCAGCAAATAATAGAGAAGAGTGTCTTGGATCTCTAATTTGCAACTTATAACAATTGTACTCTCTGCAAGAAACTCTTTTTGCATCTCCTTTTACAACGACTGTTTAAATAAAAAAAATTGTTAGAATGATTAGAATGAACTGAATTTTATATTTTATACCCGCAAGAAAATAATATAAGTGTGCTCAAATCAAAACATCAAAAGAAATATTATTTTTAAAAAAATAAAAGACAAAATTTAACATAAAAGAAAAAAATGCACCTAGAAAAATTGTCCTTTCTAAATTGACCATGCACATAAAAGAATTTTGGTAGATTATTTTGTTGGAGGGATTTTTACAAAGTCAACTTCAATATAATTTTTACTTTAACAACGCAATACATACCTTCTACCTCCTGTGAGATAATTTCCTTCGGAGTAGATCTTGATGTAGGTCTTGAATTCATCACATCTGACATATTTGCTGTGTATTAAAAATATGAAAAAGTTAAATTTTGAAAAAAAAAAAAATTCATCACATTTGGTATATTTGTTGTGTATTGAAAAAATAAAAAAGTTAAATTTTGAAAAAAAGTTAATTATCTTTTATAAGATATATATTCTTCAAATATATTAGAACATAAAAAGGTATCTTGCTCTTTTTCATTTGCATGTTCTTGTATGTCAACCTTATGAATATTTTGGTGTCATCCTGTTTCACCCCTTGGAAATAAAAGAGGGTACTGTAAAGGGCCATAACATCCAAAATAGTGCATTATTCTATATTGATCCCCAGAATGAGTACTAACAATAATATCTCTTTCAAACCCTACATTATCATTATTTCCCTCAATCCAAACAGTTGCAACTTGATCTGCTGTCGGAGCATTATAAACTCGCTGATCTAATCTCGCATCTTTTGTGATGCAAAGTTTATCATTTAGAGAACAATACTCCGTTAGTCTTCTAAAGATTTTGACATATGGATTCTCCTTTAGTATTTCAGTGAGCTTCCGAACAATTTCTTTTGATACATGTGAATTAAAACACATTCTATTTTCAATTTCATTTTCAATATCAAAAAAATATAATTGAAAATTAGTTGGTTTCTTTCCATTAACACTTAAACTTGGAAGATTGTGATAAATCATTCCTTGTACACGAAAAATGAAAACTCATCGTCGTGCTGAAGCAAGCTCTTTATCCAGTTTCACTCCGAATGAAGTGAATGAGAATATAGAATTGTATGAACGTATATTTTTCCAAAAATCAATAGACTCTTCTGACTGAGATGTATATAGTTCATACAACTTCTCTGAAACATCTGAATGTGCAAGTTTAATGTTGGTCCCAAAAATGAAGTCTTCTTCTTATTTATAGATTAGGAAATCTGCCCGTTGAAGGTAGGTAGGTTCCATAATCTATAAATGCATTGCACTCCTGACACATTCCAGCTTTTCGCTTTCCACTTGTCTTCTTTTGGTTGACTCCTCTTCTCTTCTCTCTACCGGTAACTTCTTGTGTCTACCGGTAACTTTTGACTTTCTTCCCATACATGCTCTGTAGCTTCCTCCTCTTGCTTCGCTCTTGAGCTTCCTTCTCTTACTTGCTCCTTCAGGTGGCTTGAGGCTCTGTAGCATGCTGCTCCTACAGTATGCTTTCGGCATAGTCTTCTCAGGTAGCATCCTGTCTCGCTGCGTTCTGCTTCGGCGAGGTCTCTTCCAATAGCTTCCTGTAGTCATCAGTATCCTAATTAGTTCACCTGATTCTTTTCAACCATTCTCTTCAGTGTCCTTCCTTTTGACACTTTCTCTGTTCTTTTAATCTTCTGTAGTAACTCTGTTGCAGTAACCTATCCTAAGATTGATTATGCTTGTTAGAGTTACTTAAGGTTTTGTCTCATCAAAACATACTTCAAATGTTTCCAACATTTAACTTTTCCATTATCACAACAAAAAGTGGGAGGTTCATGCTCAAATCTTGTTGCTCCACAATGAATGCAACTTGGCATTTTTTTTAGTTTATGTTGTTCTGACATTAAAATTCATAATTAGATACATATATTAAAATACGGATTTTTAATTTTAAATGTAAGAAAAAATATTAAAAATATATACCTTCAGAGTTACATAAATTTGCTTGAACTTGTAAATTACACGTCGCCGATCTCTTTTCACGATTTTGCAGAACATGTTCTACAAAGTTTTTTTTTTTCTGAGCATCATTAAGATTTGCATATTTCCTCTTTTGTCCTGCAAGTTTCCTTTGACGCCATTTATATCGGTCATCGGCTGTTCAAATAAAAATTCATTTAATTTTTTCTATATATATTCGTACAATATTGTGCAAAATATATATCAACAAAAGAATAAAAAGAAAGGGTTAGTTCAGTTCATAAACAACAATTAAGAATACATGTACCTTTCAATATTTGTACGTCTTCCTCAAGTTTTCTATACACTGGAGTTGTTGACCACATGAGGTAACCTCTTGCGTGTAGTACTCTGTTTAACTCCAAAAGTAGAGCACCGATATAGTCATTATCGAAATCTAGAAACTCTAACCTCTAATATAAAAATCCATTAAAATTAGAATATAATCGTAAGCTGAAAACTCTGACATAAAAATCCATCAAAAATTAATAGAACATATAAATATGATAATAATACCTATTATCTTTCTCTTTCTCTTTTTGTTTGTATATATTTTCTACTTTAATGTTGAGCTAGCCTTATTTATAGAGCTTTAGTCTTCCTAATTGTATTAGGTTTGAGTTACAAATATTAATTGTATTAGGTTTCTATGGAGATTTAGAATTCTAATCGTATTAGATATGAATTTCTTGTTTATTTATTTAAATAAAACTATAATTTAACTCATATACAATAATCACTTGTTTATTTATTTAAATAAAACTATAATTTAACTTAAACTGATAATATAAAAGTCCATCAAAATTTAGTGTATTTAAATCTTTTTATTCAATTTTATTTATATATCATATTTATGCTAAATTTATTATATATTAATTACCCTCCAAGATTACATGTATTATAAGTGTACAAAATAAAATCGTGCATATAAGAAATAGTGAATACAGAAAGTTTAATAAATTCAGTGTATTATATTTACTTATGAATCGTTAGAATATATCATAAATTTAATAAATTATCAATATAAGATTCTTTTGGTGATAACAAAATTATGAACTTATATAATATGATAATCAAGAAAAGATATAATATGATTATAATTGAGATATATTTAATTATAAAAATGAATTAAAATTAATTCATTTTTGGGTGAAGTTTATCTTCATAGTTTTAGTTTAAAGTTTTATTAAAATTCCATCCAAAGTCATGGAAAACAAATTTGGCCCATCTTCGGAGGTGGATATATTTTGGCCGAAATGGTATTAAAATTGAGTTTTGATAGCAATGGAAAAAATTCGTAAAGAATGAGTAACAATCTAAAAACTTTCACCAAAATCTTGTGCATGGATCTAGGGATAATAAAATAGAAAGTAATTAATTAAATTTATACCTGGTTTCGGAAGAAAACTTCGATAAATTGTATTCTTTCTCTTTCTATCTCTTTTTGTTTGAATATTTTCTAGTTTAATTGAAGGATTATTTATAGAGTATTAGTACTCCTAATTGTATTAGGATTCAATTTCTTTTTGTAACTATATCTTTTAGAATTGCATGAAGTTTATAATTCTAATTGTATTAGGTTTCCTGTTTTGGAGGGAATCTGTGTTATTTGATTTTCATGTTTCAATTGTATTAACTTGAAATAAATAAACAAATTGTATTAACTTATATTAATCTGAATTAATATTCTAAAATTGACATTAATTGTATTAGGTTTCCTGTTTTCAAAATTTGTTTGATTTGGATGTAATTTGTGTTATTTGATTTTCATGTTTCAATTGTATTAACTTGAAATAAATAAAACAAATTGTATTAACTTGTAGTAATCTGAATTAATATTCTAAAATTGACATTATCTAAGAGGGTTAAAATAGGCATTACAAAAAATAAGAGTATTTTGTAATTAGGACTCTAAATTTGACATTATATAAGAGGGTTAAAATAGACATTAAAAAAATGGACAAAATATTCATACTTACATAGTATTATAGATATAGATATTCATGGCCTACCTAGACAGTAACAATCTATTTTTTTGCATTGCTTACACCATTCACTAACAAAAAAACAAAACTATATTATTTTGTACATTAGACTAGTATACTGTTAATAAATAAGAATTGCAGTCTCTTCATTTGTCCTCTAAGTAATTGTATTTATTTCTCATGTATGGAATTCATTCTTTCATTCAACTTCAACATGCTACTTGCTAGCTCATCATGAATATATATTACAAATAGGCACAATATTCATACAAAACACATGAGTCTATATATGAGCGAGCTAGGGACATCGATCCACCTCATTCTTACGTTTCGCATGTAACAACCTATTGTAAATATTAGATTTAATGACGATAGTTAAGTAATTTAATAAATAATTATTTTCGCTTTCACCGTAAAATGAAGAGTCTTTCTACATCCAATTTTTTCTTTTTTACATATTTTGATTCTTCTTCTAAACTACTATCTCCATCCCGGTTGAATTTGTCTAGTTTGACCGGGCACAGAGGTTAAAAAAAAACAGTTGACTATTGATTTTTAAGATAATTTGGTGGCATTTTTGTTATAAGAGGGAAATATGGGGATATAAGTGCCTAACTTTTGTGACATTTTAAGATTTTTTTTTGCTTTTAAGTGACATTTTTGTAATAAGGATGAAATATGGGGATATTAATATTTGACTTTTGTTTCAATTTATGGGCTGACAAGTTCAATTGGGACAAACTAAAATGGCAAATAGACAAGTTGAGTTGGGACGGAGGGAATATATAATATCTACCTATACAATACCTTGAATCTTTAACTAATATTAGTTTCATATCAAAAATAGTTAACAAAGTTTTCTAATGATATTAAATGAATGACCAAGAGGGACATATATATAACCCTCTAGTTAATCCTATTCCCCACTCAAAATTTTGTTAATAAAACTGTAACTTATGAAACTTTAGGGAAAATATTCTAATTGAAGTTGAATGTTGCAATTGCATCTTTATATATATAAAAACACAATGGTTTCTAAAAAAAGTAATAGCAAGATTTTCCCGCCTAAAACACCTTGCTAAATGTGGAAATGATTTTTATTTATTAAAATAAATGATAAATGATAAATTATGTTTGATGATATGTATATTTATGGAAGTGATATAATAAAATAACATTTTTAGCATAATTGTCAATATGGTAAGGAAATTTTAATTATTAATATCAATTCATATATTATAATATCATGTAAACAATATGTGTATCTACATATGATACATATGTATGATTTACATCATATAATATCATAATCATATATCATATAAATAATAAAAAAATTATTCCATTCGCTGAAAATATATATACTTATATATGACTTAATATGCATTTAAATATATGCAAAAAATATATATATTATATACATTTTACCTTTACAAAATAATATAATATATAAATAGGTGTATGACATATGCATATATATACATATCTTTATATATATATATATATATATGAGAATATTTTCTGAAATAATAAGTTAAGAATTTTCCCAAAAATATTTTTATCATCTAAAGATCTCATCCTAAATATGGAAATTCAGAAATAATGAATAAAAGATAAGATTTTAACTATGTGATAAGAAAATTCGTCTATTGTTAGGAAAACAAACATTTCCTTTAAAAGTGGGGATGTAAATGGAATATTATGATTGATTTTTGTAAATTGTGCTAATGGATTATTTATTAATGATTTTGTCAATTGATTACTCATCAAATTTTAATTTTTAATTTGGAAATCAATATTCTTCTATAAATAAAGACTTACAATTTTTAATTTGTATAAATCTATGGAAGTAATATGACAAAAAAAATTTCCACATATTTGTCTATATGGTTAGTCAACTTTGATTATTAAATTTCAGTTGATATATTTATGATATGATTTAAATAATGTATATAAATATTATTTACGTAATATCATCAATAATATAAACATTGATTATATGCAATAATATAAATATAGATATGATTTAATATTCAAATGAATAATATGTATATGTATAGAATTATATTTCATTCCACAATAAAATTATATAATACATATATTGAATTTTGTTTCAAGATGACACATTTTTCTTCACTTTACATACGTCTACTTAATTATTTATGACTTAAAAATTGTTTATTTATAAATGGAAAGATTTATATTGATTATTTTTTTCATAAATAATATCTAATGAGAATTATATCACATAGAAATGTAAGATGACATTTGCATGATTTATGGGATATATATGTATATATTAATAAAATTCATATATATTCATTATTGTGAAACATAATTGTTATGGGATTTATGTTTGTATTAAAATTTTAAATAATTTGTTATGCATATATATAAACATCTGACGTGAAGATGAATTATATTTTGATAATTTTTTATCTTTATTTATATAAAAATCAAAATATTGTCTAAAACAGTATGACAATGATTTTCCATTCAAAAGTTAGATATTATAAATAAAAATAAAATGATGAATCTATATGATAAAAAAAATCATCTATTTATATAAATTAGGAAATAAAAATGTTTTCCTTTAAAAGTGAAGAGGTAAATGGAATAAAATTATTGATTAATTTCATAAATTATGGTATTGACTATTTAATTTATAAATGATAGTGGTAATTGTTGTAACTAATTTATTCATCAAAATATTCATTTTAATTTGAGATTTCCATAAGTAAATGGCACACAACTCTATCCATTATGAGTTATAGAATTATTTGAGGTATATAACTATACTATCATTAGCATACATTGATTATTTAATTGACTATTTGAGATATAGAATTATTTTGTCATTGATTCTACCAATTAAACTAACATATATAGATATCACAAAATATGGTATTTAAAATTAACATTAAAATTGATTATCATAAATTATGGTAATTACCTGATATAATCAACAATCATACATTATAAATAATACAAATTTATCTTGGTTTGATTCACTCGCTTTCATTCTGTTACTTTATGTTATCACTTTTGAACGATTCATGGAAGGGTAAGACATCCTTAGAGGTAAAAATTATAAATTGAATGTTTATTTAATTTGTTATAAAAATTTACTTGAGAATCATGTTGATGAATTTAATTATTGTTGGTTTTTATTTAGTGTTTATTATTATTATATGGAATTATAAAAATAATTCACTATTGAATGATATGAGATTCTATGATATGTTATCTGAATGATTTGTGTTATTTCAATTTTTTTTATATGATTTTTATTTTACTTATATTTTTTATCATGGTAGTATTATATATGGATTATTCTTACTTCAATATAATTTAATTGTTTTAAAAATCTTTGATCACTTCTTATATGCAGGTAATAACTGAAGAAATCTTGGCTTGCGACTTTAGAGTACATATTCACCAATTGTTGAAAAATATTAATTGATTTTGACTTAGCAATCAAAATAGTGAAAGCTTGAAAGGTAATATGTTAGGGAAAATAATTCTTATTTTGGATTTATCTCAAACTGATGCACCATTCATAGTGTTAAGAATAAATATATAGTGATTTATTTTGATGTATAAATATAATGGATGAAATTTGAGTTGTATTAGTTTTTTGAGTTTTTTTATACATAATGTTTGAATTATATGTAAATTCACAATATTAATTGTCAATTATTCTTTTGTCAAATCTAAAATAAAAAAAATTATTGGTATTTGATACATATACTTTTCAATTTTCTTGAAATATAGACATCATTGACCATTTTTTTAATATATGCATGTTAATATTATTTGTATGTATGTAATAATAATAGATTCAATATTATTAATCACATAATTAATGATGCATTTAAACATTAATAAAACTCAAATTCATTAGTATCCACTTTTTTCATCTAACTTATATTAATAAAAAAAATTGAACAAATAATAATTGGTATATGCACGTAGTATGAGATTTTTAGTTTATTTATTTCTTAAAATATATAGAGTATTGTTTTAAAATATATAAGGTAAGATTGATTTCTCAAGTTATATTTGGTAAAGTTATATTTGGAAAAATATTAATAAATCATAAATATTACCTCAATGTAATATTACACATGTTGATAAAATATATTGCATAAGTTAACTATTAAACTTAAATATCATATGATATATTTCGAAAATTAGCAATGTATACTTATGTAATTCAATTTGATCACATTTTTAATAAATAATATATATATATATATATAATATGTATTATTTTGATAAATGAATTTTAAAATATTATAATATGTAATCTCATGTCGGACTTTTCTTGAAGTAGAACATTTTTAGTCGTGGTCAATTATATGTTTTTGTTTCAAAATATAATCAGTCATTTTAGTTTGAATATTTTGATGGATACAAAATATTGTGAGAGATAAGAACAACATAATAAATATTGTTAATAAAAAAAAGGTTCCATATTTGTAATTTGTAAGTTTCTTTTTATTTAAGTTATTTTTTTCTTATAAATTTATATTATTAGGTTTGATATAGAAATTTTCAATCACTTTCAACATTTTATAACAATAAAAACTAATAAAAAATATGTAACAAAATTTATTAAATACCGATTCTAAAAAAAAGTTTTTAGATGTTATTAGATTACATTACCAATATCGATATTAATATTGAATAAGAAATATTACTCTATTTCATTCAATTCCTATACTTTATATATATTTTAACATATTATTGTATATAAAAATCTATTTACATCGCATTTATATAAATATATTTCATTTTAAAATTTATATCCGTGCATCGCACGGGGTAAATACTAGTTAAATGATAATTGAATTGTTTTGCATATCTGAATTTTTTTTTTAATTTGGCATTATATAAAGAGATAACCCCTCAAAATACTACTTTTCTTATAACTAAAACCCAAAATACCACCCAACATAACTTAATACCCCAAACTACCACTTTTTTGGTAAAATAACCAAAATGTCCTTAGGTGATCATTGACAAATGCTTTTTCCAAATCAAGTTTGCTATTTCCAAATTAATTCATCAATTTTGATTTCTCTAATTTCAATCCATATATTTTAAGAAGATCCGAAAACCGGTATATAGGCTGGAAATTGTCGACCTACCCCTTTATTATCTCTTCGAGATACCAGGGTAAATTGGCTGTGTCACAACGCCACGTATCGTTTCGGAACCGACCCCAAAATGGTATCAGAGCCTAGGTTTATTAAGAACTAAATTTATATTTTTACATATAATCTGTAATTAACAAATTGGTGAAAAGAATCATTCGAGATAAGAATGGATCTGGACGAATGTCCAAGATGTATATTCTACAGGAGATATCGTCAAATTTTGACGATGTATGCTCAAGAGCATCAAGATCAGGTGACATATTGGCATAGCCAATATGCTGAGAAAAAGGAAGCAGATGCCGACGAAAAAACTTTGAGGTAATGCGATAGGTGAGCCGCATATCTCATATGGGCTACCTTACGGTAAACGAGATGTTATATTGCGATCTGATGAATCATCAGGAAGCAGCCCATCAAACCCATGTCTGATGGGGGACCCAAGTGGAAGGAGATACTTCCAGATACCTCTAAGATTTCCTAAGATCTTAGAGAAATCCAGAAGACGGTGCAGAGTTATGGCAACCGCTATAATCACCTACCGACACAAGTTCATCAGATCCAAATCTAAATGGGGATGATGATAAAAAATCAAAAGGAGACTCTTGAAATCATTCATGATATTCAAGAAAGAGTCAAGAATCTGGAGAACCGACCAAGTTCATCCGGAGGAAAGAGACATATAAATTTCGGAACAGTTCCCTACTTACATCTAGATGGGAAACCAACCGAAGTTGTACAACCCATGACCAATGATGAAAAGCTTATTGTCATCATCAAAGGAAAATCTGTTACAAACAAGTAATGGATTTTGAGAAGATAAATCTGTAGGATCTACATGACCTTGCCGAATCCTTCGCAGGATTAGGTATTGTGGATCTAAAGATGAACGCGGGAGATGGATCTGCCTTGGTTACTCGTGATCAAAAGCAGAGACCACCAGTCAATCCCAACATAGCAGAAAGTTCCGGATCACATCATATGGACAAACAAATGCCACACGTAGGGGATTTCACCACAGGAAGAGATCCTATTGCCGTTATAGGAACTCGACCACGTTCCAAAAGGCTGAATCTTTTCAACACGTCTTATAAAAAGTCGCAGCTTGACCCGATACATCCATATAGGTTGATGCTAAATCTGGATATCCCAGATTTCAAGAACCGTGAAATCCTTATCCATGATTGGGCATTGGCTAGAGGATTGCAGTAGGAACCCTCAATCTTACAAAAGAAGGATTCATCTTACTACTCGAGATGAGTCTGGAAGGATCTGTAAACATCGCCTGGGATATGACAACACCAGAAATGAAAAACGATGTTACAGCTGGTGAGTCATTAAAAGGAATTGTCGATAATATGGCCAAATAATTCAAAATCAATTTTATCGGCATAGACTATTTTGAGGGGATAGAAGAAGAAAAAAGAAAAAGATATAAACAAGCCCTCTACAGCCTCGAGTTACATGATATTTGTCATATTGACGAATACATCAAGTTATTCACCAAGTACCGATGGAAGTCCAAGGTGGAAGACAGAGAGGCTTTGTCATTATTCTTTGCGAAGATACCAAGTCCCTGGAGAGAAATGCTGATCAGGGAATACAAAAGTACAGATGACCTAGATAGGGTAGCCAAAAGAATGTCATTCTTAAAGGCCAAACTATCGGAATGATGTCATCAGACAACACTCTACAAGAACTATAAGAGACTGCGATGAATCAATAAAATGGTTTTTTTATGTTGCGAAGAGAATGACATCCCAACAGTTGTTGGAGGTCAACCACGGAGGCATAAAAGACAGAAACAATGAAGCCATCCATACCACCGTGGAAGCAACAACAAGAGAGACAGTCGTTGGTCTTCATGGAGACCAAGAAAGATGTGGTCAAAACAAAAAGCCTGAAGTTACAAATCAGGGCAAAGACCGACACCAAACAGGAGTAGAGCCTTTTCATCATGCTCAAATCAAGAAAGCTCCAGCAGAACCACAGGAAGGAGAACTTTTAGACGAGTTCACACCAAAGCTAATGAAAGTTTTAAAGATTGAAATTGGTGGACGTGTTGAGCAAGAGAGCATATCTCAACAGATTGCCCAGAAAACCAGAAACGAGGAATTAGATAGTTCGAGGCGACACCCGAACTCGAAGAAATTGTCTACTATCAAGATCTTATAAAGGTGTATCAATTTGAAGATCTACCCTCAGATGAAAGCATCTATGAAGAAGAGATCTATTCTGATGATGGAAGTGAATCCAGCTCAGAATCAGAGTGAAGAAGAAATTCTTCAATCAACGGTGAGAGAGTTGTTGGAACCGACCGATCGCCGGCTCTATGCAATTGATGAATCGGGATCCATGCAAAGGTATAAAGAAGAAGCAGCGGAAAGAATTAATTATACCTTTCGATCAGTCTACGAGAAATCGAGCCAAGACTGATCTTACGTAACCCTAGACCTCTCGATCTTCCGATGTATTCCTGCAGCCTTTCTCGAACGTTGCGTGGCCAACGATCCTTCGAGAACTCTCAATTCTGCACTCTCTCTCACTATCACGTGTTTTCTGTGATCTGCGTGTGTTAAGAGGCGCTGATGAAAAAAGGTTATAAATAGGCTACATCAGGGACCTAGAGGAGGAATTGGGTTGGGTCTCCTGATGGGCTTAAGTATCCTGTGTTCGGCCCGAGCACATAAATTAAGCCCATCAATAATAATTCAGTCCACTAAAGAATTATTACTGAACTACCGTCCCAATCCCATATTTAATATGGGCTCCTTCTTATTATGTGCACGTTTATCTCCCTGTGTTTAAGATATCGAATGTCCGTTAATTAAATAAGTTACTGACAACTTAATTAATTAACATCTAATTCCAAGAGTAGTATGACTCAACTTTATTATCATGTCGGATTAAATCCACCTGCAGGGTTTACATGATAATCCTTATGAGCTCCTCAAGGGGACATCATCATCCTAAATAATTAGGACACAGATTCCTTCTATAATCAACAGTACACCATATAGACAATACGGTTTCCCAATTCACCGAGTTTATTGATTTAATAAATAAATCTCACTCGTTGGTAAATTAAAGAAACAAATATTGTGTATACGTGGCTGTTATTATATAGGGATTAAGAGAACGCACATCCATAATAACAGAGGTCTTGTTCATTATATAGTCAGAATAAAACGAACAACCTCAAATGGTCCTGCTCAATACACACAAAGTATACTAGTGTAGTTTTATAGTCAAGACAGACTAATACCAAACTACACTACAACATTCCGATGATTTGTCCAAATTCATCTTGGTTGTGAGCTACTCTTTATAATTTATAAGAAACTGATAACAAGATCTTCTGTGTGGCACCACACACCAAGTTATCTATAATATAAATTAATTGGACATTGCATAAACATATATAACAAATATAAAATGCAAACATGTGACCATAATGATTCTCATTGCATAAAAGATGTTCATACAAAAGCTAGGCTTATAGTATACATCCTAACAAGAGTATATGTCAGGATATCTCTCCCACACTACGGTGTCTCATAAGACTCTAATGAGGATTATGAAGGAAGATCCAAAGCTCCAGATGTACAGTGGTTTTACCATTGGAGCTATGGAAAAGGCGTTGGATAAAATGGGATTTCGCAAGAAACACCAAATTATCCACAGAGTGACTACCGGAGAATTTGCCATCCCGATGGAATTCACTAGTAACCTGATCGAGATGCAATTGGTCCCTTACAGAGAAATACATGAGATCAAAAGCAGAGTCAAGAGATAAGTTGTAAATACACTCTCATAGATTCACATCGAAGCCATAAGAGTTGTTATTAAAACAACTTTCAAAGAAGGAATTGATTCACCGCTAAATCTTGCAATCCAGGACAAGCGAATCTCAAGCTTCAAGGATTCATACCTTGGGGCAGTTGCAGGAAATTTGCATGCAGAGAAATTGGCATTCAATGTCTATCCAAGAATTGCATACAATCTGGGAGATCGAGACTTCAACAGAGTCTTAACCCTTCATCAAGATTTTAAAAGAAATGATCTGATGAAAGAAAGGAATAGACCCTACTCGATCACCTACAAGATTTCCTACGCTCTCTCGAATACACATCATTTAGATGTATTCTTGAGAAAGAAATTCATCGAAGTTCCAAGAATCTTTGAGCACTTCGTCAGGGTAGTTCTACCGGAACCTATAGAATCTCCAACCATAAGGGAAGATCGATATGAGGATCCAAGATCAACCCATCTTCAACAAGAGCCAAAGTCTCAGAATTGAGCCAAGGAGGATGTCTTTCCAACAAGACAGACTAATAAGCAGTAGTCGTTGGGAAGAGATAAGACCGAGCACAATCCAGGGAATCCCAGATGTTTTCAAAACACAAGGAGAACTGAATTTCCCGGAAGGATGTAGAGGAGTTGAAGTGATATTCGACATTACTCAACGGGATAATAGTTTTCCGTGTAATGTCCTATATTACCTCCAACAACCGATAGTCGGAAAATTTCAAGGAAACCTAAAAATGGGTGAAATTGATTTGACTATCAAAGGAGTTGCAGGAATTGTTGGTCCCAAAACTGTTGTAGGTAGGCTTAGAGGAGGGGTGAATAAGTCTACCTTCTTTTCAAACTCTTCTTCTATCTCTATCGGCTCATTTCTAATATCAGTAACCTTTTGGAAGGTTACTGATTAGAGTCGTTTGCGGAAGCTTATTACAGAGCCGAGTAGAAGATGTGGAGCTTGTCAGAGAGTATGCATGTAGTGCAGTGAGTATATAAAGACACAAGGATGTATAGAGGTTCGAATGTGGAATAATCCTTCTACGTCCTCTCTTCCTCCACTCAGGAGGGAACATTTGTTAAGCTAGTTGATTTACATAGACCTATCTATTACAACCCTCACTTAACAAATAAGTAGCAAGCCTTCACACAGATGTTTGCCTACTTTCCCTTGACCCACACAGGATCCTACACTACCCACCCAGGGTCCTCACTTTCTCTCCTAGAAAGTGGTAAACTCAGCAGGACTTTACTCCTCGCACTGAGTACTCCGAGACAACCTTTTAGAGAGGTTTATCTCCTTCTTCTTCAACTGGGTGCAACAAGCTTGGTCTTCGTTTACAGACTGATCTGCTGAAGCTTGCTGCTGGACTGGTAGACTGAGTGTGCGTCTTCATTTAGGGTGTAGAGTGTTTGAGCTCTTCTTCTTTTCATCTGCTCTATTTGAACACTCTTTTCTTCTCTAAAACTTTCCCCTCTTTCTGCGCTTCTCTCTTTTAAGCCTTCTCTCTGATGAGCTCTTCTCTCTTCTTTTTACGTTTTTTTCTACGAGCTTGGATATTCTGATATGCTCACTTTCTTCTCTCTTGCACCCTTGCGCTCTCTCGTCACATTTTTGCTTCAGTCTTCAGTCCTCCTCTTTATAGGTTGTGAAATCTGCCCGTTGAAGGTTGACAGATTTCCTATCATTGATGCACCGCACTCCTGATACACGCCCTATGCCTGCTTTGCAACTCCTTCTTCTTGCTTCACTCTGGAGCTTCCTCTTCTGGCTTGCTCCTTCAGGTAGTTCGAGGCATCTGTAGCATGCTGCTCCTGCAGTATGCTTTCGGCATGGTTTTCCAGGCACCTTCCTGTCTCGCTGTATCCTTCTTTGGCGAGGTCCCTTCCAATAGCTCCCTGAAGTCAATAGTATCCTTATCAATTCACCAGATTCTTTTTAACCATTCTCTTCAGTATCCTTCCTTTTAACACTTTGTCTATTTCTTTTAATCTTCTGCAATAACTCTATTGCAGTAACCTATCATAAGATTGGTTATGCATATTTAGAGTTACTTAAGGTTTTGTCTCATCAAAACATTCTACAAATGTATCCAACAGGAAGAATCCCAGATCAGTTGATACTTGGGATTGAGTTTCTCGAGATCACAAACCTTGGGAAAGACTACAAGATGGAATGGAGTTCATAGTGGTGGAAAAGAGATACAGAATCAAATGACCACTAGTCCATTCTCCATATACATTTCCATCGGAATGATATATGATGAATACAAGGCCGAATATTTCACCGCCTATATCGACTCAGGCGTCAGGATATGTACTGTTAAGCAGGAGGTTTTCCCTAAAGAAATTGGAGAAGATCTACCAGCTATCGTAGGAAGAGATTTCTCTAAAAGGATTCTTATCCTTAATCGAGGAATCAAGCAAGTGGAAATAATGATCGGAGGTGCAGGCGGTACCCCATGGTACAAAGTCAAGACACCACCAATCTATTTCCATGATACAGGTGCCAATGGGTTGTTAGGTAACAATTTCCTACAAACATTCAAGCACTTTACACAGGAAAATGAGACAAGAAGACTTATTTTCACAACCCTATGTGTTCATAAGATTATCATCCAAAGATTACGAAAGGCATTCTATAGAAAAATGTTTATCACTTTTCGCAGCAAGCGTGGTGATAAAGCCAAACTTCGACATCCAAAAATTGTGGATAGAAGGAAATTTGGCGATGCACTATTATCCTACCGACAGCACGATCATGGTCCAAAATGCAAGGAACGCAAGAGGACCAAGAGATGGGATAATCACGTGTACCCGTTCAAGGTATCAGGAGAAGAGCAACCTCCAGAGGCAATTTTTGAATTATGGAAATGCCTATTGGAAGAGTCATCGACATCAAATGAAATTTCCATTGATGAACAGATCTCAATCGAAGATGTTAAAAAGAAGATCCAAATGAATTACAATGAAAATCCTTTGGCATGGTGGAACAAGAACGAGCTCAAAGCATCCCTGAAGGTTAAACCCGGAAAGGAACACAAGTTCGTAAGATTCAAGTCAATCCTTATGAACCAAGCGGATCGTGAGGATATGCAGAAGATACTTAAGGAACATCTGGACCTTAAGTTGATCTCACCAGGAGTTTCACCATATAGTCCGTGATTCCTTGTAAGGAATCATGGAGAAATCAAGCGAGGAAAGCCAAGATTTGTTATTAATTATAAAGGAATTAATGACATCTTGGAGTTCAATGGGTACTATATCCCGAGTAGAGAATACCTGGTCAACAACATCAAAGAAGCCAATGTATTCTCTAAATTCGATTGTAAGTCTAGATTCTACCAGATGAACCTTAAGCTACAAACTGGCAAAACTAAGCTTCAAACTGACAAGAATTTAGTTTCCCCTATGCAGGTTTACCAAAAGCAATGAGAGAAGCTGATCACCAGGATGGGTATCCAACTAGAGAGAACAATCACAGATGTCTCTGGAAAGTACCCAAGAGTTTGGATAAAACTAGGAAGTCATCCAAACGAAGTACAGGAATTGTATAACTTTGGAGCTCTCGCTTCAATCTATAATGTCTCACCAGGATTCCCCGAAATTTCGAAACTTCCGAAATGGATTGGGATAGCCGTGCACGAGACTTGGGCCAATAATCCACATTTGGCCAGAGGTGATATTCTGGAATTGTATTTCTTTAGTGCAGCTCTAGAACCAACCAAGAAGGGTTTCCATGAAGCCTTTCATTTAATCAAGCTAAGGAGACCTAACGGAAACGGCTTGAAAACCATTTCAAGTTCTTTCAAAATTCGGCAAATGGATTTTTCCTGCTGAATTCCATGACAGGAACAACCACGAGCTTTGCAGAGGACCTTTTTGAAACAAAGAGAAAGATCCTTTGGGAGAACAAGCTTCCGGTAAGCAAAGAAGCTTACCGGAAATTCTGCAATATGATGCATATTGGCCGATGGACAGATCACATCTGCCAAGAATGCCCAGATCAGAAAGAGCCCGAGTTTGGGAAAGGGTTCCGACCCAAACTTGACCGATGAGAGCGAGGGGCAGAAAAGAACAAAGGGTCTGCCCAAAAGAAAAGTTATCCGTGGGGACCACAAAGACCAAATTTCTAAGATTCCCCGACAGAGGTAACATGGGATGAGTTACGCCCCACAAGCATCACATGGGATAAAAGTCAAGGGAAGAAAAGTTGATTCCCCGATAACAATCACAGGGGATGAAGAAAAGCTGGCAAAACACTCATTCAGTGGAGGTTCCATTCAGAAAGGAGAATAGCTGGCTTAAGCGAGATTCGGAATCCACACTTCAAGTCCGGATTTTTGCCTATAAATAGGCAAGGCAAAAGGAAGCTAAGAACATCAACAATTCTCCATAGTTTTCTTCAAATAAAAACATCTTGTAATAGTTTGAGTGTTCTGAGTTTTTAGTTTTTATGTGCATACAAGTTACAGCCATCTCTATGAGGTATTCTCCTCCCAAAAGGAGATTACGGATATGTAATAAATATATTTAGTTCTTAATAAAAAAAAGGCTTTTGCTTCAACGTATTCTCTGTTTGATCTATTTATCCCTTGGAAGGATCACCTTGTACACCTAGTGTAGGAAACGAACCAAGCTTGTGCTGGGCAGTTGCTGAAGGAGCTGGATAACTTGCAGACTATCTTCCCTGAGGGTTGAAGTTGAATAGTGAGAAGTTATTCGTAAAACGGTTTGGGGGCAGTAATTTTCCAGCTGGTAGTGTTGCAAAGCATCTCACCCGGTGTTGTTCTGGTCAAAGAAATGTATGAATTCCCAAGGATGAATTTATTTTATGGAAGCATGTTGGGCCTGATGTAAATCGGTTTTAATTTGTGATCAAAAATTAAGTATACGGATTGGAAGATCAAAATGGCTATGAAAATGTTTGGGAAATTTTAAACTTGGAAAGTCAACAAGAGTAATTGGGTAATTTTCTTTAAAAATATGGTAGAAAGAGGTATTAAGTTATATTTTGTGGTAAATTGGTATAATATTTTATCTTCAATAGTAAAATTTTATGTTGTTATATCAAAAGTGGTATTTTGAGATATTCACTCTTATATAAAATTGTGTGCTTATTATTATTACTAGTTTTTCACCCGTGTGATGCACGGAATTAAAATTTTAAAAGTATAATTATAATATATTAAAATAATATAATCTATATTTTTACATATATAAAAACTCAAACTTCTTTTATCTATTTTCACTTATTTTTTGTAATAATCTTTTTTTCCTAAAATCTTAGAATAGTTTTCGAATAATGGAACCAACGTGGATCTATCTATGTGATCAATTCCCTATCAGTATAGTGTATATATATATATATATATAAAATGGCGATATAATTGTGATTTAAAACCCTACCACATATAAATGATAAAAAATAGCGATATAATTGTGATTTAAAACCCTACCACATGATATCACATGATTCACGTCCATATAAATAAATAATGATAAAGTTCTTGTGCATCAGGGTATGGATCTTAGATCTATGCAATCGGGTCGGATCCGGGTAACCCGATTCTTTTTTTTTTTCCGCGCTAACTTTTTTTCAATTTTAGTCATGACTTTTACTTATGTTAAGAATACATTTATGTAATGTGTAAGAATACCTTTAGGTTACGTTAAGGATACTTTTATGCCTAGATTTCATACATTTACGTTAAGTTAAACATACCTTTAGGTTATGTTAAGAATACCTTCAGGTAATATTTAGAGATACATTTAGATTATGTTAAGGATACTTTTATGCTCAAATTTCATACATTTACTTTACCTCAGACATACCTTTAGGTTATGTTAAGAATACTTTTATGTTATGTTAGAGATACCTTATCCATAAGGTAGTTGTGTTACACATTTTGTACACAAAGGTATCTCTAACATAACATAAAAATATTCTTAACATAACTAAATGTATCCTTAAAATAACTTAAAGGTATGCTTAACATAACTAAAATGTATTCTTAACATAACGTGGTATGTAACTTGGAATCAGGATTTCAAAGTATCCTTAACATCACCTAAAGGTATTCTTAACATAACCTAAAGGTATGCTTAATATAATCAAAAAGTATTCTTAACATGACTAAATGTATCCTTAACATAACCTAAAGGTATGCTTTACATAACTAAAAGGTATTCTTAACATAACGTGATATGTAACCTGGAATCAGGATTTCAAAGGTATCCTTAACATAATTGAAAGGTATCCTTAACATAACTGAAAGGTATCCTTAACAAGCAAATTTGAGCGCATCAGCCTAGGTGCGTGGGACGCGCGTGGAAGCGCGTACACGCGCGGATTGGGTCAGGTGCATGGATCCTATGCATAAAAGTTTTTGTGATAAATAAATGCGGGATAATTCTATACACACCCCAAGTAATATTAAACACATTTCATCTATACATATATTTCTTTTTTTATTATTTTAATATATGTATAGATGGGGTGTTTATAGAATTAATAATAATTGCGCCCATCCCATCCAATATTTACCTACTGCTGTCGGGTGTCACATCAAATCAAATGGTAGTATATACTATTAACCAGGCCAATTTTGAATTTTTCCATATATACCTGCTATCACACCTGCAGGGTTCTCAATTTGGCTGGATATATACTACTGAGCAGTGAGCATCACTTGCGAATTAATTAATTTCTCAACCCTCATAATTAATTATTCATCTGAAAAGAAACAAAAGGTTGAATCCAGGCCTTTTATATGTGACCAAACCTAAACATAATATTTGACAGTTTTAACTGAATAAATTAAATTTGTAGAGTTAAATCAATCATAAAATACGCAATTCAAAGTAGTACTTAAATAGAAACAACCAAACATAACATACGTACATAATCCAAACAAACTATTACGAAATATGGATATGATCTCAAAGAAGTATATATGTTGATTGGGTTAAAACGTTTACCTGCAGATAGGTAACATATTAGACGTGATGTAGTTAAATATTGATTTTGAAGAAGTACTGCAGGTTTCTGGAATATTAGAGAAATAAAGAAAAAGAGCAAATGTGCCAAAATACACAATTTGTTTTAAGCAATTCACTTTTCTAACATTGGATATAAGAAAAGTACTTTTTTACACCAAAATATAAGAAAGTTACCTTTTCTACACTATTTTGACTCGGTCATGGATAAATTATTAAGTAATGATGGCTTGATGATATATTCAATTTTATTTATACTTATTTAACAATTGTTTTGTCCAACAACTCTAATTACAATTTTATTTGCTCTTTTTATTTATACGTATTTTACAATTGTTTTATCCAACAATTCTAATTAGTAATTTATATAATTTATAAATTATGGTTCGATTAATTAGTACGAGAACCACTATAATATGTTAATCGAAGCACAATAATTTATACTTAATTTAATAGAATTACTGAATATAATTTAGGTGGTTCGAGTTGTTCGATCAGTAGTGTAAAAAACTCTTTTTTTCTAAAGTGATCGAACCACTATGTCAAATTCATAGTGGTTCGATCAGTAGTGTAAAAAACCAAAATTTTCCAAAGTGATCGAACCACTATGTCAAATTCATAGTGGTTCGATCAGTAGTGTAAAAAACCAAAATTTTCCAAAGTGATCGAACCACTATGTCAAATTCATAGTGGTTCGATCAATAGTGTAAAAAATCAATTTTTTCCAAATTGATCGAACCACTATGTCAAATTCATAGTGGTTCGATCAACAGTGTAAAATTAAGCAAAATTTTTCCAAATTGCTTTATTAATTAAATAGTGGTTCGATCACCACCAAATTAATTTGTGGTGATCGAACCACTTTGCAAAAAAAAAAACCACAAATTATTAAATGAAAGTAGTTCGTTCACTTTGTGGTTCGATCAAAGCAATAATACCAAATTTGACATTATTTAATTAACACTATTTGAACCACTATTTGACATTATTTGACACTATTTGACAAAAAATTTCAAAGTGATCGAACCACTATGTAAATTTCACAGTGGTTCGATTACTAGTGTAAAAAACCAAAATTTTCAAAGTGATCGAACCATTATGTAAATTTCATAGTGGTTCGATCACTAGTGTAAAAAACCAATTTTTTCCAAAGTGATCGAACCACTATGTCAAATTCATAGTGGTTCGATCACTAGTATAAAAACCAATTTTTTCCAAAGTGATCGAACCACTATGAATTTTAAATTAAATCAAAGTGGTGATCGAACCACTCATCAAAGTGGTGATCGAACTACTCATCAAAACTTTTCCAAAGAGTAATCGAACCACTTTTACAAACCACACTAATTTTACAAAAGTAATTGATTAAGTGAATGCTTAAAAAGTAATTGAACCACTTTTATATTATTAGTGGTTAGATCACTAATTAAAGTAACCAATAATATTAATCAATTGGAATAGTAACCACTTTTACAAATATATACATTAATTACTATTTTTATCAATTGGTTCGAACCACTAATTTAAAATTGGAATAGTGTAATTGAACCACTAATAATATAAAAGTGGTTCGATTACTTTTGATTACTTTTCTAAAAGTGGTTCGATTACTATTAATCAATTGGAATGGTTCGATTACTATTAATCAATTGGAATGGTTTGATTATTTTTTAAGCATTCACTTAATCAATTACTTTTGTAAAATTAGTGGTTCGATTAACCACCAAAATTAATTATACTACAATTAATTTTAATATCCACCAAAATTATAAGTGGTTCGATTAATTTGAAAATTTTGGTTTTTAATCGCAAATTTGTTTAATTATTTACAATTGATAGTTTATTTTAAATAGTTTCAATTTAATATACCTAAAATCATTCAATTAAAAGATCCTCATTTTTTATATTAATCGAGCCTCATTTATCAATTTAATTACTTTTATCAATTTATATGATTTGTTGGATAAATCAATTGTTAAATAATAGTATAAATAAATAGAATATATCATCAGACTATCATTACCCAATCATTTCTCCATGACCGAGTCAAAATAGTGTAGAAAAGGTAATTTTCTTATATTTTGTGGTAAAAAAGTACTTTTGTTATATTCAATGTTAGAAAAGCCAATTTCTTAAAAAAATTGTGTAGTTTGGGCTGGGCTCTCTAAAGAAAAACTCATGAAGAGAAAAACTCATGAAGACAGGTTTATTTATTTAATATGCATACATACATACATAGTTGGATCCCAATTCCCAACCCAAGGATATGAAAGCATACACATATGTATATGGATGATAGATACAAGATATATATATATATATATAGAGAGAGAGAGAGATAATGAAGCAGGAGTCATCAAATGTTAATTAGAAGTGATGTGATGAGTCTCGATGTCTTTGGTAACGGCGAGGCAGAAGTCCATGAGTGAGTGTGGCTCAGGGACCTCCTCATTCAGCTTCTCGTACTCCAACGTCCACGTCACCAGGTTGTCCTCCCCATTGGTGTCCACGTGGACAGTCAACTTCAACGTCTTGTACAGCTCCATCAGATCTCCTTCGATCACATTGAATGTCACCGACTTCTTCTCCTTGTCTATAGCTTCTATTATCTCTTTTGCAAACCTCTCTTTCCCATCTGCATCATCAGCCATCTCATATTCATATCATTCATTCACATGCATGCTACCTAGATCTAGAGAGAGAGAGAGAGAGAGAGAGAGAAGAATTACAGAATAGTGCATGTATATATACTATACTAACCATGGAAGTAGTTCCAGCATATGATCGAGCCCACCTTCCCCCAATCGCCTTCATGCAAATCACACTTTTGAATATTCTGAGGAGACATACCAGATATGTGGTGTGGCTTCTCCCTGAACAGTTCATGAAACACATCTCCATCTGATTTTATGTCTATCTGAGATACCAGCTTCCCACTAAGCCCTCCACCTGCACCTGCAGCCATCTCTCTCTCTCTCTCTCTAGAATTTAGTTGCTCACTCTTCAATATTGATGCAAGAAATATAGCTCATATCTCTGCCCTTTATATAGATCAATTACAAGATAGATATATTATTAATTTATTCCACCATAATTAGTCCTCTAAATGTTGATGATTATGCATCACCGGTCTTGGATTAATATCATATATATATATATATATCCTACACTATTTAATTTCTTACTTTCTTTTTTGTTTTATTATATTACAATTAATACTTACTACCTACGTACTTGGACCGAGCACGGAACCTAAGAAAATGCAGTTGACTTGTTGTTTTAGGTTACTTTTTGCTTATTTTTTGATTAAAAAAATGTTATAGGTTACTTTTTTGTTACTTTTTGCTTACTTTTTGATTAAAATATTATAATTTTTTTGTCATTTTGGGACTGACAATTTCGACTGGGACAGATGAAAATGACAAGTAGACAAGTTGGATTGGGACGGAGGGAGTATTACTCTAACATAGATGAAGGCATATAATCTAATCTAATCATCTCAACATGCAAGTTGGTCAATTAAGCACTGTATACAATATTATATTAGTAATGATGATCTTAATTAATTACATTCACTTAGCATGTTTATTTATTTATTTTATTTGACCTGGCCACCGAATTGTGTAGAATCTCAATAACTGTAGATTATTATTGATCGCCCTACTATATGTTACATATAATAATGCCACTTGCAAAATAATTTATCAAATCTTTATTTATTATTTTTAGTAAGAGAGTATCCTAGACTGTAGCTGTCTTTTCAGCTAGTATAAATTAATTTTGTGTGATACTCGAGGTTTATCAAAATAAATAATTTTAATATATTAAAAATCTTGAGTTGACTTAAAATTTGATCTTCGAATTTGATTTGTTTCAATAGTATTTTAATCAATTTTAAATAAATGAAACAATATTAATTAGTGAATTAATTTTCTTTTCCATTTCAACATTAAGAACGTAAGTTAATATTGATTGAAAATTAAGAATTTAGCAGCTAGTATTTTATTGAATTTAACATTAATGATATAAAATTAATTTAAAATAGTCAAATTTTCATGTGCATCAGGTGGATGCTCGACTTAGATCCGCACATTTGAATTTTTTTTTTTCGCTTCAAGTTGTTACATTTATGTTGTAAGAATGTGACATTTATGTTATATAAATGTTATAACATTTATGTTCAGTAACTTAGGAAAAAATAAAGATTTTCAGGTTTTTTCGCTTCAGATTGAAACATTTATATTGTATTGTTGTGACATTATGTTGTATTCTTGTGACCTTTAATATCATGAGCTTTATGACCATAACTTGGAAAAAAAATAAAAAAATTCAAAAAAATTTCAGTGCATGTTTAAGATGAACATACATTGATGTGATATTACGTATACCTTTATGTGATATTAGTTGCACCTTAATAAATGACATAAAGGTGCAACTAATATCACGTAAAGGTGCAACTAATATCACACAAAGGTAAATATGTATAAATTTTGCTAAAATTCTTTTTTTTTTCTAAGTTAGAGTATATAAAGGTCACTACATTTATATAAAAATGTCACACTTATATAACATAAATATCACACTCATATAACCTAAATGTAATGGCTTGAAGCGAAAAAATAAAATTAAAAAAGTATGTACGGATTCAGGTCGATCCGAACCCGATTCAAATTGTATGTGCACTTGATGCACATGAGAGCAACTCATCTACATACAATGTAATTGTAGTTTGGGCCAAATCACTAAGAAATCTTTAATGATTATTAATTTAGTATATATTTTAATTGTAGTTTGGGCCAAATCAATAAGAAATATTTAATGATTATTATTTTAGTATATATTGAAGATAACATTAAAGTGATATTTTCCCAAAGTTATATATGCTAATCACGTTATTTCAAGTCAATGGAATACGAAGATAGACTCTTCTAATTATCCAAAACAAAAGAAAAACAAATTAAAACAAAACTAATTAATAAGAAGACGAAATGATCAGCTCAAAACTATTTGTGAAATCAAAAGCTCTTTTAATTTGGGGTGTTATTGCATTAATCTCTACTAATAAAAGATTAAATTCAGTATTTTTTGAGGTGCTGAATTCACTGCTTTCTAGATACTGCTTCTAGGTATTTTTGTGTTGATTTTCGATCTAAAGTTGTTGAAACAGTAATTTTCTTTTGGTTATATCACTTTTATGTATGAAATATTATCAATCTTTTCTCGTAATTTTTTTCTTACAAAATGAAATATTATGTCCTCATGCTATTTCTGTTCCTTATCTTTACAGTTTCATGACCATAAATGTTGAGGTCCATCGACCATGCTGCTAAGTAATTTCTTGGATCCACCACCATGTCCCCACCATTACATCTGTAAAATTTCTTGGATTATTAGATGTGTTTTGTCAGCACTGATGACTACAAGTAGCAACAGGCCATTATCTGGGCCCAATAAGATTAAATCAAGAGTCACTACTTCAATTATTGTAGGCAACTGGTGAGGTCATGCTCTGCATTTCTACTCACTTCTTCTTCATCAAGTCTGCTGAATCTGGTCTACTGTTAACGACAACTGGAGACGTTGAGAATTTATTGTTTTTATCCGAAATCAAGCACTCGTTGCTTTCAGCATTACTGCCGGTTTTGCATGAACACTCCTCCGACTTTGCTCCCATTATCTGCACTGTTAGGCTTCCACCTAACAAAGGACATGCTTACTTTTTTTTCTTCTAGTAACCCCATTCCTACTACTATTTATCGCTTCAACTTCAAAATATTTACTTAGGCTTCAAAATATTAGTCTCTATAATCAACCAAGCACAATGCAAACCCTACTACAGAAGCAGAGAGATCTATATCTATGTAACTTGAAGTTCACAATTAAGATTTGAGAGCCCAGTCCAAACTACACAATTTTTTTTAGGGAATTGACTTTTCTAACATTGAATATAACAAAAGTACTTTTTTACTACAAAATATAAGAAAGTTACATTTTCTACCCTATTTTGACTCGATCATGGAGAAATGATTGGGTAATGATAGTCTGATGATATATTCTATTTATTTATACTATTATTTAACAATTGATTTATCCAACAAATCATATAAATTGATAAAAGTAATTAAATTGATAAATGAGGTTCGATTAATATAAAAAATGAAGATCTTTTAATTGAATGATTTTAGGTATATTAAATTAAAACTATTTGAAATTAAACTATCAATTGTAAATAATTAAACAAATTTGCGATTAAAAAAATTAAACAAATTTCCAATTTTTTAGGATTTACTCGAACCACTATGTGAAATACATAGTGGTTCAATAGTGTAAAAAATCAATTTTTGTTCAATTAATCGAACCACTATGTTAAATACAAATGGTTCGATTAATTGTGTAAAAAACCAATTTTTTCACTATTAATCGAACCACTATGTAAAATTAATAGTGTTTCGATTAATAGTGTAAAAAAACCAATTTTTGTCCAATTACTTGAATAGTGGTTCGATTAATAACTATTTGAAATTGAAATTAAGCATTGAATTAAGCATTACTCGAACCACTCATAATGGTTCGATTAAGCTTTGAAATTCATAATGGCTTTGAAATGGGAAATGGTTCGATTAAGCTTTGAAGTTCATAATGACTTTGAAATGGGAAATGGTTCAATTAAGCTTTGAAATTCATAATTAATGCATTAGTTTATATAATATTTAGTGCATATAATATTTAATGTGCATATAATTAGTTGAAGAACCACTATTGAAATTTGTTTACACTATTACAAATTAATCTTTCAATATGTTTAATCGAACCACTTGTAAATTACTAAACAAGTATAATCTTTCAATATGTTTAATCAAACCACTTGTAAATTACTAAACAAATTAATCGAACCACTTGTAAATTACTAAAAAAGTGTAATCTTTCAATATGTTTAAATTTGTTTACACTATTACAAATTAATCAATAGTGATTCGATTAATTGAACAAAAATTGGTTTTTTACAAATTACAAATTTAATTGTGGTAATTTTGAAACAAATTAATTCAAACCATACAAGATAAGGGTTAACCGAACCATTCAAAATTAATCAAATTGAAACAAATTAATTCAAACCATATAAAATAGGGGTTAATCGAACCATTCAAAATTAATCAAATTGGAACAAATTAATTCAAACCATACAAAATAGGGGTTAATCGAACCATTCAAAATTAATCAAACTGAAACAAATTAATTCAAACCATACAAAATAGGGGTTAATCGAACCATTCAAAATTAATCAAATTAATTGAAACAAATTAATTCAAATTCAAATTCAAATTAATATATTAATTTAATTGTGGTTAATCGAACCACTTTTCTCAATTAATCGAACAATTGTTCATTAATCGAACAACTTTGATTAAGTGATCAATTAAGTGGATTTGTAATTGAACAATGATTTAAGGCTCCATTTGGATAGAGTGATTTGAAATTCAGGATTTGAAATGAGTGGATTTCAAATCCTCTCAAGTTTGAGTGGATTTGAAATCCACCAAAATGACTCCAAAATTAGCTCAAAATGAAAACCATGGATTTCAAATCCATATCCATCCAAACACTATCGGTGGATTTGCTATCATGGATTTCAAATCCCTCCTCAAATCCACTCATCCAAATGGACCCTAAGTGAATTTCATTAAGTTCATTAATCGAGCCATTGGATTATACCACTAATCGAGCCATTTTTAATTGATTTGTAATTGATTTGGTTCGATTATTTGTGCAACCACTATTGGGTTCAATTACATGTAATAGTGTTAATTCATTGTTCAATTACAAATAACTAAAGTAATTAAAATAGTGGTTCAATTATCGAACCACTCCAAATTCAAGTAAATTGAATTCATTATGTTTAGGGGTTCAATTAGTGTCAAAATTAATTATACTACAATTAATTTTATTATCCACCGAAACTATAAGTGGTTCGATTAACCACCAAAATTAATTATACTACATTTAAATTGAACATAGTGTAATAGTGTAAGTGGTTCGATTAACCACCAAAATTAATTATACTACAATTAATTTTATTATCCACCAAAATTATAAATGGTTCGATTAAGCACCAAAATTAATTATACTACATTTAAATTGAACATAGTGTAATAGTGTAAGTGATTCGATTAAGCACCAAAATTAATCAAATTGAAACAAATTAATTCAAACCATACAAAATAGTGGTTAATCGAACCACTCAAAATTAATCAAATTAATTGAAACAAATTAATTTAAATTCAAATTCAAATTAAAATTAATATATTAATTTAATTGTGGTTAATCGAACCATTCAAAATTAATCAAATTGAAACAAATTAATTCAAACCATACAAAAGTTAATCGAACCATTCAAAATAGTGGTTAATCGAACCATTTAAAATAATTGAATAAAAATTGATTTTTTACACTATTAATCAAATCACTATGAATATTACATAGTGGTTCGATTAATAGTGAAAAAATTGGTTATTTACGCAATTACTCGAACCACTATGTATTTGACAGAGTGGTTCGATTAATTGAACAAAAATTGGTTTTTTACACTATTACTCGAACCATTATGTGAAAAAACCACTATGTATTTCACATAGTGGTTCGAATAAATTCTAGAAAATTGGAAATTTGTTTAATTTTTTTAATCGCAAATTTGTTTAATTATTACAATTGATAGTTTAATTTCAAACAGTTTCAATTTAATATACATAAAATCATTCAATTAAAAGATCCTCATTTTTTATATTAATCGAGCCTCATTTATCAATTTAATTACTTTTATCAATTTATATGATTTGTTGGATAAATCAATTGTTAAATAATAGTATAAATAAATAGAATATATCATCAGACTATCATTACCCAATCATTTCTCCATGACCGAGTCAAAATAGTGTAGAAAAGGTAACTTTCTTATATTTTGTGGTAAAAAAGTACTTTTGTTAAATTTAATGTTAGAAAAGTCAATTCCTTAAATTTTTTCGTTTAGTTTGGCACATTTCCTCATTAAGATTTTCATAATAAGCACTTCATAATAAATCTGCAAATATTATATGCAAAGGAAAAGGAAAGTGTTATACCAAGAACCAGAGCAGCTCCAATCCATCCACTGACACCCCATCTCTCACCAAGTAAGAACCAAGCAAATCCAGCACCCCATACTGGTTCCAACCCATAGATTATTGCAGTTTCTGTGGCTGATACATCACGCATTGCAGTCATCTGCAGAGTAATTTGTAAACAAAGTCAGATAATGTATGTTTTTATTAAACAGGATTATGCTCAGCTCAATCCAGATTGGGTAGTTTAGTGATGAAGCTAGACTGAATTTTGAGCTTGTTTGGAGAATCTCAACACATATAGCAAAGCCGATCTTTGGCTAATCATTTGATCAAGTTCCCTAGCAAGACCAGAACCATACCTCTACCCATAAGCACAGGCCTGTTGAAAAAATTCCTGTATAAAGTGCAGGTATCCAAGGAAATGATGATATCCGATCTAAAACTGTTCCCCAAGAAAAAGGATTCAATTCATGGATGCCACCACCAAACCAACCTTTAATCAAGTACCACGCAGTTGATAGAAGGGCAACAACGCATATCTACAAAATTCAATACCTGAACTTGTGTTACAACTGCAAAGAGTACAAGTAGGTAAAAGTTAAAACACATGAATTATGAACATACCTCATATCCAAGGAGTGGTAAGAAATTTTCCTTTTTTGTGTTTCTTGATATATGTTCAGTTCTTAGCATATGAATCCCAAAAGACACTGCACTTAAAAAGTTCAACAAGTCTCCAACCTGCAAAGTTAACCATAACCAATTAGGTGAAAATTTTGGTGAACATGCATATGGATCCCAGATGGAAGAAAAGTGAGATCAATAATTGAAGGAACTATCTGGTACCAGATTATTTCAATGAAAGCAATAACGTAGAACAACCTTTCTAGAATTCTATGGGAAAGTCAACACTTACACATGGAGGTGATCCACTGGATTCCAGCATTGCAACCCCAGTTATAGACATGAGAGCTCCAAACCAAGTATGTGCAGGTATTGCAGATCCTAGCACGCCATCAATCAAGGGAACAACAATTACCTGACCATTTTACTAGTTAGCTGGATTTATACCACTCAGCAGTCCCAATTTGACAAAATCTTATTAGCTATGGCGAGAAGATAATACTATTCAAAGTTGTAGGAGTTCTTCGTACAGTAAACATGCAAATAAATGATGCACGTCCAGCATCAGATGTGAGAAGTCCAAGAGCTTGCAGGATGTATCCTAAGCTGACCCAAAAGCCCAACTCTAGCCCTGCTTTACGAGTATGAGCATCATCCCTAGCCAGGTACACGAATGGAATAAATGGAATGGCGGCCACCACAAATCGCACAACAGTGAAGGCCTCAGGATCAATAATAGCTTCAACTTCCTTGACAACTGGAATGTTACTAGCTGCAACAAGAATACCTCAATTAACATTGCTAATATCAAGACCTATAGTTATGAGCAGACACATTTTATATCCCCCAGATTGAGGGTTAAATAACCATTCTGGATGTGGCTCAATAGTTTTCTACTCAGTAAATAGCAATCATTCCTGCTTAACCATCACATAACAAATAGTATCACAATCACTCCATAAGGCCTCACAACATCTTTCCTTCTACATCCCCTTGAGATTAAATTTCCTTTAACTACATAGATGCGGCATCATTGTTCTGCTTCTACCCTTTTAACCTTTACAAGAATTGCTTTTTTTCCCCCATAATTCTAATATTTCTGTCTTTCCATCAGCAGCACATTGTACGTTATTACCCACAGCTTTTCGGAATCCAATCAATAAATACCAGTTGCACAACTAAATCCGAGAACATAGGACATTTGAATGAGTCGAAAATAGGGTAAGAATGAACACAACAGACACCACAAATAATATAAAAGATCCTAATTTCAGAAGCTTACCATAGACAACCGTAATGACATTGAGCAAAAGGATGCTCCTTATTTTCTTCGACCCAAAAAAAATTCTTTGCCACAAGGCTCGCTTCCCAGACAACGATTTAAAACCCAACCTCTTAGCATTTAATACACCGCTTTTCAACAAGCTATTATCTTCCAAATCGTCGTCAATGGTATTTGTTTCCAGTGATTTTCTTCTCAATCTCTTTCTCGCATTACTCGAATCATTATTAAAAGCACAACAACATGAAGAAAAAGAAGCATTAAAATTGGGAGAGCAGGGAATAAGGAGATGGCGTCTCATGTAATAGAGAGGGTTAGTGGAAGAGTGGACAGAGGTCGTGGCCGCGTGGTTGAACGGCCATCGCAACGGCGATGGTGCAGCCATTGGTTGGTAGACGTTACATCAGCTGAGCGGAGCTTTCTGTAAGATCTATTTTCCCATTGATCCTCTACATTGCTGTAGAGTACAGTAGTTGCAATTAGTATGGCCGAAAAACAAACCACCTTTGAGGAGCCACGTTTCTACTCCTATCTTTAAGTTGGCGACTTTTTAGATTCAGAAAGAAGATATATATATATATATATATATATATATATATATATGAACAACTAGGAATATTTCTACTTCAAAATTGGTTATAAATATTTGAAATGTCACCTTACACAGACGTTTAAACGGGTTTAATGCCTAAGACCATCTCCAACAGTGCACAGAATTTTCCTGTTAATCTTACACAATTTTTATGTAATAACTGCCAATGATCTCCAACAGTTCACATTATTCTCTGCACCAAAAAAGAATATTCCATAATATTCTTTATTAATTAATTAATTTAACATTTTATTTATTATAAATATTCGTTATTATTGTTAAATAATCTATTTTTCATCTTTATTCTTTTCGTAAATCTAGTTCACATATATCCCCATCCTTAATAATATTTATAATAATATTCAATATGGATATTTTACAAATATTTTCATAAATCTAGTTTATATATATCCTCATCCTCAATAATATAAATAAATTTGTAGCAATCTTATTATTAATAAATCTTTATCAATTACTTACCTAATATCTATATATAGGTCATAGATCATACATTCATTTGCACTCCTAATTTCTTTTTATACATATTTTTTGTAATGTCTATATATCGTGGTCAAAGTTACAAGACAATTGAATTGTTTTTTTTTCTTCCAAAATCGGAATGATTATAATAGCACTTAATATAAAAAATGAGGAAAAAATGAATACAAAGTAAAAATAATAAAAAAGAACTTAAAAACAAAATAAAATAAGAAAAGAAAAAGAATAAAATAAATAATAAATAATGATAAGAAAAAAATGAATACAAAGTAAGAATATAGAAAAAGAAATTAAAAATAAAATAATAAAATAAGAAAATAAAATGAACAAAATAAATAAATAAGAAAAAAAAAAAGATGGCGCAAGGTTTGACCTGTGGATAGTTGGCGCAAAACCAACGGTTAATATGAGATGGCGCAGAGAAAAGATTTATTGTTGGAGATGAAAACAGGCGCCATCAAATTGTGATGGCGCACTGTTGGAGATGCTCTAACACCCCTTTGTATTTTCAGAATTCACATCCAATATTCTTCTGTTAGAGAAATTGCATGATAAATCCTTGTGATATTAATAATTCAGCGCGCGTGCCCCTAATCTTGTTTAGTGCCTTTCACGCGCTTCATATGCATTTTTCCTTTTATTTTATATTTATTTTTAATTTTTAATTTTTTTTCAATCCATATTATTTCTATATCCAAATTTAACATTTAATGAATAAATATCAGGTCCAACATGCTTCCGTAAAATTAATTCATCGTTTGGAAATCATACATTTATTTGACCAGAACAGTACCGGGTGAGATGGTTTGCAACACCACCAGCTGGATAATTACTGCCCCCAAACCGTTTTACGAACAACTCCTTACTGTTCAACTTCAACCCTCAGGGAAGATGGTGTGCAAGTTATCCAACTCCTTCAGCAAATGCCTAGCACAACCTTGGTTCGTTTCCTACACCAGATGTACAAGGTGATCCTTCCAAGGGATAAATTAAAATTACTTCAACACACGTTGGAGCGAAAGCCCTCTTTTTATTAAGAACTTAAAATATATATTACCTTTGTCGGGGAATTTTAGAAATTTGGCCTTCGTGGTCCTCACGGATAACTTTTCTTTTGAGCAGACCCTTTGTCCTTATCTGCCCCTCGTTCTCGTCAGTCGGGTTTGGGTCGGAACCCTTTCCCAAACTCAGGTTCCTTCTGATCTGGGCATGCTTGACAGACGTGATCTGTCCATCGGCCTATATGCGCCATATTGCAGAATTTCCGGTAGGTCTCTTTACTTACCGAAAGCTTGTTTTCCCAAATGATCCTTCTATTTGTTTCAAAAAGGTCCTCTGCAAAGCCTGTGGTTGTTCCTGTCATAGAATTCAGCAGGAAAGATCTATTCGCCGAATTCTGAAAGAACTTGAAGGGATACTTGACTTTGTTCATTTCATTTAGACAAACCCAAAGTCTTCATGCTCGTCGGGTAGAAGCCTCGTCTTCCGAAAATGCTCCTACCACAATTGGAGTATCCTCCGGAGAAGTCGTCTTTATGGTTTTCAAGGCGTTTCCGTCCGGTCTCCTCAGCTTGATGAAATGAAAGGCTTCATGGAAACCCTTCTTTGCTGGTTCTCGAGCTGCACTAAAAAAATACAATTCCAGAATATCACCTCTGGCCAAATGTGGATTATTGGCCCAAGTCTCGTGCACCGCTACCCCAATCCATTTCGGTAGTTTTGAAATTTCAAAGAATCCCGGTGAAACGGTATAGATTGAAGTTAAAGCTCCAAAATTATACCATTCTTGTACTTTGTTTGGATGACTTTCTGGTTTCATCCAAACTCTTGGGTACTTTCCAGAGACATCCACAATTGTTCTCTCCGGATTGATACCCATTCTTGTGATTAGCTTCTCTCATTGCTTTTGGTAAACCTGCATAGGGGAAACTATAATCTCGTCAGTTTGAACCTTAGTTTTGCCAGTTTGTGGCCTAAGATTCAACTCTCCCTCTTTAACCACAAAGGTGCTGGGTTGATTTGAAGACTCGGATTTTGACACCGGAGTTTCAACCTTCGCTACAGCTTGTACATCCTCGAGGAATGTATCATCTACAACACCTGTAGTTATGGTATTTGAATCCATAACTTTCGGGTTAGAGACCCGTTCTCTTATTTCTCTCTTTTACATCGTTGGAGATGCAGCTTGAAGGATAGACCCCTGTAGCACTGTGAACAATTGTCCATGTGCATACTGGCATGCTCGTATTAAATCAGAGACGGATCTCTGATCAGCCTGTTGAAGTCATCCAGCGACTTCTGCTTTGATAAATAAAGCATCAAAGCCTCGTTGTAGGCTCTCCAGGTTTGACTTATTTCCCTGAGATGTCTGACTCGTTTGAGGACCTCGTCAGCAACGTGTCCTTCCATCTCGTGTCAAGAAATCTGCAAGAACATTTTCATGAGATTTCATAATGACAATATCATAATCATAATATTCGCATTCAGCCTCCAATCTAAGTAGTCTAGTTTTTTTTTTCTGGTTTGGATTCAATTTTTTTTTCAGAAAAGCTTTGACACTTGAATTATCAATCTTCAAGATGAACTTCTTAGCCAGTAAGAATAAAGGCCATATTTTGAAAGTCTTTCTGACTACAAAGAACTCCTTCTCGTTGATATGCCATCGATTTGCTTCACTGTCTGTGAATAAACCGCTACAGTATATGCATGGCATTTCTCCACTTGGTGTAGCCTTCATAAGAACTGCTCCCCACCAATGATCACTGACGTCTGTGTAAAGAACCAGTTCATCCTCGTCTTGGGGTATAACAAGTTTTGGAAGTTGTTGACAAACCTCCTTAAGTTGTTTAATCCCTTCTTGGTGTTCATCTTCCCATTTGAATATTGCGTCTTTTTTCAATAATGGGCTAAACACCTTCCTGTAATATGCCAGATTGTTCATGAACATTCCGGCGAAGTTAACAACTCCGAGAAAACTCTGAAGTTGTTTCTTGTCCTTGAGGGTATCTGGAAATCCTTGAATCTTTTCCACAATGTGGCTTTGTAGGATGATTCCAGATTCATCGATTTCTATCCCAAGAAATTCGATCTGCCTTATAGCAATTACTGCCTTCTTTTCGGAAAGCACTAATCCTTCCTTGTGACAAACATTTGAAAAAGTTTCCAAATGCTTGAGATGCTCTTTCATGTTCTTGGAGGTGATGAGGATGTCATCGATGTACACGAACATGAAGCTAAAATATTTTTGAAAAGATTATCCATCTTTCTTTAATATATCTGGGGTGCATTTGCCAATCCCATAGGCATTACGTTCCAGATATAATGTCCTTGTGGTGTGGAGAAAGCTGTAAACTTCTTACTTTCTTCCTCCATCATAATCTGGTAGAATCCAGACTTACAATCGAATTTTGAGAATACCTTGGCTCATTTGATACTATACAGCTGACCAGATGCTCTCTACTCGGGATGTAGTATCCATCGAACTCCAAGATGTTATTAATTCCTTTGTAATTAATAACGAGTCTTGGCATACCTCTCTTGATTTCTCCGTGATTCCTTACAAGGAATCCTAGGCTGCTGTATGGAGAAACTCCTGGTGAAATCAACTTAAGGTCCAAATGTTCCTTAAGTATCTTCTGCATATCCTTATGATCTTCTTGGTTCATGAGGATTGACTTGTATCTCACGAACTCGTGTTCCTTTCCAGGTTTAGCCTTTAAGGATGCTTTAAGTTTATTCTTGTTCCACCATGCCAAAGGATTTTCATTGTAATTCTTTTGGATCTTCTTCTTGACATCTTCGAGTGAAATCTGTTCATCAATGGAAATCTCAATCGATGAATTCTCCAATAGGCATTTCATTAATTCTGCAATTTTCTCTGGAGGTACTCGTTCTTCTCCTTGTATCCTAAATGAATACACGTTATTATCCTATCTTTTGGTATCCTTCCGTTTTGAACCATATTGTCAATAGGATAATAATGCATCACCAAATCTTCTTTTGTCCGCCATTTTTGGATTTCGAAGTTTGGCTTCATCACCACGCTTGCTGCGAAAATTAATGGGCATTTTTCTATAGAATGCCATGCGTAGTCTTTGGACAATAATCTTATGATCACATAATGTTGTGAAAATAAGTCTTCTTGTCTCATTTTCCTGTGTAAAGCGCTTGAATGTTTGCAGGAAATTATTACCTAACAAAACATCTGCTCATGTATCATGGAAATAGATTGGTGGCGTCTTTACTTTGTACCATGGGGTACTATCTGCTCCTCCGATCATGATTTCCGCTTGCTTGATTCCTCGATAAGGATAAGAATCATTTTAGAGAAATCTCTCTCTGCGATAGCTGGTAGATCTTCTCCAATTTCTTTAGAGAAAACCTCCTGCTTTGCAGTACATATTCTAGCGCCTGAGTCGACATAGGCGGCGAAATATTCAGCCTTGTATTCATCATATATCATTTCGATAGAAATGTATATGGAGAATGAGCCAGTGGTCATCTGATTCTGTATCTTTTATCTACCACTGTGAACTCCATTCCATCTTGTAATCTTTCCCAAGGTTTATGATCCTCGAGAAACTCAATCCCAAGTATCAACTGATCTAGGATCCTTCATGCAGTTCCTCTGATAGTCAATTCAATTTCACCCATTTTTAGGTTTCCTTGAAATTTTCCGACTATCGGTTGTTGGAGATAATAGAGGACATTACAAGGGAATATATTATCCCGTTGAGTAATATCGAATATCACTTCAACTCCTCTTCATCCTTCCGGGCACTTAAGCTCTCCTTGTGTTTTGAAAACATCTTGGATTCGCTGAATTGTACTCGGTCTCTTTTTTCCCAACGACTGCTGCTCATTAGTCTGTCTTTTTGGAAAGACATCTGCCTTGGCTCAATTCTGAGACTTTGGCTTCTGTTGAAAATGGGTTGATCTTGGATTCTCATATTCATCTCCTTTATAGTTGGAGTTTCAATGATTTCCGGTAGAACTACCCTGGCGAAGTCCTCGAAGATTCTTGGAACTTCAATGAATTCATTTCTCAAGAATACATCTGAATGATGTGTATTCGAGAGAGCATATGAAATCTTGTAGGTGATCGAGTAGGGTCGATTCCCTTATTTCATCAGATCATTTCTCTTGAAATCTTGATGAAGGGTTAAGACTCTATTGAATTCTCGATCTCCAAGATTGTATGCAATTCTAGGATGGACATTGAATGCCAATTTTCCTGTATACAAATTTCATGTAACAGCTTCAAGGCTTGAATCCTTCAGATTTGAGATTCGCTTGTCAAAAATTGTAAGATTAAGTGGCGAATCAATTCCTTCTTTGAAGGTTGCTTTAATAACAACTCTTATGGCTCCGATGTGAATCCATGAGAGTGTATTTAAAACTTCTCTCTTGACTCTGCTTTTGATCTCCTGAATTTCTTTATAAGGGACCAATTGCATCTCGATCAGGTTACTAGTGAATTCTATCGGGATGGCAAATTCTCCAGTAGTTATTCTGTGGATAATTTGATGTTTTCTACTACGAAACCCAATTTTATCCAATGTTTTGTCCATAGCTCCAATGGTAAAACCATCGTAAATTTGGAGCTTTGGATCCTCCTTCATAATCCTCATTAGAGTCTTATGAGACACCATTGTGTGGGAAAGGAATCCTGACATATCATCTCTTATCGTTGTTTGAAGAATTTCTTCTTCACTCTGATTCTGAGTTGGATTCACTTACATCATCAGAATAGATCTCTTCTTCATAGATGCTTTCATCTGAGGGTAAATCCTCAAATTGATACACCTTTATAAGATCCTGAAAATAGACAGCTTCTTCGAGTTCGGGTGTTACCTTGAACTGTCTAATTCCTCGCTTTTGATTTTCTAGACAATCTGTTGATATATGCCCTCTTGATCCACATGTCCAACAATTACATTCTTTAAAGCTTTTATTGGCTCTGGTGTGAGCTCGTCTGAAAGTTCTTCTTCCTGTGGATCTACGGGAACTTCCTTGGTTTGAGCCTGATGAAAAGACTCTACTCCTGTTTGGTGCTGGTCTTTGCCCCGATTTATAACTCTGGGTCTTTTGTTTTGACCACACTCTTCTTGGTCACTATGAAGACCAACGACTGCTCCTCTTGTTTTTGCTTCCACGGTGATATGGATGGCTTATTTGTTTTTGTCTTTTATGCCTCCGTGGTTGACCTCCAACGACTGTTGGGATGTCGTTTTCTTCGCAACATAAGAGAACCATTTTATTGATTCCTCGCAGTCTCTTGTAGTTCTTGTACATTGCTGCTTGATGACACCATTCAGATAACTTAGCCATTAAGAAAGACATTCTTCTGGCCACTGTATCTAGGTCATCCGCACCTTTGTATTCCCTGATCAACATTTCTCTCCAGGGATTTGGTATCTTCACAAAGAATAATTACGAAGCCTCTTTGTCATCCACCTTGGACTTCCATCGATACTCGGTGAATAACTTGATATATTCATCAATATGACACATATCATGTAACTCGAGGCTGTAGAGGGCTTGTTTGTATTTTTTCCTTTCTTCTTCTTCTAGTCCCTCAAAATAGTCTATGCTGATAAAATAGATTTTGAATAATTTGGCCATATTATATTCCTTTCAATGACTCACCAGTTGTAACATTATTTTTCATTTCTGGTGCTGTCATGTCCCATGCGATCTTTACAGATCCTTCAAGACTCATCTCGAGTAGTAAGATGAATCCTTCATTGTAAGATCGAGGGTTCCTGCTGCTATCCTCATAGTTGATGCCCAATCATCGATAAGGATTTCTCGGTTCTTGAAATCTGGGATATCCAGATTTAGCATCAACCCATACAGATGTATCGAGTCTAGCTGTGACTTTCCATAAGACGTATTGTAAAGATTCGGCCTTTTGGAACGTGGTCGAGTTCTTGTGACAATAATAGGATCTCCTCCTGTGGTGAAATCTCCTACGTGTGGCATTGCTTCGTCCACATGATGTGATCCAGAACTTTCTGCTACGTTGGGATTAACTGGCGGTCTCTGCTGTTGATCACGAGTAACCAAGACAGATCCGTCTCCTGCGTTCATTTTTAGATCCACAATTCCTAATCCCGCGAAGGATTCAGCAAGGTCATGTAGATCTTTTAGATTTATCTTTTCAAAATCCATTACTTGTTTATGACGAATTTTCCTTTGATGATGGAAATGAGTTTTTTATCATCAGTCATGCGTCGTACAACTTCGGTTGCTTGCCCATCTAGGTGTAAATAGGAAACTGTTCCGAAATTTATACGTTTCCTTCCTTCGGATGAACTTGATCTGTTCTCCAGATTCTTGACTCGTTCTTGAATATCATAAATGATTTCAAAAGTCTCCTTTTGATTTTTTATCATTGTCTCCATTTGGCTTTGGATCTGATGAACTTGTGTCGGTAGGTGATTATGGCGGTTGCCATAACTCTGCACCGTCTTCTGGATTTCTTTAAGATCTTTGGAAATTTTAAAGGTATCTGGAAGTATCTCCTTCCACTCGGGCATTCCATCAGACATGGGTTTGATGGGCTGCTTCCTGATGATTCATCAGATCACAATATAACATCTGGTTTACCGCAAGGAAACCCATGTAATATGCTGCTCGTCTATCGCACTGCCTCAAAGTTACCTCGTCAGCACCTGCTTCTTCATTCTCGGCATATTGGTTATGCCAATATGTCACCCTGTCTTGATGCTTTTGAGCATACATCGTCAAAATTTGACGATATCTCCTGTAGAATATACATCATGGACATTCGTTCAGATCCATTCCTTTCTCGAATGATTCTCCTCACCAATTTGTTAATTACAGATTATATATATAATTTTAAGTTCTTAATAAACCTAGGCTCTGATACCATTTTCATATTCCAATCCGAACGATACGTGGCGTTGTGACACAGCCAGTTTACCCTTATCTCAATGAGATAATTTAGGGGTAGGTCGACAGTTTCCAGCCTATATACCGTTTTCGGATCGTAGGATCAAAAAATAACATAGATTGGATTAATTATAAAATCTTTAGAAAATTCTGGCTAGGAAATAGCAAAAGGAGCTCTGGAAATAGTTTTTTCTTATCCAAAACAGTCCAAAGTCGCACCTAAGGCGCGTGTCTAATCATATACAGTTGTAGGGTATTTCGCGTTGATTTTATGAAATCACACGAGTATATGGTGCATTTTCTTTCATAGAGGGGGTTCGGTGTAAAATTTCTAAAACACGAGGAGTTCTCGCGCATTAAACCCACGTTTAAACTTATAAAAAACTCTTGTTTTAGAATCGATTCTATATGATTCATTAAAATCAATTAATATCCGTCTACAATGCTCTAGTAACAAAGTACACTTAAAAAATTAGCTTCGTTCTAGACAAACATTGATTTAATGACTACTAGCTAGTAGCTACGTACTATACATGAGAGTTTGGTTGCAAGTTTTTAATTCCAAGTAAGTTTCCATGGCTACTTTTTAGATCCCATGACCTTGAGAAACATTGTTCACCTAAAAGTTGTCATCGAAACAATGCAACAATAATACTAGAATTAATTTTGAGTTACTCTCTTGTACACTAGTTACACGGATCTCAATTTCGAGTTATTCTCTTGTGCACCAATTGCACGGATTTGAGATCCGTGTAACTGGGCCACCAAACCCGTGTCTCTTTACTTTTTTCGCGTGTTTTGGTCGTTATCTTCACGTTATGATAGTGTTACCTTCATATTATGTTAGGGTTACCTTCGCGTTATGTTAATGTGATCTCATCTTCAAATTGCATACTCTTAGTTTAAAACCACTGAACTAAAATAACACGAAGGCAACACTAATATAACATGAAGGTAACACTAACATAACATGAAGGTAAAAAACAATGTTAATCATATCTTCATGTTATGTTAAAGTGACTCTCACGTTATGTTAGGGTTACCTTCATGTTATGTTAGTGTTACATGAAGGTAACCCTAACATAACATGAGGGTATGACTATCTGGAGCAAATCTTAGTGGGTTTGAGCGCACCCACCAGGCGAGTGGGGGCACGTGAAAACGCACATCAGAGGCGCGTGAGGCGGGTCGACCCGATCCATGCACGAGTTGCACAAAATATTTTGTCATTAATTTCGTGTGCTTGCTTTTTTCTAGGCAAGTTAATCAAAAACAGACATAATATATACAATTAATTAAGAATACAGTAATTGATCACTTAGAATATAAAAAGAAATTATAGGTATGTACTACTACAGTTAGATGAATGAATGTGTAATAAATAATAGTGTGGGGTTGGATGCAGTGTTTTAAATAAATAATGAGGAAAAATGGAAGCATATATATATATATATATATATATATATGCATTTAAGTATATAAAATAGAGAAGAGAGACTTTGTTGGTCCCAAAAAGGCTGGCAGTAGGCTTAGAGGGGGTGAATAAGCCTACTATATTTTCAATTTTTTTTTTCTTAGCTCTATTCTAGGATCAGTAACCTTTTGGGAGCTTACTGATCAGAGTGGTTTGCAAAAGCTTATTTCTCATTGTAGAGCCAAGTATAGGAGATGTGCAACTTAACTTAGAGTAATGCAAGTAAAGCGCTAAGCACACATAGACGCAAGGATATATAGAGGTTCGAAGGTGGAGTAATCCTTCTACATCCTCTCTGCCTCTTCTCAAGAGGGAACCTTTGTTAAGCTAGTTGATTTATATAGACCTATCTATTACAACTCACGCTTAACAAGCAAGTAGCAAGCCTTCACACAGATACTTGTCTACTTCCCCACTAACCCACACAGGATCCTAATCTACACACCCAGGGTCCTCACTTTCTCTCCTAGAAAGTGGAAAACTCAGCAGGACTCTACTCCTCGCACTAAGTACTCCAAGACAGTCCTTTAGAAGGAGTTTATCTTCTTCTTCTTCAACTGGGTGCAGCAAGCTTGGCCTTCGTTTGCAGATTGATCTGCTGAAGCTTGCTGTTGGACTGACTGACTGAGCGTGCATCTTTTGGGGTGTGGAGTGTTTAAGCTTTTCTTCTTCTGCTCTTCTGAACACTCTCTTTTCTTCTATTTTAACTTCCCCATCTTTCTGTGCTTTCTTCTCTGTTGAGCTTTTCTCTCTTCTTTTGGCACTTCTCTCTACGAGCTTGAATATTCGGTTATGCTCGTTCTCATCTGTCTTTCGCACGCCTCACTCTTTTTTTTCAGTCTTCAGTCTTTCTCTTTTATATGTTGTGAAATCTACCCGTTGAAGGTAGGTAGATTTCCATCATTGATGCGCCACACTTCTGACACATGCTAGCTTTCGCTTTCCACGTGTCTTCTTCTGGTTGGCTCCTCTTCTCTTCTCTTTGCCGGTAACTTCTTGTGTCTACTGGTAACTTTGACTTTTCTCCCCATGCCTGCTTTGCAGTTTCCTCCTCTTGCTTCACTCTGGAGCTTCCTTCTCTGGCTTGCTCCTTCAGGTGGCTTGAGGCTTCTGTAACATACTGCCCTTGCAGTATGCTTTCAGCATGGTCTCCCAGGTAGCTTCCTGTCTCATTGCATTCTGCTTTGACGAGGTCTCTTTCAGTAGCTTCCAGTAGTCATAAGTATCCTTGTTAGTTTACCCGATTCTTCTTCACCATTCTCTTCAGTATCCTTCCTTTGACACTTTCTCTGTTCTTTTAATCTTCTGTAGTAACTCTGTTGTAGTACCATATCCTAAGATTGGTTATGCTTGTTAGAGTTACTTAAGGCTTTGTCTCATCAAAACTTACTTCAATTTTTTACAACAATTTCCCCTTTTTTGATGATGACAAAACCTTTGCAGAAGATCAAAAGAATATAATCACTTAAAACACAGAAAACAGATTCAATATATAACAATATAGAACATACTACTTTCAGAAAAATCACATATACGTCTAAAAAAAAGGGCACAAGGAATGAGCATTTTAAAGAACAAAAGTAATTTTATTTAGATAGAATAGCTACAATACAACTTAGTGAGCACAGTATAATAAATATCCTATTTGGATTCATTCTTCTTGCTCTTTCTTTTCTATCTTTTCCCCTCTTGCTTGTTGCGAGCTTCTTTTTCGCTTCTTCCTCTATTGTGCGGGGCTTGCTCCCAGTCAATTACCTCTTTGATCGTGGAGGAGAATTGGAGTAAAGGTGAGGATGTCGCTAGAAGAAAGAACTGAGGTTTATATACAAGAGTCGGTGAAAGAGCAGAAGTCTGGGTGCAGTAGCTTGCTGCAACCTTTCTTCTCATACTATTTTCTCCAACTCCTGCGTCTGACCCCTCTTTCTATTTCTTCTTGGACACGGAAGAAAGCTCACCTGATGGACGGGCTTGCATCTTCTCTTCTTCACCTTAGGAAGACTTTTGATCTTCCTGAATCCTTCGCAGTTTTTCCTCATTTTTGTCATAATCAACAAAGAGCTAAAACTCCAGGGCCATTGGAGAGGGATTCCCCCAACTCAACCTCCAGACTTCAAGAGGGATTTTTGGAGCAAGTCCTTAGGCACCCTCAAATTTGAGGTAAGGAAGTAACACTAGAAGATCAAGTCTTCTGAGGAAGACTTGCTTAGCAAGTGTCAAGCGTAAAAGGTGAATATAAATGATTTGGGGTGTGCTTGGTTGATTATTTGCAGAGAATGTGTTCTTTGGAAGGAATGAAGAGAAGGGTTTCCAACAATCGGGTTCCATGAAGCATAGAGGATAAGAGAGAGAGAGAGAGAGGATATCTATATGCTTTTTGAAGAATAAGGAGTGCGTGGATTTATAGAGTTTTGAGATACTCCCTGTTGCCATTAGATCTTCAAAGATCTTATTAACTACTTCGCCGTTTTCCAATAAAGGTGTTGACAGTTTCCACAGTTTTTCCTATTTCTGAGGTGTGTGGTCAACAACTGGTTCTCCGCCCTTGGATTCTTCTGATCGAACGACTAAGGTCCTTTTAGAGTTCTGAAAAGGTAGTCTATTTCAGGAAAGGTGATCCACTTTTTATGCGTGCACATTACTAAAAAGATTTTTCAGTAACTGCTCTGATTTGTAACCTCCAAGTGATCCCTTTATCCAGTGATCTGATGATAAGTCCTAATTTCTAGTAGCTTAGTATCCAGTATATTGGTGTCTAGCATCCTGGTTTACAATAACCTGGTGTTCAGCGATCTAGTATCCAGCATCTTGGTGTTTAGCGTCCTGGTGCCCAGCGATCTAGTATCCAGCATTTGGCATCTAGCATCCTGATATCTAGCATCCTATCATCCAGCGACCTAATTTCAAGTCAGCCTGGTCTCTAGCATCCTGATATACAACGTCCTATTATCCAGCGATCTAGTATCCAATGTTTTGGTGTCTAATGTACTTATAGTCAGAACTTTATCTTGTTCCTTAATATCGATTGGTCCTTCTACCTTTTCTCATGACTTGATGACATGTACTCTGATGTCTAGTGACCTAGTATCCAGTAGCTCGGCGTCTAGTATTCTGGTGTACAACGACCTGATGTTCAGCGACCTAGTATCCATCCATATGGTGTCTAGCGTCCTGATTTTCAGCATCCTGTTGTCCAGCAACCTAGTTTCCGGCAACCTGGTGTCTAGCATCCTATGGTCAGAGCTCTGTCATTTTGTCAATGGTTCCCCCTAAATTCAGTAGCCCTTTGTCAGAAGTACTTGCAAAATAAGTTTTCTCGTATAGGTACTCACACAAAGTGTGAGTCATTTACGGTTAATGTTCCTTTCAGGAGCTTAGACTTTCATTACAGCCCATGGTTGCTAAAGAGAGAGTTTGACTCCTTCAAGATTTTTAAATAACAAAAATGATGGTGTGTGCAGGTGTTTTCTTACTGTATCTCTTTAGAATATAGAAAAGGTGAAGCACGATACTAGTAAGATAGACAATTTTCTATTCCTTTTGGAGTTGCTATTCTGTTTGATTCCTTTAGGGAATGCCAGTTTTTTGCAGACATTTACAGCGTACCCATATTTGGGTTTCTCCAAGGATTTGACTATTTGACCTCTGAATTACCTTGATTTATACTAGAAGTTCCCCCTTACTTTATGGCTCTCTTACTTTAGAATGTAGGGTCACTTTTAGCACTATTTCAGGTAGCTTTGAGGTTTGCATTAGAAGGTGAAGCGTTCTAATATGAAAATAAACGTGCAGGCTTCCTTCTCATTTTCAAGTCAAGTGACGACAAATTTTTAAGCCTAATTTCTTCATTCTTTTGAAGATTCTTTTCTTTGGCTTCTTTGGTCGTTGGTATATAGTCACTTGAGTTTCCTTAACAGGATAAATATGAGTGAGACCAGTAAATAAGAGCGCAAATTAGAACGAGATACCTGGTCACCACTTGTAAAGAGTATATCCTTTTTCATCCTTTTCAGGTTGCTTGCCTGCCCGTTGCTGTAGACTTGAAGCTTTAGTATGATCCATACTTCTCATCTTCACTTTGTACCAGCTTCTTCTTCATGCTTAGCAACTTAGCCTTTTTTGTTGATTTGCTCCATGTCGAATATCTGATTGCTCATTTCCGCACAACTTCCTGTTCTGCAGCCCTTTCTTCGAGTAGCTTACTGTTCATCAGCTTCCTTCTTCTGAACAACTTTTTCTTCATATCACAGCTTGATTTTCTACATCCTTCATAGCTGCTTGTTGTCTTCACATCAATCATATCCTTTTTAACAAAGACAATGATTTGATCTGTGATGTGAGGGGGAGAGAGAGAGAGAGAGATTCTTTACATATGGGATCTGGATAGATCGCTTAGAACTTTTGTTCATCCATCTGCTCTGATACCACTTGTTGGTATCAGATTGACCAGTGAGCTTTGGATGAATAATCCACCTACTCTGATACCACTTGTTGGTCCCAAAAAGGCTGGTAGTAGGCTTAGAGGGGGGGTGAATAAGCCTACTATATTTTCAAACTTTTTTTTTTCTTGGCTCTATTCTAGGATCAGTAACCTTTTGGGAGGTTATTGATCAGAGTGGTTTGCGGAAGCTTATTTCTCATTGTAAAGCCAAGTATAGGAGATGTGTAGCTTAACTTAGAGCAATGCAACTAAAGTGCTAAGCACACATAGACGCAAGGATATACAGAGGTTCGAAGGTGGAGTAATCCTTCTACATCCTCTCTGCCTCTTCTCAAGAGGAAACCTTTGTTAAGCTAGTTGATATATATAGACCTATCTATTACAACTCACGCTTAACATGCAAGTAGCAAGCCTTCACACAGATACTTGTCTACTTCCCCACTGACCCACACAGGATCCTAATCTACACACCCAGGGTCCTCACTTTCTCTCCTAGAAAGTGGAAAACTCAGCAGGACTGTACTCCTCGCATTGAGTACTCCAAGACAGTCATTTAGAAGGAGTTTGTCTTCTTCTTCTTCAACTGGGTTCAGCAAGCTTGGCCTTCGTTTACAGATTGATCTACTGAAGCTTGCTGCTGGAGTGACTGACTGAGCGTGCATCTTTTGGGGTGTGGAGTGTTCAAGTTTTTCTTCTTTTCTTCTGCTCTTCTGAACACTCTCTTTTCTTCTATTTTAACTTCCCCTCTTTTTACGCTTTCCTTTCTGTTGAGCTTTTCTCTTTTCTTTTGGCGCTTCTCTCTACGAGCTTGAATATTCTGTTGTGCTCGTTCTCATCTCTTTTTCGCACGCCTCACACTTTTTTTTTAGTCTTCAGTCTTTCTCTTTTATAGGTTGTGAAATCTGCCCGTTGAAGGTAGGTAGATTTCCATCATTGATGTGTCGCACTTCTGACACACGCCAGCTTTTCGCTTTCCACGTGACTTCTTCTGGTTGGCTCATCTTCTCTTCTCTCTGCCGGTAACTTCTTGTGTCTATCGGTAACTTTGACTTTTCTCCCCATGCCTGTTTTGCAGCTTCCTCCTCTTGCTTCACTCTGGAGCTTTCTTCTTTGGCTTGCTCCTTCAGGTGGCTTAAGGCTTCTGTAGCATACTGCCCTTGCAGTATGCTTTCTGCATGGTCTCCTAGGTAGCTTCCCGTCTCGCTGCATTTTGCTTTGACGAGGTCTCTTTCAGTAGCTTCCTGTAGTCATAAGTATCCTTGTTAGTTTACCCGATTCTTCTTCACCATTCTCTTCAGTATCCTTCCTTTGACACTTTCTCTATTCTTTTAATCTTCTACAGTAACTCTGTTGCAGTAACATATCCTAAAATTGGTTATGCTTGTTAGAGTTACTTAAGGTTTTGTCTCATCAAAACTTACTTCAAATGTTTCCAACAGACTTGTCTAGGAATAATCGCCAATTAAGTAAAATACATGGATCTCCTAATTAATTTCCATGATCAATTTTATATAGGGTTTAATGCTTAAGACCCCTTTGTGTTTTCAGAATTCACACCAAATACCCTTATGTTAGAGAAATTGCATGATAAACTCCTGTGATATCAACAATTCAGCGTGCGTGCCCCTAATTTTATTTAGTGTCTTTCACGCGCTTTATATGCATTTTTCTTTTTATTTTATTAAAATATTGATTAATTTTTTTTCAATCCATATTATTTCTATATCCAAGTATAAATTTCAATTAATAAATATCAGGCCTAACATGCTTCCGTAAAAATAATTCATCCCTTAAAATGCATATTTTTCTTTGACCGCAACAGCTCCGGGTGAAGTGGTTCGCAACGCCACTGGCTGGAAAATCATTGCCCCTAGACCTATTTACGAACAGCTCCTCACTGTTCAACTTCAACCCTTAGGGAAGATAGTCTACAAGTTATACAGCTCCTTCAGAAACTGCTCAGCACAACCTTGGTTCATTTCCTACCCCAAATGTACAAGATAATTCTTTCAAGGGATAAATTAAAAATACTTCAACACATGTTGGAGCGAAAGCCCTTTTTTTATTAAGAACTTAAAAATATTTATTACATCTGTAATCTCCTTTTGGGAGGAGAATACTAGATTAGCCTCTCATGGAGAAGACTATCACTCGTAAATAGACATGTTCATCCGGTTCGGCGGTTCCGGTTCCAGTTTGGAACCGTCGGTTCCGGTTTCCGGAATGACCGAACCGGAACCGAACCGGGGGGAGGGGAAAACCGGTTCCGGTTCCGAAACCGCCGGTTCAACCGGAATCGCCGGTTTCGGCCGGTTTTTTTTTTTTATCACCAATTTTGATTTTTAATACTTGTTTTCGACTAAATTGATTTTTTAGAATACAAAATATGAAATCTAACAAATAATGATTAATTGAACAAACTTTTGATAAAAAATTGGAAAATTACAACTTGAATTTACATAAAAAAATGTATTTGATTTATAAGATTCTATCTATTACAAATTTACATAAAAAAATTCTATCTATTACAAGTTTACAAGTTTACAAGTTTTCAATTCTATCTACAGATTTGTAAATAAAAGATTGGGAAGGGGGAAAAAAATTTGAAAGAGCTTGAGTTTCATTATAATTTTGGCCGGAGGATGATGTGTTCGAGTCGTAGCCAAACAAATCGGGACCACCATCTTCGAATGTTGTTTCGTTGAACAAATGTTGTGAACGTCTTTTGGCTTTGCACCAATCTTCAAGGAGCATAAGGTTTTGCACATTCTCAATTGCCAAGTTTGCACGTCTTGGAGCCAATGCGTGGCCCGCAATACTAAATGCATGTTCAACCGAAACCGTCGAGGCGGGACTTGCAAAAAGTTCCTTAGCAATAATGGTTAAAATAGGATACATGGTGGCCCTTCGTGACCACCACTTCAATAAATCTATTGGGTCGTCAAAAGCAATTGATTCAAAAGTGGCACTTAAATAATTATCTAATTCTTGTGAAGGGTTACTTCTAGCTCTTTTTTGTGTTCTAATGTCGTAAAAGTTATAGAATTGACTAAGGGCCGGTCCAAAGTGAGATGAAGAAGAAGAAGAAGAAGAACCACTAGATCCTACATTTTCACTAACATTTATATTTTCACTAGATTCACCACTATGTATTGTTTTGTATTCTCTAAATAAATCAAACAAATATCCTTTAGCTCTAGCAACTACTTCCCTAGGATTAGACACATATTCTATTTCATCATAATAATTTAGAAGTCCATTTGGAAACAAGGCATTGTAATACATAGTTAATAATTCTTCTAGCCCATCTTCTCTAATCCTAGGATCTAATAAAGAAAAAAAATTGTGAAACCGACGGTTTAACCGGCTGTTTCGAACCGACGGTTCGAAACCGCCGGTTTGGTGGTTCAAAATTTTACGAACCGGAACCTAACCGTTTATATCCGGTTTTCGGTTACGGTTCGGAATTAATCTCCTTTTGGGAGGCGAATACTAGATTAGCCTCTCATGGAGAAGACTATCACTCATAAATACATAAACTAAACTAAGAACACTAACAAATGTTACAAAATATTTTTATTCTAAAGAAAACTTAAGGGAAATGTTCGATGTCTTTAGCTTCCTTCTACCTTGCTTATTTATAGGCAAAACCCGGACTTGAAGTGCGGATTTCAAATCTTGTTTTAGCCGGTTGTCTCTTTTTCCTAGTGGATCAACCACTAAGTTAGTGTTTTGCCAACTTTTCCTCGTGACTCATCCCATGTGATTATTGTCGAGAAATCTCCTTTTTTCTTCCCGTGACTCTATCCCATATGATGTTTGTTGGGCGTGACTCAGCTCATGTTACCTTTGTCGGGGAATCTTTTTAAAAAAAATTCTTTCGTGGTTCCTGTGGATAACTTTTCTTTTGGGCAGGTTCTTTGTCCTTGTCTGTCCCGCGTTCTCTTCGGTCTGGTTTGGGTCGGAATCATTCCCCAAACTGGGTTCCCTCTGTTCTGGGCATGCTTGGCAGATTCGATCAGTTCAACGGCCTACATGCGCCATGTTACAGAATTTCTGGTAGGTTTCTTTGCTCACCGGAATCTTGTTTTCCCAAAGGACTCTTCTCTTTGCTTCAAAGAGATCCTCTGCGAATCATATGGTCGTTCCTGTTATTGAATTCAGGAGGAAAGATCCACTCGCTGAATTCTGAAAGAACTTGAAGGGATACTTGACTTTGTCCATTTCGTTTAGACAAACCCAAAGTCCCCATGCTCGTCAGGTAGAAGTTTCCTCTTCTGAAAATGCTCCTACCAAAATGGGAGTTTCCTCTAGAGAAGCTGCCTTGATAGTTTTCATGGCGTTCCCATCTGGTCTCCTCAGCTTGATAAAATGAAAGGCTTCATGGAAACCTTTTTTTGCTGGTTCTGGAGCTGCGCTGAAAAGGTAGAGTTCCAGAATGTTGCCTCTGGCCAAATGTAGATTATTGGCCCAAGTCTCGTACACTGCTTCCCCGATCCATCTCGGTAATTTTGAGATTTCGGGGAATCCTAGTAAGACGGTATAGATTGAAGCTAGAGCTCCAAAATTATACTATCCTTGTACCTCGTTTGGATGACTTCCTGGTTTCATCCAAACCCTTGGGTATTTTCAGAGACATCAACGATTGTTCTCTCAGTATTGATACCTTTTCTTGTAGCCAACTTCTCCCATTGCTTCTAGTAAACCTGTATAGGTGAAACTTTAATCTCATCAGTTTGGACCTTAGTTTTGCCAGTTTGTGGCCTAAGATCCAACTTTCCCTCTTTTACCCCAGAGGTGCTGGGTTGATTTTAAGACTCGGGTTGTGACATCGAAGTTTAAACCTTCGCTACAGTTTGTACATCCTCAAGGAATGCATCATCTGCAACACTTGTAGTTATGGTATTTGAATCCATAACTTCCGGGTTAGAGACCCGTTCTCTTGTTTCTCCCTTTTGCACCGTTGGAGATGCAGTCTGGAGAAGAGGCCCCTGTAGCGTTGAGGACAATTGTTCCTGCACGTACTGACATGCTTGTATTAGATCAGAGGAGGACCTCTGATTAGCTCGTTGAAGTCGTCCAGCGACTTCTGCATTGATACATAAAGTACCAAAGCCTCGTTCTAGGCTCTTCACATTTTCCCTGAGATGTCTAACTCGTGTGAGGACCTCATCAGCGACGCGTCCTTCCATCTCGTGTTAAGAAATCTGCAAGAACATTGTCATGAGATTTCACAATGACAATATCATAATCATAATATTGACATTCAGCCTGTCATCTAAGTAGTCTAGCTTTTTCTGGTTTTGATTCTATTTTGTTTTTCAGAAAAGATTTGACACTCGAGTTATCAATATTTAAGATGAACTTTTTAACCAGTAATAATAAAGGCCATTTTTTGAAAGCCTTTCTGACTGCAAAGAACTCCTTCTCGTTGATATGCCACCGATTTGTTTCATTATCCGTGAATAAATCGCTACAATATTTGCATGACATTTCTCCTCTTGGTGTAGCATTCATAAGGAGTGTTGTACACCAATGATCACTGGCGTATGTGTAAAGAACCAGTTCGTCCTCGTCTTAAGATATAACAAGTTTCGGAAGCTTTTGACAAACCTTCTTAAGTTGTTTTATCCCATCTTGGTGTTCATCTTCCCATTTGAATATTGCGTCCTTTTTCAATAATGGGCTAAACACCTTCCTGTAATGTGCCAAATTTTTTATGAACATTCTGGTGAAGTTAACAACTCCAAGAAAACTCTTAAGTTGTTTCTTATCCTTGAGGGTATCTGGAAATCCTTATATTTTTTCCACAATGTGACTTTGCAGGATTATTCCAGATTCATCGATTTATATTCCAAGAAATTCGATTTGTCTCGTAGCAATTACTGTCTTCTTTTCTGAAAGCACTAATCCTTTCTTATGACAAATATCTGAAAATATCTCCAAATGTCTGAGATGCTCTTTCACGTTCTTGGATACGATGAGGATATCATCAAAGTCTTGGTTTTCCTCTCTTTATTTCTCCATGATTCCTAACTAGAAATCCTGGGCTGCTGTATGGAGAAACTCCTGGTGAGATCAACTTAAGGTCAAGATGTTCCTTAAGTATCTTCTGCATATCCTTACGATCCTCTTGGTTCATAAGGATTGGCTTGTATCTTACGAACTCGTGTTCCTTTCCGGGTTTGACCTTTAAGGATGTTTTGAGCTCGTTCTTGTTCCACCCTGCCAAAGGATTTTCATTGTAATTCCTTTGAATCTTTTTCTTGACATCTTCGAGTGATATTTGTTCTTCAATGGTAACCTCACTCGATGTGTTCTCCAATAGGCTTCTCATCAATTCTGCAATTACCTCTGGAGGTACTCGTTCTTCTTCTTGTATCCTAAATGAATACAAGTTATTATCCCATCTCTTAGTATCCATTTGCTTCGCATCACCAAACCTTCATTTATCCACCATTTTTGGATGTCGAAGTTTGGCTTCATCACCACACTTGCTGTAAAAAGTAATGGGCATCTTTCTGTAGAATGCCTCTCGCAGTCTTTGGACAATAATCTTATGATCACATAAGGTTGTGAAAATAAGTCTTATTGTCTCATTTTCGTGTGTAAATCGCTTGAATATTTGTAGGAAATTATTACCTAACAAAACATCTGCTCCTGTATCATGGAAATATATTGGTGGTGTCTTTACTTTGTACCATGGGGTACCGCCTGCACCTCCGATCATGATTTTTGCTTGTTTGATTCCTCAATTAAGAATAAGAATCCTTTTAGAGAAATCTCTTTCTGCGATAGCTGGTAGATCTTCTCCAATTTCTTTAGGGAAAACCTCCTGCTTTGCAGTACATATTCCAGCGCCTGACACTACAAGAAAACTGCCCGACAGCGACGGATTTTAGTGACGGAAATATTCTGTCACAAATTTGTTACGGAATAGTGACGGATTATTGACAAAAATGCATTAAAAAAATTTCTTACGGAATAGTGACAGACTTGTGACAGAAATTAGTGACCGTAATTATTCCGTCATTAATTCTGTCAGAATTATATTAGTGACAGAAAAATCCGTCACGAATTAGTGACGGATGTAAATCCGTCACTAATTAGTGACAGATTTACATCCGTGATTTACATCCATCACTAATTTGTGACGGAAATTTCTGTCACTAAAAAGAAAAAAAAGATGAAAATCATTATAAATTTGTTTTTATTCTTTGTGAAGGAAAAATCTGTCACTAATTAGTGACGGATGTAATATCTGTCACTAATCAGTGACGGATTTACATCCGTCACTAATTTGCGACGGAATTTTCTGTTACAAAGAATGAAAACAAATGAAATTTTTTCTTAATTTGTTTATTTTTTCTTTGCATTCGGGCATGAACTATTCATTATAAGTACTTGTAGTTTGTTACCCCATTCAATGTGGTGGTAGTTGGTATATCTTGTTTTCATCTTTCACTTTTAAGCTTTTTGCTATAATCAGTGTTCTCTCATCACTTTGCTTTTCCTTTCATTTCGCCTCATTTGTTCTCCAATTAGATCTAGTACTCAGCCAGTTAATTTCATCCCCCCAGAAAACACCAAAATGTCCTTTCTGCCACTGTGGCCGGTATAAACACTGGCTTGAGTATGGCAAATGCCCTATATTCTGGTTGTTTTATTGTTTGAGCTCACAAATGCTTTTCAAGGTTGAACTGTAGCTTGAGATGAAACTCATTTTTACTTTAGTTCTTTACTTTCTTAAAACATTGGTTGCTTCTCTTAATCTTGTTTAGTAATTTTGTGACAATTCGAATCATATTTCCTCCTTTGATTTTCACAGGTTGATTACATGTGGTTAAATTTGGAAAGCTCGTAGTTGGATTTAGAGTTAAGCACCCCTATAGCCATTTTTGGACTCGATTTATCGAGGCAGATTTCATTATGTATATCTATTTTCCATTGTGCTCTTTTTGCAGATAGTCTTGTGTACTCAGATGATGAATGTGTATATATGGTATCAATGATGTCTGGTAATTTTGAGCAGATGATCATCATTCATCATTGCCACTCTTGTTTTGCTCTCTACTCATCACTCTTGTCTTGTGCCATTATGGTAATGATAATCACACGACTGATTCGTGTAATTACTTTTGATGGAAGACGATATTACAATGTTAATCAACTGATATATTTCTTGATTTGCTAAGATTCGATGTGTATTTTTATAAACTGATATATTTCTTGATTCGCTAAGATTTCTTCTTTAATGTTCTTCACTATCTAAATTGGTTTTGCAGAAGCACTTTAGTTGTGATGTCTCAATGGACTAGTTAGTAGAGAAAATATTTTATTGGAAGAATAATATTATCACAGGTTTACAAAAAAAAAAAAAAAATTGAGAGCAAACAAAATAATATATATTAATTTGATGCATATAAACTAGTGACGGATTTATTCTGTCATAAAATAATTAGTGACGGAAAGATTCTGTCGCTAATTAGTGACGGAAGCATTCCGTCACTAATGTGTGACGGAAAGATTCCGTCACTAATTAGTGACGGAATGCTTCCATCACACGTTAGTGACGGAATTTTCCGTCATAAATTTCTTGACTAGCCAAGTGACAAAAAAAATCAGTGACGAAATTTTTTGTTGAAATTCCGTCACACCTGTAGTAACGGAACTAAAATCCGTCGCTAAAGTTTAGTGACAAAACTGATTTTGACAGACTGTTTCCGTCACAAATCCGTCACTACTACCTGCTAGTGACAGAAATTTTGATTTTAGTGACAGATTTTTCCGTCACTGTCGGGCAGTTTTCTTGTAGTGAGTCGACATTTCATCATATATCATTCCGATAAAAATGTATATGAAGAATGAGCTAGTGGTCATCTGATTCTGTATCTTTTATCTACCACTGTGAACTCCATTCCATCTTGTAATCTTTCCCAAGGTTTATGATCCTCGAGAAACTCAATCCCAAGTATCAACTGATCTGGGATCCTTCATGCAGTTCCTCTGATAGTCAACTCAATTTCACCCATCTTTAGGTTTCCTTTAAATTTTTTGACTATCGGTTGTTGGAGGTAATATATGACATTACAAGGGAATATATTATCCCGTTGAGTAATGTCAAATATCACTTCAACTCCTCTCCATCCTTCCGGGCACTTCAGCTCTCCTTGTGTTTTGAAAACATCTGGGATTTGCTGGGTCATACTCGGCCTTTTTTCTTCCCAACGGTTGCTGCCCATAATTCTATCTTCTTGGAAAGACATCCTCTTTGGCTCAATTCTGAGACTTTGACTCTTGTTGAAGACGTTAAGAAGAGAAGAAAGTGTTCATATAGAGCAGCTGAAAAGAAGAAAAACTCGAACACTCCACACCCTAAGAAGGCGTACACCCAATCTACCAGTCAGCAGCAAGCTTCAGCAGAATCAGTCTGCATATGAAGGCCAAACTTACTGCACCCAGTTGAAGAAAAAGGAGATAAACCTCTCTAAAAGGTTGTCTCGGAGTACTCAGTACGAGGAGTAATGTCCTGCTGAGTTTACCACTTTCTAGGAGAGAAAGTGAGGACCCTGGATGGGTAGAGTAGGATTCTGTGTGGGTCAAGGGAAAGTACGCAAGCATCTGTGTAAAGGCTTACTACTTGTTAAGGGTGGGTTGTAATAGATAGGTCTATGTAAATCAAACAGCTTAACAAAGGTTCCCTCCTGTGTAGAGGAAGAGAGGACGTAGAAGGATTATCCACCTTCGAACCTCTATACATGCTTGCGTCTTTATCTGCTTACTATCTTACATCTATTCTCTCTCATAAATTGCATATCTTCTATTAGGCACAAAGATAGGCTTCCGCATTCACTCTGATCAGTAATCTCCCAAAAGGTTACTGATATTAGAAATAAGCCAATAGACTTGGAAGAAAAATTAGAAGATAAGGAAGGCTTATTCACCCCTCCTCTAAGCCTACCTACAGCAGTTCTGGGACCAACAAGTGGTATCAGAGCAGGTTGGATCATCCACCGGCTAATCCATCTGATACCAACAAGTGGTATTAGAGCGGGTGGATTATTCATCCTTGCTCAATGGTCAATCTGATACCAACAAGTGGTATAAGAGTAGATGGATGAACAAAAGATCTAATCGATCTATCCAGATCCCATCTGTGAAAAGCCTCTCTCTCACCCTCACATCAGAGATCATTTCAATGAATTTTGCTCTAAAATGATATGATTAATGTGAAGACAACAAACAACTAAAAGATGTAGAAAATCAAGTTGTGTTGTGAAGGAAAGCTGTTTCTGAGGGGGAACAGCAAGCTGCAAAGAAGGAAGCTGTGCAGAAAGAAGTGGACCAACAAGGAGCTGAAGAAAAAGCTGACACAACAATCAACAAGCAGCGAATCATGGAGGAAAATGATGAGGATGTCAAGCCAAGAAGTAAGAAGAAGAAGCTCACTCCATCAACCAGATCGACCTCCAGACAGAAACAAGAATGAAAAGGACCTACTCTTTCAAAAGAACAATGATGACCAGGTACCTCATTCTAATTCTATACTCTTTAATTCTGGTCATAATCATGTCTTTTTCTGACAAGGAATTCAAGTGACTATATTCTAAGATAATAGACTTAAACTGTTGTCACTTGGTTCTAAAAATGAGAAGGAATCATGTATGCTTGGTTCCATATTATATTGTTTTACCTTCTCATGCAAAGCCTCAAAGTAACCTGAAATAGTACTGTTAGTGACCCCACATCTTAAAAGAGAAGACCATAAAGTAAGAGGGAACTTCTAGTACGAATCCAGGAAACTTTGAAGGCAAAAAGGTTAAAATCCTTGGAGTAACCCAAACTGGGTATACTGTAGAAAGTCTGTAACAAACTGTCCTTCCATAAGGAATTAAGCCGAACATCAACTCCAGAAAAATAAATAATAATAATAATAATAATAATAATAATAATAATAATAATAATAATAATAATAAATGAATATTTACCCTTATCTATCATGCTATGCCTACAAACACTTGCACACACTATCACTGATTATTTTTTAAAAAGTCTTGAAGGAGCCGAAACTCTCTCTACAACAATCATGGGCTGTAAAGATAGTTCAATCTTCTGAAGGAAAACCTAACTCAGAAGGACTCATACTTGTATGAGTACCTATACAAGGTAAGTGTTTTGCAGGTACATCTGAAGGGTTAGTAAACTTAGAGGGAATCACTGATAAAACAACAAACTCTGACTACAGGATACTGAAAATTCGGTTACTGGATACTAGGTCATGGGATAACAGGACATTGTACACCCAGACACTAGATACCAAGCTAATTGGATGCTAAGCTACTAGAAATCAGAACACTTGTCATTAAGTCAATAGAAAAGGTAAAAGGTCATAACAGAAAAAGATAAAGTTCTGACTAAAGGAAACGCTAGACACCAGAATATTGAATACTATGTCGCTGATAGCAGGATGCTGGGTATCAGGATACTAGATACCAGGCTGACTAGAAATTAGGTCACTGGGTAGCAGGACGCTAGACATCAGGATGCTAGATACCAAGGGATGGAAACTATATCGCTGAACACTAGGTCGCTGGGCAACAGGACACTAAATATCGAGTAACTGGATACCAGATCGCTGAATACCAAGTCGCTGTGTATCAGGATGCTAGATTTCAATATTCTGGATACTAGGTTACTTGAAGTCAGAACTTATCATCAAAACTGGATAAAAAGATCTCTTGGATGTTACAAGATAGAGCAGTTACTGAGAAAATATTTTTTGGTAACGTGCGAACATAAAGAAGAGGATCGTCTATATCCAGAAATAGACTACCTTTTCAAAAACCCTAAAAGCAACAAACAGCCGCACGATCAGAAAAATCTAAGGGTAAAGATTCAGCCGCTGACCACAGACGCAATCAAATCAAGAGAAACGACATAAAGCTGTGGAAAGTGTCATAATCAGCCTTGGAAATCGGCGGAGCAGTTAATGAGATCTTTAAAGATCCAAACTGCAATAGGGAGTATCTCTATCCCTATAAATATATGCACTCTTTTTCTTCATAAAGCATATATCGATATTCTCTCCCTTTCTCTCATCCTTATGTTCATCATGGAACCTGATTGTTGGAAACTCTTCTCTTCATCTCTTCCAAAAGACACATTCTCTGCAAATAATCAACCAAGCACACCTCAAACCTCATATTTTCACCTCTCACGCTTAACACTTGCTAAGCAAGTCTTCCTCAGAAGACTTGATCTTCTAGCATTCTCTCATTACCTCAGCTTTAAGGGAGCCTGAGGGCAAGCACCTAGGTTCTCCTCTTAGAGAACTGAGAGAGATTTAAAGGATCCTTCTCCAGTTACCCTAGAGCGTCAGCTCATTTTTTATGATGTCAAAAAAGGAGAAGAAACTGCGAAGGATAATGGAAGATCAAATGTCTTCCATGGAGGAAAAGAGAAGATTCAAGCCCGTCAACATGAAGATGTTGGAGGGGAAATGGATGATTCCTGCTTCCAAGGATTTGAGTAGATGATACAGCAGGAGGAGTTAGTGAGGTTATGGAGAATGAAAGGCAGCAGCAAGCTACTGTGTCATTCTCTCCATCTTCTCAGATCTCTTCCGAAGAAGCCTCTTCTCCTCACTTTTAATTCTCTCTCTCTTTAGACTAGGAGGAAAATTAATTGGGAGCAGACCATTGCACCCAAAAGCGGGAAGAGCTAGAGAAGAAAGAAGCTCGCAAGAAGCTAAAGAGGAAAAGAAAGAAAGGAAAGAGCAAGAAGAATAGAAGAATGAATTTAGATAGGATGTTTATTATAACTTTGCTTACTGCATTGTAATATAGATATTTTATCTTAATAAAATGTCTCATGTTCTTCAAAAAGCTCATTTCTTGTGCCCTTTCTTTTAGATTTATATGTGATTTGTGTATGAAAGTAGTATGCCCATTTGTGCCATGCTTTAAATATGTTTTCTGTGCTTAAAAGGTTGTATTCTTTTGATCTTCTGTAAAGGTTTTGTCATCATCAAAAAGGGGGAAATTGTTGGATATATTTGTAGAATGTTTTGATGAGACAAATCCTTAAAGTAACTCTAATATGCATAACCAATCTTAGGATAGGTTACTACAATAGAGTTACTGTAGAAGATTAAAAGAAACAGAGAAAGTGTCAAATAGAAGGATACTGAAGAGAATGGTTATAAAGAATCGGATGAACTAATAAGGATACTATTGACTTCAGGAAGCTACTGGAAGGAACCTCGCCAAAGCAGAACACAGCGAGACAGGAAGCTACCTAGAAGACCATGCCAAAAGCATACTGCACAGGCAGCATGCTACAGAAGCCTCGAAGCCACCTGAAGGAGCAAGCCAGAAGAAAAAAGCTCCAGAGTGAAGCTAAAGGAGGGAGCTGCGGAGCAGGCATGGGGAGAAAAGTCAAAGTTACCGGTAGACACAAGAAGTTACCGGTAGACACAAGAAGTTACCGGTAGAGAGAAAAGAGAAGAGGAGCCAACTGGAAGAAGACACGTGGAAAGTGAAAAGCTAGCATGTGTCAGGAGTGCGGCGCAGCAATGATGGAAATCTGTCTACCTTCAACGGGCAGATTTCACACACCCTATAAAGAGGAGGACTGAAGACTGAAAATGGTGTGTGAGAGAAGCACAGGGCGTGCGAGAGAGAAGTACAGAGTGTGCAAGAGAAGTGAGCACATCAGAATATCCAAGCTCACAGAGAGTAGCAAGAGAAGAGAGAAGAGCTTACAAAGAAGAAAAATGCAGTAAAAGGGGGAAGTTAAGAAGAGAAGAGAGTGTTCATACAAAGCAGCTGAAAAGAAGAAAAGCTCAAACACTCCACACCCCAAGAAGACGCACACCCAGTCTACCAGTCAACAACAAGCTTCAGCAGAATCATTCTGCATACAAAGACCAAGCTTGCTGCACCCAGTTAAAGAAGAAGGAGATAAACCTCTCTAAAAGGTTGTCTCAGAGTACTCAGTGCGAGGAGTAATGTCCTACTGAGTTTACCATTTTCTAGGAGAGAAAGTGAAGACCCTGGGTGGGTAGAGTAGGATCCTGTGGGGGTCAAGGGAAAGTACGCAAGTATCTGTATGAAGGCTTGCTACTTACTTGTTAAGAGTGGGTTGTAATAGATAGGTTTATGTAAATCAAACAGCTTAACAAAGGTTCCCTCCTGTGCAGAGGAAGAGAGGACGTAGAAGGATTACTCCACCTTTGAACCTCTATACATGCTTGCATCTTTATCTGCTTACTGTCTTACATCTATTCTCTCTAATAAATTGCATATCTTCTATTGGGCACAAAGATAGGCTTCCACATTCACTCTGATCAGTAACCTCCCAAAAGGTTACTGATATTAGAAATAAGCCAATAGACTTGGAAGAAAAATTAGAAGATAAGGTAGGCTTATTCACCCCCCCTCTAAGCCTACCTACAGCAGTTCTGGGACCAACACGGTTTGATCTTGGATACTCATATCGATCTCCTTTATAGCTGGAGATTCAATAGGTTCCGGTAGAACTACCCTAACGAAGTCCTCAAAGATTCTTGGAACTCCAGTGAATTCCTTTCTCAAGAATACATCTGAATGATGTGTATTCGAGAGAGCATATGAAATCTTGTAGGTTATCGAGTAAGGTCTATTCCCTTCTTTCATCAGATCATCTTTTTGAAATCTTGATGAAGGGTTAAGACTCTGTTGAAGTCTCGATCTCCCAGATTGTATGCAATTTTGGGATAAACATTGAATGCCAATTTCCCTGCATACAAATTTCCTGTAAGTGCTCCAAGGTATGAATCCTTGAGATTTGAGATTCGTTTGTCAAAAATTGCAAGATTGAGTGGCGAATCAATTCCCTCTTTGAATGTTGCTTTAATAACAATTCTTATAGCTCCGATGTGAATCCATGAGAATGTATTTGCAACTTCTCTCTTGACCCTGCTTTTGATCTCATGTATCTCTCGGTAAGGGACCAATTGCATCTCGATTAGGTTACCAGTGAATTCCATTGGGATGGCAAATTCTCCGATAGTTACTCTGTGGATAATTTGGTGTTTTCTGCTACGAAATCCAATCTTATCCAATGTCTTTTCCATAGCCCTAATGGTAAAACCATCGTATATCTGAAGCTTTGGATCCTCTTTCATAATCCTCATTAGAGTCTTATGAGACACTGTAGTGTGGAAGAGGAATCCTGACATATTCTCTCTCACCGTTGATTGAAGAATTTCTTCTTCGCTCTGATTCTAAACTGGATTCACTTCCATCATCATAATAGATCTCTTCTTCGTAGATGCTTTCATCTGAGGGTAAATCCTCAAATTGATACACCTGTATAAGATCTTGATAATAGACAGCTTCCTCGAGTTCGGGTGTTGCCTCGAACTGTCTAATTTCTCATTTTTTATTTTCCGGGCAATCTGTTGATATATGCCATCATTGCTCTGCACGTCCAGCAATTATAGTCTTTAAAACTTTCATTAGCTCTGGTGTGAGCCCGTCTGAAAGTTCTCCTTCCTATGGTTCTGCTGGTACTTCCTTGATTTGAGCCTGATGAAGAGACTCTACTCCTGTTTGGTGCTGGTCTTTGCCCTGATTTGTAACTCCGGGCCTTTTGTTTTGACCACACTCTTTTAGGTCTCCATGAAGACCAACAACTAATTCTCTTGTTGTTGCTTCCACGGTGGTATGGATGGCTTCATTGTTTCTTCCTTTTATGCCTTCGTGGTTGATCTCCAACGACTATTGGGATGTCATATCTTTGTAACATAAGGGAACTATTTTATTGAATCCTCGCAATCTCTTGTAGTTCTTGTATAGTGTTGCTTGATGACACCATTCAGATAACTTGGCTTTTAAGAAGGACATTCTTCTGGCCACTGTATCTAAGTCATCCACACCCTTGTATTCCCTGATCAACATTTCTCTCCAGGGACTTGGTATCTTCGCAAAGAATAATTGCGAAGTCCTCTTTGTCTTCCACCTTCGACTTCCATTGGTATTCGGTGAATAACTTGATATATTCGTTAATATGACATATGATCAAGCAACTCGAGGCATGTAGAGGGCTTGTTTGTATCTTTTTCTTTTTTCTTCTTTCAGTCCCTCAAAATAGCCTATGCCGATAAAATGGATTTTGAATAATTTTGTCGTATTATCAACAATTCTTTTAATGACTCACCAGTTGTAATGTTTTTTTTCATTTCTGGTGTTGTCATGTCCCATGCGATCTTTACAGATCCTTCAAGACTCATCTCGAGTAGGAAGATGAATCCTTCATTTGTAAGATCGAGGGTTCCTGATGCAATCCTCATAGCCGATGCCCAATCATCGATAAGGACTTCACGATTCTTGAAATCTGGGATATTCAGATTTAGCATCAACCTATATGGATGTATTGGGTCGAGTTGAGACTTTCCATAAGGCGTATTGAAAAGATTTGGCCTTTTGGAACGTGGTCGAGTTCCTGTGACAATAGGCTCTCCTCTTGTGGTGAAATTCCCCACGTGTGGCATTGGTTCGTCCACATGATGTGATCCGGAACTTTCTGCTACGTTGGGATCAACTGGTGGTCTCTGATGTTGGTCATGAGTAACCAAAGCAGATCTATCTCCTGCGTTCATCTTTACATCCACAATTCTTAATCCTGCAAAGGATTCGGCAAAGTCATGTAGATCCTCCAGATTTATCTTTTCCAAATCCATCACTTGTTTATGAAGGATTTTCCTTTGATGATGGCAATAAGTTTTTCATCATCAGTCATGCGTCGTACAACTTCGGTTTGTTTTCCATCTTGGTGTAAATAGGGAAATGTCCCGAATTAATCTATACGTCTCATTCCTTCGGATGAACTTGATCTGTTCTCCAGATTTTTTACTCATTCTTGAATATCATAAATGATTTCAAGAGTTTTCTTCTGATTTTTTTATCATCGTCTCCATTTGGCTTTGGATCTGATGAACTTGGGCTAGTAGGTGATTATGGCGGTTACCATAACTTTGTACCGTCTTCTGGATTTCTCTAAGATCTTCGGAAATCTTATAGGTATCTGGAAGTATCTCCTTCCACTCGAGCACTCAATTAGACATCATGATTTTGATGGGCTACTTCTTGATGATTCATCAGATCAACATATAGCATCTGGTTTACCGTAAGGAAACCCAGGTAATATGTTGCTTATCTATCACACTGCCTCAAGGTTTCCTCGTCGGTACCTGTGAGCTCTTTTTCGACATATTAGTCATTCAATATGTCACATTGTCTTGATGCTCTTGAGCATACATCGTAAAAATTTGATGATATCTCCTATAATATATACATTTTGGACATTCGTCCAAATCCATATTTTCTCGAATAATTCTTCTCACCATTTGTTAATTACAAAATAATAAATATAAATTTAAGTTCTTAATAAACCTAGGCTCTGATACCATTTCGTGGCTGGATCAAGAAATAACATGGATTGGATTAATTATAAATTCTTTAGAAAATTCTGGTTTGGAAATAGCAAAAAGAGCTATGGAAATAGTTTTTCCTTATCCAAAACAGTCCAAAGTCGCACCTAAGGCACGTGTCTGACAATTTACAATTTTAGCGTGTTTCGCGTTGATTTTATGAAATCACATGTGTAAATGGCACATTTTCTTTTATAGAGGAGGTCTGGTGCAAAATTTCTAAAACACGAAGGGTTTTCACGCATTTATCCCATTTTATATATCTTCTTCTCCCACTCTTTCCATTTCCATCAATATCCATCCATCCAGCTCTTCTTCCACAAAATAGTGATGGGACTTTTCTCATATGAGCATGCTGCATGTCAAATGGATATTTTAATCAGTAGATCATTATATATATATATAATATATATATATGTGCACGCGCACTTGCTCCTGCATATAGAGCTGTCAAAACAAGTCAAGCCCGTTGGGCTGGCCAGCTCCGCCAAACAAAAATAGAGGGTTGGGTTGAGTAATTTTTGGCCCGCAAAAAAAAAAAAGGGTCAAAGTAGGTTTGGCCCGCAATGGGTTGGGCTTTTGGTGGGTTGGTCCATGGGCTAGTGAGTTGGTCCGTCTTTATTTTTTCTATATTTTTTAATTATATTTTTTAGAAAAAAAAAGAGAGAAATGTTTGATAGTGATGTGAATTCCTACCTCATGCAAACAATGAATTATAGAATATTGATATGTGTTATTTATATATAGAAATGAAGAAATTTTAGTGAAAACATTATTTTTAAAAATTGTTTTCATATATTATATGTAATTAAATGCATATATATCTTAGTAAATGTATATATATGTGAAAAAATGAAAGAATAATTTGGTGGGTTGGCCTGCCTAACCCACGACCCACCGGTGGGTTGGGTTGGGTTGAGATTTTGAGATCCGCCATTAGAAAAGTCCGCCCCGCCCCGCCAAATGGAGGGTTGTGGTGGGTTTTGGGCCGGCCCGCCCCGCCGGCCCGTATTGACACCCCTACCTGCATATATATATATGAGTCTTGATATGTTGAGCGCCAATTTGAGCGACAGTTTACGTGGTTATTCTTTTTTATTTTTCTTTTAATATTTTTAACATCGTGTTTCTACTACTATCAAATTAAATACTCACAAAATACGATTTGGAGATTACGAAGCCGCCTGTAAAAAACAAATCGAGTAGAGGCACGGTAGGTGGCAATTGGAGGGATGAAGAGAGATTTGATCTGGGTGAAAATAATGGAAGCCATCGAAGGGATGAAGAGAGATTTGATATGTGTGAAAATAATGGAAGCCAAACAGCGCGTTTCTGCAACTATTAAATTAGATACTCACCAAATACGATTTCGAGATTACGAAGCCGTCTGTAAAAACCAAGTCAAGTGGAGGCACGGTAGGCAGCAATCGAATGGATGAAAAGAGATTTGATCGGCGACGGACGTCGAAGTTGCAAGCGGGTGAGAAAGGAGAAGAGAGAAACTTGCGTGTGTGATTTCTCGAAGAAGGTAGTGTGTGATTTCTCAAAGAAGGTAGATGTATCATCGCTTTTACAGAAGATATAAAAATATTAAAAGAAGAATAAAAAATGAAAGATCATGTAAGCTGTTGCTCAGAGCAATTCAGCATATCAAAACTGATCATATATATATGCCTAGACATAACTTGCCAAACAAACCTAATCACCTTAATAATTAAGTTCCCTAAAAAGTTTGGCATATGCTCCCTTTTTTTTTTGTTTGCCTTTTTTTAGTAATATACAAAAGATTCTCAGTCTTTACTGATCTGGAGGAAGCTGACGAAACTGGAATAGACTAACTGAGATCGATATTAAAATTAGATAGTGTTGTGCATAAGTACTCACTATCTATCTAGCTAGCTATGTGTACTGTACATATATATCAATTAAGCATAGAGCTAGATCGATCATGTATATATGCAAATAATATTTAGAGTCAAACGAGAAATATGCATATGCATTGTATTGCAGAAAAGGAAAATGATGGAATATAATGCTAAAAAGAGGTGGAGTAGATGAAGAAGAGTAAGTGCAGCAATTAATACTACAACAATATTAATGTTTAACACAAGGTACAGAAAGAGAAATTAACATCACTGCACTGCAATGGAAGCATGCATGAGCATTAAGGCCTGCTTGTTTTCTTTCTTTTTTGATCAGAAATCATTTAAAACAAAGCTAAGAAAAAGGAAGGCTGCTTTGCCACAATTAATTCTAATTCACAAGTAAAAGGAACAAAAAAGGAGAGCATGCAGGATCAAGTTTTCTCCATCATGTTTAAATGATCTAAAACTAACCATGCATAGTGGGCTTGTCACTTAATTAGTTGTGGAGAGGATTGGGGCCTGTGTGTACTAATCTCTTCTCTTCTCCATACAATGATGAAGATGATGATGATGATGATGAATCCTCTTTATTAATCTTCATGAGTAGTAATTGATGTGATGGATTTGAAGCTGTTGTTGACCAGGAGGCGTGAAGCCGTGCTTTTCTTGCCGGAGACCACCGTGAAGCACCGTGGTCGGCCAACGTCAATATACAAACTTGGGAGAATATCAAGAAGCAGTAGCCTACACAACATATTATGAATTTCGCCCTACATGACTCTTTTCTCCTCCTCCTCCCAATTCTTTCACCTTCCATTGAAACTAAGAATCTAAGATAGATGTTTCTCTTACACTAGCTAGCTACAAGACCAGCAGAAGTAGAAGAAGAAGAATATTGGATGCTGAAATACAAGATGGAAACAAACACATGATCATGGGGAAAATGCAGAGAGAGAGAGAGAGAGAGAGTGTGTGTGTGTGTGTGTCCGTCCTTGTAGACTTAAGGGTCTAGTACTCACATGATCTTGACCCTTGATTCCTGTAATCTTCTTTTGCATATCTATATTTTCTCCTAGTCTGCATCTTTGAAATCTGGATATATATGGTTATTGTGTTTGTTTTGGCTGTACTTGTAGGTGTAGGTAAACAAATAATTAATGGGTTTTGAAATGCAAAAGCGTGTGATAATTGTGTACTGTTTTGGGGTTGGAGAAACAAAAGATATGGGAGAGTGAGACTGTGTCTGTGTCCAGTATTAATAGCCGCTGTCTGCGTACTAATACATTTATTATTTTGCAATTTTTAAATTTATGAAAATAGAGGTCTCTCTCTCTCTCTCTCTCTCTCTCTCTCTCGCAATTGCATGAGCTTCAGATCCAGCTTCTGCAACTCTACTTCTCTCTCTAGAATTTTAACCTCTCTCTCTTCGGATCTGCCTATATAAACTCTATTTATTTAATTTAATTCTTCCCATATTATGCTACGTCATTTCTTCCTTTCTTTCTTTATAATATTTAGGTTTTGTAACATATATTAGATCATCACCATTAGTTTCTACAAATACAGATTCAAACACTAAACCTGCGTTATTCGTTTTAATTATGGAAAGAGGTCTTTTTTAAAACTTATGAGTCGAAAAAATTTAATAAGGTGATATAGAGGGACTTGGAGAAAATAATTTATCCTAGATTTATGCTGCAGACAGTGGATTACATAGATTACTCATATATATTACAGACTAATGGAATGATAATTATATACTTACATATAATAATTAAAATGATCTGCTCTTAATAGTTGATCTTCAGTCAAAGAATGCAACATGTGCTTTAAATTAATAATGAAGGTTTCCACAAGAATTTCTTAAAGTAATTTGGGGTTGAGCAATTATATATAAAATCTCGTAACATCTGGACAATTATAATATCTAATAACTTAAAAGTACAGACATAAGGTTTAAAACTATTGCTAGAATCCAAAGAATATATTTATTTCTCTAAGAAAACATGGTTGGTCTTCCTATTTCTCGCAGATGGAGTTGGTCTACACTACATACATACCACATCACTTTTGACTTTTTCTTGATTGCCCAATTTTTTAATTTTTGTTCATTTATCATATGTGGTTTGGATATCAAATAAAAGTCACGTCATTTTGATATGTTGTATGTAATTGAAATATTTTAAATTATGGGACTAGTTTTTTTTTTTCTTTTTTTAAGAGAAGAGATATATAGGAAAAAATCTAAAAAGACAAAGTTAGATGAATATTTTTTTTAATTTCTCTAAATTATAATGTCTGTCATGTTTAAGTACTAAATTTGTTTGGGTTGGTCTCTTGTGAAACATTCTCACGTACGAAAAGATTCAAATATGTTTTTTATAATTATAAGTATAAGTATTGTGTTTTCGATTATAAGTATGTTTATTTAAATATTTTTCACAAATATAAACATGAGTTTTGTGAGTATATCTCTTACAATTATAAATATGTTTTTTTTTTTTTTGTTATAAGTATGTGTTTTACAAATCCATCACACGTGAGACGGTCTCACATGATTAATTATTTTTTTTTTTGAATTCGTTTAGTTTCTAATAGGCTACATTTCATACTTCAGATCTTATCAAAAGTTGTATTTAAGTTTGTAAGTGACTTATTTGCTTATTTCAAATACTTAAATTTAAGTGGGTTGGCAACGGACCATTTAATATCCCAAATTAGCCGATTTTTGGGCATATCATGAAGTTAGTTGTTGTTGGGTCAGAAGTGTTACATAAGGCCCGTTAAGAAAGGGCCAAGGATTAACATCTTTCTGTGGGCCTATCATCGGTGACTCAATTAGTTGTTGTTGGGTCAGAAGTGTTACATAAGGCCCGTTAAAAAAGGCCGAGGAGTATTTCATTCTCGTAGGTTTCTGTGGGTCCATCGTCAGTGTCTCAATGAGGTATTACCTATACTATAATAATATAGCAAGTTGGAAATAATTACATTTTTATCATTTTTACCTATTTGTTTTAATAATATAATTAATTATCATATTTTTTTATTTTACATTTTTATTACTTCATTCATTTGGTTTGATATTATAAGTATTGTATTAGGACTTAATTAAATTGATTTTATTGAATTTAATTTCTTAAGTATCGATGATACATATGTCCATATAATAATCTCAATAATAGATATTAATTTGTTTAAGTATATTTGATATCATATTGAATATAAATTAATGAATAATTTGTTTACCATTATTTGTGTAGTATGAAATTAATTGTCATCCTAATTTATCATTCAACATTTTTACGAAGATTAATATATACCAATATATTTTATTAATTGTACAACTATAAATATCATAAAATTTGTAAAATGCTAAATATATTTATATCATATAATCATATTATTGATATCATGTAACACTAAATATCATTTAATATATAATTACATAAATTCAGATTTTTTTACTTGTTAAATATTTATATCTTTAAAATGCTTATTATTAATTAAATTACATTATATAATAGATGATTTACTACATTTTATATATTTGACTATGTAACGTATGGGGATAACTACTAGTATATATATATATATATATACATATTTGGGATTTCGTTTTGAAAGCCCAAATTTATAAAGCAGATAAATATTTATATGTAGGGGGGCGAAATCTTCTTAAATTATGTATAGAAATGAATAAGATTGAAAAAATATATATTAGCATAAAAATACAAAATACTAAATTTTCAATTAAAGTTATATATATAATAAAATAAAAGAAATAGAATAATAGTAAAATGAAGAGTACAAGAATAGACGAAACTGAGAGAATTTAGATTGGAAGCAATAGAATATGCTAGACATGTGTACCCATTTTGAAGGAGATTCTGTCTCAAATTCGCATCTATTGATCCAATTTTGCCCTAATTTTGACTCCCCTGCCCCAATTAAAGTCAGTTAAGCACCTCACATTGCCACCGCGCCTATTCCTACTTTTCAGGTAACTTCTGCGATCTCTCTCTCTCTCTCTCTCTCTTTTTCCCTCTTCTCTTAAAAGACATTTTTCTTGTTTAATCTTATCTGCTTTTGTTAGGTGAGACCATTTCTTCTTCTTGTCTGATTCTGGGAATTTTATCGTGGATTTGTTGTGATTGGTTTGGTTTTTTTTATGCATGGTCCAATGCTTTGTATGAAAATCCTTATGACCATGAAGTTGTCATTCTGTTTCAGACTACCTTACTATTGTGTTTGCTTATTTGTTCGTGTTATAATTTGGATGAGTTTTTCCATGTTTATTGATGATGAACTTTGGTTGTTAAAGCTACAGACTCCACCTTGAGAAATAAAAACAAGTCTGAATTGATTGTGTAATTGTAATCCTTGCTGAAACCAGTGACTGCCTGTATATTCAGCTCCTATAATTATCTGACTAGTAGATGATTTTTCTGAATAATAAAGATTCTATCTTTTTTCATCACAACAAGATCATATGTCATGTACTGAGGTAGACCCATATTGTAAGACAGCTGTAGAATGAATTAGAAAATAATTTGTCCTGAATGTTCCTGGTAGTGTTAGAGCGATAAATAGCTGTAAATATAAATACAGCTCCATCGGTGGTATTGAATAGTTAAGATTTTGAGGATTCGGCTGATGACTCCGATTACGTATTGGCCTTGACATCTTAATGAAGTTCTGATTGCATGCACTTGAAATGAATTTCAGTGACTCAAGAATTGCTGCTTCACTGCCTTCCTCCTGAGGCTTATATGTTATATCTGGCAATCAGTTCAATTCAATTGACTGATTGCCCAATAACATATGACTCCCGAGGCTACTTTGAAGCCTAGTAAGGCCTTAACTGGAGTACATGGAGTGCATTTGGTTTCTAACATGCCATTTTCATTCCAAGAGATAAACCAACATGGAGCTTTTACTGACTCAACTTGTGGAGCCTCCGATACCAAGAGCAACCAAAGGCTATTAATGCGGTGAGTGCAGACATTCCAAGTTGCCTAACATAATAACTTCTATTCTAGTGATTTCTTCACCAATTTATACAGATTTGGAATTGGTTTTGATATGGATTATGTCACTAACTGTAGAATCTTATTGATCAGGAAAGTTTGGCATCAAAGACCTGCTTGTTTGAGGCCCATTCATTGTTGTCATAGTGGTATTACAGAACATAAAACCAGCTACCTAAATTTGCTCTTAAATAAGTATCTGTCTGCTGTTTTTATTGTTTATTTGTCTTGTTTTTCTCATGGTAAATCAGTTGCTCTTCTCAGGTGATAAAAACCTCGCTGAGACAATCACAAATGTGCTTACTTCACTTCCCTTTATTGCCCTTGGACTCCACACACCCAGGTGATAATTATATTCCACATCAAAGTTTCATTACAAGTTAGAATATGCATGCGTGGCTAACTTAGGTTTTTGTGCAGGAAAAACGTCAGATGCAGAATCTATGCAAATTCATTGATTGGAGTAGGTGTTGCATCAAGTTTGTATCATGCTTCAAGAGGGAGAGTAAGGAAGTATCTGAGATGGGCTGACTACACGATGATTGCGACAGCGTCAGTGTGCCTGTCAAGAGCACTGAGGAATGAGAACCCAAAGTTGCTCATGGCAGCATCTGCTTTCTTGCTACCAATTCAGCCTCTGATGGTTTCAGCAGTCCACACAGGAATGATGGAGGTCGCATTTGCTAAACGAGCATTCGAAGATCCAGACCTGAGAAAGGTCCATACGGTGCACAAGATGTGTTCCTTGTTAGGTGGTGCACTCTTCATTGCTGATGACCTACTCCCTCAAACTCCATTTCTGCATGCTGGTTGGCACCTTGCTGCTGCTGTTGGAGTTAGCACTTGCAACAAGCTCTTGGAGTAGTTTAGTTATACAATAGATGCACCTTTTTCTAACTCAATACATCCTCCAATTCATTTTCCAGTTCTTTAATTTCTTACTTGGTTCTACCTAATATTTATTTTTATATTACTTTGCAACATCCATCTATATAATGTAGAAATAGCATAATGATCAAGGTGGTCACAAGTATATAGAGTAAATTACTTTTTTCTGCCCTGTAACTTTGGGGATATAGTAAAAAAGGACAACAACTTTTCGGGCTGGCAACATTAAATTATAATAATTTAATAACATTCGCGAAATTTGCCCAAATTAAACCCGAACTACTTATGTGGGCCGAAATTGCACGTGCTGTGCACGTGAACTCCCTAAATTGGGCTCTTTGGGCCAAATACGCTGATGTGGCATTAAATAAACAAAAAAAAAAAACAAATCCACCTCACCTCACACTTAAAAAAAAGGGGATTGAAATTGGGAGGGAGAATTCCCCCCAAATTAAACCCTAAATCAAAATAGAAGAACAAATTAGGGGAAATTTAAGGCAGCCAATTAGAACCCCACTTCCACACCCGAATTCCACCCTTGAAAATTAGAAAAATCGTCTCGCAATTTCCTCAAAAATCAACCTCGCGGGTTACAGAGATTAAAGGATTTGAAGCAACTTCAAGTTCAAGAGCTCTTTAATCTACAAAATGTCCTACAAAATAGGTGATATGCATTGCAATTGTGGAATGAGGGTTGTAATTCGTACCTCATGGAGTAATGAGAACCCAGGAAGAAAGTTCAATTCTTATCTTCATTATAATGTAAGCAAACATGTTTCAATTTTTGCCCTTTTTGGTTCCAAATTTCTTACTGATGGACTGGTTTTTTATACTGAATTTGGCTTCAATGAAAAAGGTTTTACTCCTGTAATATTGTTTCAATTATGCAGAGAGGTGGGTGTCGGTTTTTTGCTTGGGAGGACCCTCCTATGTGTGGTAGATCAAGAAGTTTGATCCTTGGATTGTTGAGAAAGATTAATACAATGGAAGAAGAGAATGCAACGTTGAAGGATGAAATCAATACCATGGTTGAGGAGACTAAGAAACTGAAAATGGCCAACAAAATGCTTCTGAATTTTATGGTTTTGATTCTTGCAATTTGTAGCTTTTGTTGTTTGATTTGGTTGAAGATGGTTTAAGGGTCTCAGTGTGGTGGTAGGATTAAGGTGTTAGTCTTTTTTAGTTATGATGGTTTAGTGTTGTTATGCTGAAGGATGAATGCAATGGGTTTTGAATGGTGAATGGTGTAATGCCTTTTGAAACCCTAGTGTAATGAAATTGTTTTTTTGCAAATAAATTGTTTTTTTTTTTTTGGGTATAATGTTGTTGAGAAGTTAGCACATTATGTAATGCAAATATAATAAAGTACATAACATTGAATGGCCTGGAGATTGAAGTTCCTGAAATTTGGTAATAGCAAATTAATCCCCAAAAATGAAGTACATAACATTGAGATCCAATATATGAAGCCAACCAAAAGAACATTCATTAATCCCAAAATAGTGATAGCAAATACAATGTTGAGTTAAACTAAAATTTCATCAATATAGTTTTGGATTCCACTTAGTTTTCTACTGCACACTCCATTTTGTCTATATGCAAAATACATAAGATATGCTTGTCAAAATGCCAAAATATCAGTCACTGGGAATTTACAACAGAAATTAGGAATAGGCAGAATTCAATGGCCCTTTCTTGCTTGTTTTTGTAGTTGTGAAAATAGCACAAATCTCTTCCCATCACTTGTAGGACATGTTGGTCTTGCAGCTTGAAGTCCCTTTTGTAGTTGTTCATACATTGAAGGGTCTTGATTTCTTGGTGTTGGAGCAGTTGCAACATGTTGTGAGGAGTGTAATTCAGAGTCCTGAGTTGGAAACTGTAAAACAAAAGAACAAGAATACTCAGATTCTCAAAAGGTGTAAACTGAGAAGTTCAATTACTGCAGATCCTGGTGTGTAGAAAAATTGCACTTACTGGTATGTCCATTGAACATTGTATATCATTTTCTGTCTCACCTACATTTGGATTCACACCATATGCTTTCTATAACCAGTTCAAAGTCAGTGGAATGTTTCCCAATGCACAACACAAATTCAAGAGTTTAGCAAAAGAATTACATTGATCACAGTCTAGGCTCATCACAAGAATTCACACAGTGCTAAAGAACAAAAATTCCCAAGAATTCACACATTGATCCAAATCAATCACATGTTAGAGAACTAAACAAAAATTCAAGAGTTTAACATATTCAAGACTTACATCACCTAACTCTTCCCCAGACTCCAAATTTTGCTCAGGCTGCACCTCAACATTTACATTGTTTCTCTACAAATTTGATATAAAAAAAAACAAATATAGTTACTTATGAATACATGCACATGAAATGAAAATATAACATACATAAAAGAAAAGGTTGACATTTTCTTTTTTTCCTCTTCTCTTAGAACCTTTAGCTTCTGAAACATTTGGATTTAGTGGACATGTTCTCACATTGTGCCCAAGACCTTTGCACTTCCTGCACTTAACTGAAACTTGTTGCCTCTTCAATGTCTTCACACCCTTAGGATTTTTGGATTCATCCTTATCCTTTTTTCTGCTCTTTGGTGGTCTTCCAACACCTCTTGAGATCCTTGGTGGCATAGGCGGTGTATATCCAGTTTCCTCCCACAATGTTTGCCCATTTATCCCTTTAATGGATGAGGCATAAATCATCTTGTACACATCCACTGTGTACTGCAGGTCAACATATTATTCAGGATTACCCTTCTCATTATATATAGAACACAATGCATGCTTGTAGGGGATCCCACTCAAACTCCAAATCCTGCAACTGCATTCCTTCTTCTCCAAATCCACAATGTACTGACTCCCATCACACACTGAAATCTGATAATGCATGCTATCACCCTTGATTGGAATGCAATCACTAACTCTTTCACTGGTCTTTTGAAGGATTTTGGAGATTCTATGGCATAGATATCCTGTCCACTTCCTTTCCGCCCTTTCTCTATTCATGTTAAGCCTTTTCATAAGCCACTCCCCAATCCACTCAAGCATACTCAGATTAGGCAGCTCTCTAGCTTCAAGAATGCACTTATTGAAGCACTCACCCCCATTGTTGAGGAGCATATCACATTTAGGGAATTTGGAAAAATGGGATTTGCTCCATTGTTCTGCTGGTTTACTGTCTAGCCACTTCCAGACAGATTCATTCAGATTTTTCAAAGCCAACATGGCTTGCTTGAAATCTCCCAAGGTGCTGGCACATGCAGCCCTCCACAATGCAGTTTTCAACTCAAGACCTCTATAACCTGTTGTTTGAAAATTTGCATGTAAATGTCTAATACAAAACCTATGGGATAAGCCTAGAAAGACCTCATTGAAAGCCTGTACAAGACCTTTATGCTTGTCACTTATGAATGTAAATTCATAATCCTTATAGATGTTCAAGTCTATCTTCAGCAGCCTCAAGAACCATTCCCAAATTTCACCATTCTTCTTGCACACAACTGCATATGCTATGGGATAAATGTTGTTGTTGGCATCTACTCCTACAGCACTTAATTAAAAGCATCCCTTTATGTGGCCCCTTTAAAAAACACCCATCCACTCCTACAATAGGGCTACAACCTCTATGAAATCCTCTCTCAATCCCCCAAGACATACATAGAACCTATCAAACCTCTCAATCAAATCATCCTCAGTTTCTGTCCCTAAGATAACAGTAGAACCAAGGTTACTTCTCCTCAATTCCTGTGCATAATCCCAAAGCTTCCCATATTCAGCATCTGGATCACCCCCTATAATTTTCAGTGCAAATCTCTTAACTCTATAGGCTCTATCCTTTGACACACAACACCCAATTTCCTCAATTATATCCTGTCTAAACCCTTGCACCCTTCTTTTTGGATCACCTATGAACTTCTTCATAAACCTCTCACTCAGCCATTTAGTTGTTACATTTTTCACATTCCTAGTTGTAGGACAAGTGTGCCTATCATTACAAACCCTAAAAGGACTGTTCACCAGCAACGTTAGACAAATTCAGTTTCCAATTACATGTTTTCACCAAACATCTTGCATAACATCTGTTGGGATCACTCTTAGTGAATTTAATTGGTCTATGTGTTTTAGTTGCATATGAATTCACAGCCTTTTTAAATTCATCTTAAGAAGTAAAAGTTAACCCAACAGAAAATTGTGGATCATAAACACAATCATTGTTAAAAACGGGGAAAGTAGGGTGTCTATCCTCACCATCTGAGTCCTTACTCTCATCAAAGTTCATATCATCACCAACAACATCCTCAGAAGAGGCATCACTCTCATGATTACCCTCTGCCCCCCTAAACCAGTAGGTTCACCCTCTGTCCCACCCTCAAATGCTGTTTCAGGACCTTCTCCCCCCCCCCCCCCCCCCATTCACCAAATTCATCTACTTCATGATCATCTTAAGAATCCATGTTGTAATCACATTGGTTAATAACATCATCATCTAAATTTAATTCTGAAACTACTTCTTCAACATGAAAATCAAATGAATTTTGGCCTAATAACTCAGGAAATTCATTAGCAAGAAGCTCATTTACCCCCATTATCATCAACTCTCTCAAAATTTTCAGCATACACATGAAATAACTTCTTAGACACATGTTTTAATGCCCATTCCTTAAACAGTGCATCACTATGCAAAAGTCTGAAACCATTGTTATGCATGAAGAAGAATCTTCTATGCCATTCACCTAGCTCTAACTCAGTCCACCTTTGCAAATCATCTAAAGTGACATTTTCAGTCTCTACATAATCATAATTTATAAACACCCTACCCCTATATTCTGCTACTGGTTCTGTTACAAATTCACCTCCATAATGTTTGACAAGTGTGATAAAATTGTACTCCTCAGCTGTCAATTAAGAAAATAAAGAACAAGCTTTAATTAACAAATCCTAGGTATAATTTCAAGTATTTCAAGTTACAAACCCTAGGCATAACCTACCCCACATTCACATTTAAACAATGGACCACACAATGTTCAATTGGATTTAACCTAAATAACATAATATTCAACTGGATTTCACTAATCAAGGAAATATTCTCTCAGTGTGGACCACAACTCCCACCCACACCAAAACAATAAACAATTCTATGACCTACCCGGAAAAGTGGCATCAAGGGTTCAAAGATTCACATTTAAAACAGTAGACAATCATACAAAACAATATATGGTAAGTGGACCTTATCTCCATAAATCGACTATAAATCATAATCACATCTTCACAGTGTTATACCCTAGTCAATAAACAAACATAAGCAACAAAAAAGGCACAAGCACAGTCGGGCTTACCATATCGGGGCGGTGGGAAATTCACCAGTTTTTTTATCGCGCCTCTTCACCATCTTCAGGCACCGTTTTTTTTTTTTTTTTTTGGCTTCTTCCTCCAATTCTTCTCGCAACCTTACTTCAAACTCTTGTGTGGATTTTTTGATTTTCAAATGTGTTTGTTCTTCTGCTCTTTCTGTAATTGGGTGCCCTAATTTTTTCCTAATTTCTGAAAGAGGGCTTGATTTAGGGTTTAATTTGGGGGAGAATTCTCCCTCCCAATTTCAATCCCGTTTTTTTAAAGTGTGAGGTGAGGTGGATTTTTTTTTATTTAATGTCACATATGTCATTGAATGCCACATCAGCATATTTGGCCCGAAAAGCCCAATTTAGGGAGTTCACGTGCACAACACGTGCAATTTCGGCCCACATAAGCAGTTCTAGCTTAATTTGGGCAAATTTCGTGAAAGTTGTTAAATTATTGTCCAATGTTGCCAGCTCGAAAACTACTGTCCTATTTTGCTAGACCCCCAAAGTTACAGGGTAAAAAAAGTAATTTACTCCAAATATATATAAGGGCAATTCTATACACACCCCAAGCAATACTAAACACACCCCATCTATACACATACTCATTTTTTTATTTTTTTTATTTACATGTGTGTAGATGGGGTGTGTTTAGTATTATTTGGGGTGTGTATAGAATTGCCCTATAAGTAATTCCCAGTTTTGACAAATCTGCATGATCATCAACTACGTACTACCAAGAATAAACTTTTTTGTTAAATGGGAAAATTAATTACTATAAATCTTCCCATAATCTATGATCTATCTAGAGTTTAATGTATTGTTGCAACGCTATTCTAATTTCCCCTGCATTCAACTGTAATTCCTTCACATATACATCACAGTCAGGCTTGAATTCTTGATTTTGCTAGAAAAACTGGAAACTCTATAATTTTCCTTAAACTCAGGTAACCTACAAGATAAAAAAAAAAAAAAATTGTGGAAGAAGTTGGCAAGGGCAAATTAAATGTGTGCAAGATATTGTATATATGATGTTAGTTCCCATCGTAATTTCTCATAATGGAGTGAACTGTTTTAATGAGTTGTGTATAGTAGTACTACTGTATTTATGTTACTGTTAGATTCTGGTTGAACTTCATCAATCAAATCACTCTCTTTTTTAGCAGGTAATGAATTTTATACTACGTATATATGATATGGTGTTATTATCAGACGTAGGAGCATAGGTTTTATACAAAAAACGAAGCACAATACAGATGTTGGTCATTATAATGATGCAATTAAGACATAAATGTACTCACAACCTGACTATAATCACATACTATTATTATTATTCTTACAATTAAGTATTGCATGCAGGAGAACTTTAATTATATTTATATGGGTACTAATCTTCACCATCCATAAATGTGATAAGGACGAATACTGCAGACACAACACAGTAGTGGAAAATGATTAATAATGGATAATAATTAGAAAGGAGAGGTTTTTCAAGTCATAAATATAGATGTATGTGAAGCTAAGAAGAAGGGATATAGATAGATAGATTGATAGATATATAGTTAATTAGTGGGTGGAAATGTGATGATGGTTGGATGGATGAGTGAGTAGCAATAATTAAAGGTAGGAGATGAGAACGCACGAGTGGAAATTATAAGTAAATGAAGAGGGACATCATTTCATTAATAATTCTCCAAATCTGTTTCAACGCAAATTCAATTAGCTTTAAAGAGGAGGTAGGGTGAGAAATTAATCTGGAAGTAAATAGTGGGAGGTTGAACAAGTATGAGTTATAGTTGAGCATTAATTAATAGAGTATTATTTATATATTCAGGACATATTAATTAAGTTGTATATACACATACACATATATGGGAGGAGGGAGCAGTATGTATGTATGTATGGTATTTGCATGCATGGTACACTACACTACACACACAGAGAGGGAAAAGGGGACATTAATGGAAGTAGGGTACACAAATATATATAAATTAAGTCCCCAATGACACACTTCTCATAATCTCATCATTGTCACGTCGCTTTTCTTCAACCCTTAATTTGTTCCTATCTATCTCACCTCATTTCGAAATCTCTCTCTCTCTCTCACTCTCACTCTCTCTCTCTCTCAGCATGTTGTTGTTGTTGTGTGTGTATATATATATATAGAGAGAGAGAGAAGGTAGCATATATAGCATGGTCAACCTAGTGGCCACCTTGTTGTAATCTGCATTCCATCGATCGGCCTGATCTCCCTCTCACTTTTCCTGCAATCCCTCGCTTTGTTTCCTTGTCAAGTCTTTATCTCTGAAACTCAGAGAAACCAAACAACCAACCAACCCTCGACCCTATTGTCGAATTCACTTTTACATGCATTGCATTTGAAATCCTCCTCTTACCTTTCTAGTTTCCTGTCCTCCACAAGCTAGTAGCAGTTGAGCATAAACATGATGTGGATGGTGGAGAATGATGATGAGAGGAGGTTGAAGATGGGGATCACAGATCATCCATTGCTGCACGGTCGGAAGCTGCGGCCATTGATGCCGAGGCCAATGGTGATGAGGAGCAGCAAGGAGGAGATGACGATGATGCCCTGTTCATGTTGCATCAAAAACCCTAATCTCCTCCACCTCCACCACGCCCAATATAATCATGGTCATCAGGAGAAGGCGGCAGTTGCAGCGGTGAGTACTACACCACGATGGAACCCCACCCCAGAACAGTTGCAGGCTCTTGAAGAGATGTACCGACGTGGGGTTCGAACTCCATCGGCGGAACAAATCCAGCAGATCGCCTCCAAACTCACAAGGTTTGGTAAGATACAAGGCAAGAACGTCTTCTACTGGTTCCAGAACCACAAGGCCAGGGAGAGGCAGAAGAAACGTCGTCACCTCATCATCCAATCCCAATCCCAATCCAAATCTCAATCCCAAAATAACATCATTTCTTTGATACCCCATACCAACAACACATCACAATCTGCAGCTGGTACCTCGATCATCATTTCTTGCTTCAACTACTTCTACATCATAATCTTCCCAACATCATTATTATGATTCATACATGCATGCATCTTTAATTCCCAACACAATAGCCTACTTCTATTAATTTATATATCCTACCTAGACTTACTCTAATAATTAATTATGTTTTTTCTTTGATAGAGATACTAGTAGCTAGGGTACTGTACAGCATACTCTATTAATTATGTAGATACATCTTCGAGGGAGGGGAGAGGAGAGGAGAGGAGAGGCAGGCAGCTTTTCATTGTAGATAGAGATAGATTTAAAAGAGAAATTTGATTTGATTTTGATTTTGATTTGATATTTACAAAAGCAGGAGCAGGAGCTGGAGTGAGCAGCAGGAGATCACACATGGAAATTGAAGATCATCACAAGTTGGCTACACCCTCGCCTTGTGATCAGGTACACAGACATACACATATTTAATTCATTCATGTATAGGGTTGCTAATTAGGTTCATTGCACAAAACTCAAAACCTGAGAACATAAATGAGAAACAAAATAATGGGGTAATAATAAAAAGTATGGAGGTCAAAAAATAGGATCGGAAAGAGAAAAAGCAAATTGTATGATGGAAAAAGAATGAAGCTAAAAAAGCTGCATTCCATACTTTCTGTTGGGGCTGTTGCTATGAAAAGGTTAGAATTTCTCGAACACTGTGCAAAATTCACTCAGCTTTTTATTTATTGTAAAAATAAATAAACATTCAGGGCTCTGCATCAATGCAAGCTGGTGCAGTAATTAGACCAGATCATTTCAGACAAGATGAGTGGACACAGTTGCAGTTGCTGCATCACAATGAAAAGGAATTGGAATTGCACAAGTTGAAGAAGATGAATAATATTCCACGTGCAGAGAATATTGAGGAAGCTGAATTACAAACCTCATCCAATCACCACCTCCTCTCTTCTGCACCACCGGATCATGATCACAATCAGACTCTCCACCTCTTTCCCATCGTTGCCACCACCACTTCGCTCCACCCCGTTCCTCATCATCCTATTCCTGCTCATTCCACCATTCAAACCAATTTTACACCTAATCACTTTATTGAGTTCCTTCCCACCAAAAAGTGAAGGAACGATCCATTGAGTTTGTTTTTTCTTTGTTTAATCTAGTTATAACTACGCAGTTAGTTATTACCACTTTGACATGTACCCTCTCTTAATTTCATCATGTATTACTTTATCAGTTAATGTTGCTTACTCACTTCTGATATATACATATGGGTGCTTTAACTAGTGTATCAGGATTAATATCCATTTCTTCAAAAGTAATCGCAGTTATAAATGATTATATATATAGCTACAAGGGACAGATTTATGGAATAAATCAATACACTACTTCAAGATTGTTAATTAAATTAAAGATTTCATGTAACGGAAGGCAAACTACATAGTGGTTGTAATTGTAGCCATAACAAATGAGGTGCTCTATCACACACTCGTCTACCACTATTCAAGCTAGTCATTGACAGAATGAGAGAGAGAGAGAGCATAGGAGGTTGTCCCTAGTAGACAAAAGGCAGCACAGCAGCAAGACTTGTCCATTTCTACCACTGCTACTGCTTTTTTGTTTCCCTATGCTAATATCATACCTTCATCATTTTCCCATTTCTTTGTTTTCAAACCATATACTATACTCATCATTACGTTTCAGTTGCTTTGCTTCCTCTGTCTATACATTTTTTTCACATATACTTCTTCGTGCTTTTGCTGTCATGCATCTTGCTTCTACTTTTCATGACAAATATAAAGCATTACCATGAGCTTTATGTTTAGTGTTGAATAGTATAAAGCTTGAAATAGAACGCATATAAAACAATCTAAACAGCAAATGATCAGGCAGACGAACAGAAATGAGGAAGCGGGTAAAGTGTGGATTTAAGAGGAGCATTAGTTTATAATTATTATTATTAACTTGAGAAATGCAAACATGTAGAAAACCTAAGGAATGAACTATTTGGGCAGCAGAGTATACAGGGGCTCAGGATCCACATTTCTTCTTATCCTGAAACATAGCCGAATAAATCACATTACTTTCATCATAAGATGCACATGCAAATGCTTGAGAGAACAGAATCTTAATATCCAAACACAAATTCCAAATCTTTTAATCTGTTACTCACCAGTTGTCCTCAAGCCATTTACAGCCAACAGAATCTACCACATGCAGACTGTATGCATGTCGTGATGTTGGAGACTTGTTCTCGAAACTGTAGACCAACAACATAGAAGGCAATTTGCATCATGATTTTACATATATTGATGAATGATTTTATTTTGGAGTTCAGGACAGACAATAGACCTCTGATGAATAAGATCCCCATGTATTACTACCAAGGAGCCAGCTTTTACTTCAATAGGAACAAAATCCTTCTCATCGTAAGATGGAGATGGTTTATCAAAGTGCACACCTGTGTCATCTCTAATGAACCTTCTAACAAGGCCATCTAGAACAAAAACGAAATAAATTCAACAGTTCACCAAAACATAATGGAGCGATAAGTTAATGTATGCAAAGAAGATATACATACCTTTATGAGACCTAGGAATGGCCCAGAGGCAACCGTTTGTGATTGTAGCATCTTCTAGAGCAAGCCACAGCCCAGTGCAAGTTGGTGGGTCGGTGTATAGAAATGAATTATCTTGATGTGGCACTACTTCACCACCAATTCCAGGTTGCTGGGAATCAAATTCATGTGGATGTATTAAGACAAGGGCATTTTTATATCAGTGCAGGCGATTAATATGTCATTTACAAGTAGGTAAACAAATAAGAGGCCAAATTCTAATCAGTATACATAACATCATTGCTTTAGTCAACTAACATCTAAACCTATAGAATCTATGTATGAAGGATATATTTCATTTATAATTCACGAGAACCTTGAAAATGTACATGGACTGGATGACTATTGGCCTTTTGTAACCCAAAGAGCAAAACAGACCCAATACTTTCTCTGAACTTGAGAAACTCTTAAAAACTGGGTCCTTTTCATGTAATGCTGCAAGGAAAAATTATATTCAAGTCAAAGACAAATCTAGACAATTCAATAGATAAATACAAAAATTCAACCTTAACAATAGAGGCGGAAAAATTTAATTACACAGCCAGGGATGATACAGCAAATCAAATACAAGGTGAGAAGATAAATTATACCATGTCCAACTTTATTTATTGAGAGTTGCTTTGGTTGCTTCAAGTTCCCATCATCATCAAAAGCTTTTTCTGTCAAAACAATGAGAAACTACATATTCTAAGCACAAAACTAGAGAAGTACAATAGCATTAGTAGGCGAAACAGCTGCAGAACATACTCAACAAAAGAAAGGGTAAGCATGACTTGTGAGCTAGAGCTATTTAAAACAGAGGTATACTGAACTTTAGTATTAAACACTAGAACAGCATACAACTTTTAATATTAAGGCCAACCCTGTCAAAAGAGAACCACAAGATCTAAAGCATCAAGCTAAAACTAAGAGAATAACATGGGTTTTAAGTTGATGAAATCAAAGAACTACTCATAAACACTTGCTAACAACATCAAACCAATCACAATAGGAACTATTAGAAGGAAATATTTCTTATCACCCCAGTAAACAAAAAGTACACATACGAAAGTCAATACCCTTTATCAAAACAACTAAACAAGTAGCAGAAGACATTCTTACTTGAAAACAAAAAACACCAGAAATAAAATCAATACAATCATACCTTCAAAGAAAAAGGAGATGTTCTCGGCGCTCTCGAAGAAGTAATCATCAGTAGTCTGTCGCTGAACCCAGAAAAACAAACAAAAAAATAAGCCAACTCTATCAACCTATTCAGTAATCGGTAGGAAAAGAATTAAAGCAAAAGGTAAATCTTGACTTGGTTCTTGGTGGAGAAGATTGAAGCTTTGCTCGAACAATCAAATCTATCAAGCAATCCCTCCATCTGTAACCTGAGGGATCTAATCTCATCTGGGCTGGAGAAAGATTGCAAAACCAAATAACCTTCAGAGTTGAAGGAATCGAGCTGGTTTCCATTGAGGTTTCCAACAATTCCCATTACTGATTTTCTTGTTTTTGATTAATTGCTCAAAACTCTTCTTCTGCTTCCAACGAGGCTGCCTTATCTTGGCCGCAACAATATTTTGTCACAAGTTCCAAAAATTAGACAAATATTATGTTGAATTGAATTTGAGAAATCGACGTCAGCATACGTATCTCATGATTTGACTTTAATTTAGGATTGTCCGGGACTCCAACCTAGGTTATAAAAGAATAGAATCTATTTGATTCGATATTCAAATTCGAATATAGTGATTCGAATTCGAGAAATACAAATAAGAATTTGAACAAGAATACTCTTTAATATTCGTATATTATTCGAATGCAAATAAAAATATGGCAGTATTCGATTCGAGTATTCACAAATATATTCAAATAATTATATTATATATATATATATGTAAGTTCTTATTTTAATTATATATATATGGAAATCCTCATATTCATAAGTGATGCCTAAGTATTACATAAAACATAATTACATATTACATGGCTATTACATATTATATATGATATTATTGATTTGGAAATAAATATATTTTAGAATTTTTTTTTGAAATTTCAAGTTCAAAATTTTCAAATATCAATATTCGATTATTCTCAAATATATTCGAATAGTTTATTCGAATCGAATACGAATTGGAATAATAAACGAATACGAATACGAATATTCGAATAATTAAACGAATACCAATAGAATATCACGATATTCAATTCAATTTGATTAGCTTACAACCCTACTCCAACCCCACTTTGGTTTCATTTTAATTACTCATTTTGAGTTCATGCAAAAGTTTGTTACTGAGTTTAAGATTTATAAATTATATTTTGCATTGACTCTTTAAATTATATTTAAAAACATGTATAATATGTATAACTAAATTTTATATATTTATCATAAATAAATATATATGTATATATTATAATATCGAACATCAGTACTAATGTTTCCAACAGTAACATGTTTAAGTTTGTTTGCTTTAATGAATCGCAGTAGATTTAAAGTCTTCTACAGCCTCTGGGTACTATGAATTGGATAAACGACAGAACCTTAAAAAAGAGATTTATTTTTCAGTATCTAGTAATATAAAACTTATAATATTGACAATATATACAGTAAATATATATATATATATATATACGTATTAATTAAAATATAAAAAAGTAGAGAAATGAGTATTGTATAGCATTTGGTTGGGTTTTATGGAGATGTGGTTGTACACAGTATAAACCACCTATAGATCTGTTTTGTGGTAACATTAACACCAACGACAACTTGTTATACAAAACCTTCACATTGTTTCTACCGTATTGTACAGTGAAACACAGTTATAATGTACAGTATTAACACCAAGATCAACATACCCCACATCCAATTCCAAATTCCTCTGCAACCCTACCTTTTTGTCTATCCACCACTTAGATACTGTAAGTAGCTATGGATGCAAAACTCATGCCTCCAATTTTTGGGTTCTCATTAGCCATCATTGGCAACAAGATGCAATCACCATGGGTACCCACCTGACCAAAGAATCATTCTTCCACACAATTCCTGCCGAAAATGCCTTCTTTTCAAAGGTAGATGGAAGAAAAAAGAATTAAAGAATCACCTTCAAGAATATGGTGTTAGCAGCCACGGGCACGACTGTTAGTGTAATATGATCGGCTCTATGGTTCTGTAGCTTGAGAAATCACGTCACAGAGGATGATGACGATTTTGAATCTTCAGTCTTGTTTATTTTGCACATGCAATCTGGACAGGGAAATGAATATATCGAGTCATTTGGTCTCTTGAGTTGAAAACCTTTTGACCCACTATTTGCTCTCATAGTTTGCATCTGCCTCTTGAAGTTCTTCCACCTGGGTGAAATTAATGAAACATCAATATCCAGCAGAAGGATATTGGTCCAAAACAAGCTTTGAAGCAACACAAGAAAAACCAGATTACCCCATATTTGGATTGTCAAAAAATAAAGACAGTTTCCGCTTGTCAGGCCTAATTGTCCTGGAGTGTCCTCCATACAAATATCTCCTGTGCCCCAAAAGTAACTGCGGAAAGTTTCCACCTTGAGTTGTTACAAATACTTCACTGTGAAGACAAACCGTGTAGTCTATAGCAGCCATTCTGGAAGAGTAATTCTGAAAATAATCAACTTGAAAGAGTTACAACATACAATGATTGATACCATGAAATCACTGATAAATACAAAGATACATCTCAATTACTACCTGAAATGGAGCTAGCTCCTCAGCAGATGCCATCATTTCTTTAGTTTGTAATAATGGGAACATTTCCAGAAGAGGAGCCATATACCTTTCAGAGTCATATATCCTACCCGATGCTAAATAGATATTAGTGCTTTTACCAAAGCCCATACCCCTCAGCATCAGACCTACCTGATCCATAAATACCATCACAAAGTATAAAAAAGAGCTACATGATACTTACGCATACACCTTATTACTCAGTGATGTATATAACTATAACTGTAAAACAAGTTATTCAAGAGGGTTGCAGCAATCAAATTTGTAATATAAAACTTAGATCATCAAAAGGATGAAGGTCAACCATGATGATGTCAATGCTGTAAATACACATTGGTATAGTTAGGCCGTAGGATTATTTAAGAGGTACTGACATTTTAGTGTGAAACCTAAAACTAAACAAAGACAGATACAATGCAGTCCTGTCAATTTAAGAGAATTATATACTTCTATAATATATTTTCTGAGAAAACATTTTATATCAAAATACTTCCACAACTTATCACTGCTATAGAAAATTACAGTAGATTTCAGAATCAAACAGAAGATCATAGGCTGATCAAAGAGAATAAAAGTCAGAATAATTCTTAATGTGTGTGCCTCATTTATACTGAAGATGATGAAAGTAAATAAGTACCTCTAAAGGTGTTAAGGGACAACTCCCATTTAATCTGATTGCTCCAGGGTGAATGACTCGTCCTGGTTTAGTAAATTTTCCTTTCCAACCTCTTTCTCTTGCAGCATCCATGTCTAATTTCTCTTGCTTGCCACCATCATATACACAACAGGAAAAAGCAACCATATCCTGCAGCAGAACATAAGTATTTGAATTTTGGAAAAGTTCAGTAGTACTCAAATTCATCCAGACTGACCTTCTCAAATCGAAGATGCACGGATATATATTTGCCACCATTATTTGCGCTGCGTTCTTTCATCCTTGCCACCAAACTTTCACCAAGAGTTAATATGGGACTTGAAAACCTTAGAGCTTGATAATTTGCCAAACATCTAAGTCGTTGTACAGCTGAAGGAGCATCAAACGAGAGCCGATTTGCAAAGGGTGAAATCCTTATAAACCTAATTTGGCCAATTACAAAATGGTACACATTTCTAAGTCATTATTAGGTGAAACACATAAAAGACAAAAAAAGAAAAACAAAATCACAAAGATCGTGATTACCAAAGAACTTTTCACATTTAGCACGTCACCGAAGTTCAAGGCAATAGAAAAAGGAAAAAAAAAAAAAAAGGTTTAATAATATTAAATAGTCCACCATTATAGTTAAGCTCCTTTGATACCATAACCATTCCTGTAAAAGCTATTGCATATCTGTAATTAGATGCAACGGGTCCTAAAGATTAAATCATGCACCAAGTGAGCATAAAATGAAAAAGAAGGCAAAATGCAAGCAGAAAAAGAGGGAGAAAGAAAAGCAGTTTAGAGTATTTTATGCAATCGGGTGTCTATTAAGAATCACATTTTAGATCATTGAATAACCAAAAGAGGGGAATACACATAACTTTTTTCCCCTTAAAGTGGACAAAAGTTAGTAAGGTGAATTGCAGATTGAGTCCAAAAATAATGTAATCGAGTTCCTAGCTTTTACAGGTAATTAAAACAAAAAAAAAATTAAAAAAATCTCCATCCAATTCAGTATGCTCATTAGATCATCGTAGTCATATTTTAGAAACCAAATGCTGCAATATTGCTTATTGAAGTCAAGCATACTACCAAAAGGGAATCCTACAATTAAGAAGTCACAAATGCATTGCACAAACTCAGTGAAGAAAAATTTGGAATGAGAAACCACTGTGGCTCACTTTTCTTCAAGCAGCTTAGGAAGTACTGTGTTCCTATAGTAACTGATTGATGACCATGCTTTTATCCTGAAGTTGTGCACATTGCTCATATTATTGTCAAATCGCTCCATTATGTACCCAGGAACTGAAGTAACTATCCTAACAGCACTTTCCAGAGTCTTTACAAAATATTCTTCATCGTATATATCGCCAAATTTGCTGCATGACGAAAACCATTATCAGTAATTTCTACTTTTTGAAAGAAAAGCATGTCATGAGAGTATTACATGGCTGAAAGGGGAAATTTTCAATGACTTATTGTCATGCTGACATAAGACAAATCAAGACAGTTTGAAAGGCTGACATTGATATCACTTTCCTCGCACTAAGAAAGGTAATCCCAACGGTTAATCTCACATGGATGAAACTGCAGAGCCAGGCCTAGTAATGCCTAGTTGGTGGCATTGATCTCATAATAATGTATATTTCCCTCTTCTCATCCAGTTAGGATCATTTCGATTAAACTGTTCTAACAGCCAGATAACTTTTCTATCTTTGTTAGAGTAGTTTGCAATCATTACAATTACCAGTAATGTTAATACCGCTCACCTTGGATCTCTCCAAATACTATGGAAATGGAAATTTGGAATTACAAGAGTTGCATTAAGGTAGCCTGCCACAGCGACAGCATTGCATATCTGGAAGCACTAGCACCAGTGAGAGAGTGATGCTGCTAATCCGATAAGTATAAAAGTGCAGCACATTTTTAGTCAAAAAAGAAGTAATACGGGCAAAGGATTGATACCGATGTCCTCTGCTGATTCAACCCACCATTGGCCTCAACAAATATGTATCCATTTGACTCAGGTAAGCCTACAATAATAAAGTTCAGATCATATTTTTTCTAAAGCAGTTTCAAGCAAAAGAACAATGAAGATCACAAGTGTACACAAAGATTAATATAAATACAGAATCCTTAAATATGTTGAAATGTAGAACTAAGCTTTCTGGCATGCAAGGTTAAGTTAATGCCTGAGAAGAAGAATGATGCATACCTTCCAAAGACTTTTTGATGCATGGCCTCCACTCACTGCCTTTATGAGAGTGTTTCCATATAGTTGATATCTATGGTGGTTCAAAAACTTCCATTAATAGCAGTTACAGACGAGAGAGAAAAAATCAATAGAAACTTTGGGTAACAAGTAAATCAGAAGAGATCGGCTTATTTTTTTGCTAGAGTGTATATTTCCCAGTCCAGTGCATTTAATTCTTAGAACATGGACCAACTTAGGAAAGCACATTACGCCGTTTGCATATATGCTAGAATGGAGTTAACAAATCTAAGTATTGATGCTAAAATTAGGCATTAATTAACAAGAAAATCATGAAAGTCATTGAAGATTCTGGCATCTCACTTATATCATATGGATTAAGAAAAGAGGCAGACCCACATCAACTACATTTCCAACTTAATTCTTGAAATGAATCAAATTTCAGGTGCAGACTTTCCACGAGTTAGGACGAGAAAGCAACATCCTATTCTAGACTCTAGAATGCACAAAAAAAAACTATATGCTTATACAAAAAGCTAAACAGAACTTCCAGAAGATGAGCTGGAACATAAGTAGCAAATCAAATCCAACAACATACAGAGGGCAAAAAATTATAATTTTGAACTAATTAAAGATCAAACAATCTGGTTATTTATAAATTTTAAGATTGGGTCTCCAAGTAATTTCATTCCTTGTATAATTGTATTTCACATCTTAAATAAATCATTCTTTCAGTGTTCCAAGATATCATTTGTACAGAGTGATTGAAATAATCAGGCATAAGCAAAAACTCAAATTCACGAACAGCTGCAGCATAGATGACCTTAAGCAAGCACAGCTTTGCAAGACCAGTAGTGATAAGAAAGAGAAAACAGAAAAGCGACAAGAGCATTACTGACCGCATCAGCAGAGGAATTATCGGAGTCCATCTCGGATCGGACCCTGGCGTAGAGCTGGGGGCTCCGATAAATAGAGCCGGGAGGATGCCTATCGGTAATTACGGGGAGAGCATCAAAGGGGACGGTACCCATGTACAACAACATGGTGGAAATGTAAAGCAGGGGTGCGAATAGAAAGAGGCCCTGGCGTTTGAGGAGGACGGAGAGTAGGATCCAGGCGAGGCGGTGGGCGAGTGAGTCAGGGCCTGGTTTAACCGATTTGGTGGGACGGCGGCGGCAGCGCGGGGACAGGCTGCGGGACCTAGGGGAGGCCGGCGGCGATCTCGGACTGCAATTTCCGCTGTTGGGAAGCCTGTATGGTTTCATCGCTCTTGTCTTAGCATGATAGCGAATCTACAGTGGCGATGAATTAAAGCGAGGAGATTCAAATCGTGCAGAAGAGGCAGGCATCAATGGAGGAAAGGGCGCACGTGCGGGGGAGGGGGGTGGGGGAGGGGGGAGAGAGAGAGAGAGAGAGAGGGAGGGATTGGGGCGTGTTTGGATTGTGGAACTGACGTTGACACTTTTTAATTGCATCATCATTGCCATCATGTAATATACAGCTTTGAGACAGCTTAATTTATGCACTTTCCATTAACAAGTTGGCAATCACGTGCTTAGTCTCCAATTCATTTTCTGGATTTCCTAATCCATTTTCTCGATTTCAGCTGCACCATTTTTATTTAGTTTTACTAGGAGCATGTCCCTAACTTGGATCACATTTGACTTTGAGACCATATTTGGTAGGATTGGGTGCATTGGGTTTGATAACCACACTGATCAGGTATTTGAAATACATGTTTTGGTCAGAAATTTATTGCATACTCGGGTTGGGCATCATGAGCTTAACATGGATAATGGGGTGGTTTCTAAACCCACCATCCTTGATGGGTTTATAGATATGACCCTACCGTATTTCTAGCCAAAAATCAAAATTGCCCCTACTGCTTACGACTATATTTTGAAAAAAATATCTGAACTCAATAATCAATACTCTAATATAATGTTGCGTCAAATGCGGCAAAAACGGAATCTTTCATTAGACATTGGACCATAAATGAGGTAAAGTTGGAAAGTCCAATGTCCAATAAGAAAGCCCAAGCCCAATACTTGCCATTGCTGTTGGGATTTGGTCTTGGGCCCAGTTGGTTAAAGTATATGTGGGCTGCTTTGTTGGGTAAAGTATACATATGGGCTGCTTTAAAACACCTATACTTTTTACTCTCCAAGGCAAAATAGAAAAACATGGTATCACAAAAATCAAAGCTAGGACCACTACTTTGTTTTTTGCTCTCTGGGGTTCAAAGCAGAACCATATCAATATGCCCCATCAACATACCTAAGAAAAATCCAAATAGAAAAAGGTTTAAACCTTTTTTTACTTTTGGACCATCAATGTGCAATAAGAGTGGTGTACACATGAACCACATCTCCTCCACGTCTTCCCTGCATATCCATATCTTAGGACAATGACGACTTACCAACATTATTCCACCTTATTTTTACTATAATATTCACTTTTATCAATGTGTATGATTTTACAAATCTCTCTCTTACAATCCACATTTAATTACTGATGATGATGATGATGCCAGATTATTATTCATTATCTTTCAATTACCAAATTTAGAATTCATTTGTTCAATCAACCTTCTCATTTTTTTACCCTACAAATATGGTAAAGCTAGCGTTTTGTTCCGGCCTTGAAAGACAGTTAGTTAGGCAAAAAGTAAAAGAAGAAAAATAAGGTCAAGGTAGAGCAAAAGGATGAGTAGCCATTAATAGCAAAAGTGGGAAGTCTTTGACCTTTTATTATTTGATAGCCCTAAATTCAATATTAGATTGATGACTCAATCATTTTGTCGTACCAATATATTATAAAATTAATTGTAGTTAAAAGTTAAAGAAGGTGGTCGTGCCGGAGTGGTTATCGGGCATGACTAGAAATCATGTGGGCTTTGCCCGCGCAGGTTCGAATCCTGCCGACCACGTTCGACTCCTTTTCAAAAAAAACAAAATTTTTTTTACTCCCCTTTCTCCACTCTAAAGTAATTAATTAATCAAAATGAATCTTTGTCTTATCATACATTAATTGAAATAGAGGGTCCCCGCGCAGGTTCGAATCCTGCCGACCATGTTCAACTCCTTTTTAAAAAAATAATAATTTTTTTACTCTTCTTTCTCCACTCTAAAGTAAATTAATTAATCAAAATGAATCTTTGTCTTATTATACATTAATTGAAATAGAGGGTCCAATTCAACAACCACACCCTTCCCGACGTTGAATTGGACCCTCTATTTCAATTAATATCACATGTAATACACTTGACTTGTAGTCGTTATGTAAAATACGGATGAATCACATATATTGAATAGAGGATTCTGACCTCTCATACTTATAGATCAACTCCCTCTCAAATTAAACTCTTGCATATATGCCTTGATAATGGTATGGACTACGAATCATACAATTTTGAAAGGGAATATTAATTGGTTGGTTAGGCATGCATGTGATGTGAACTAATCATTATTAGCTTGATGATCAAGAATTAATAAGTGATTGAGATTCCTGAATACATCGAATTCAATAAAAACCCATCATTAGATTTTCGTACAGCATATATTCATTCATTAATCCATTCCTTACACGCTTAACTTTTATTTACTAGTAGTACTATACCAGTGTGGCTAAAATAAACACATCTGAATTTCAGGAAAAGAAAAGGAAGTTGGTTTAGAGAGCTAGAAAGGGAGAAGCTGGGGTTTGGATCTAATAAATATGTGCATGTGCAACTATACATACAAATCATAAGATGACAGTTTCACAGTTTCAGTTTCTCAAATTAGAACTTATGCAGTTGCACGTCTGATTTTTTATACTTATAACAATTATTTGCCTTTTATTTAGTTACAACATTAAACAACTCTTAGCTAGCTAATACTTTTATAGCTATGCAGCTTAATAATTACTAGTGTACGTTTTGTAAAGTAAATAAATATGAGTAGTACTGCTAAATTAATATAATTGCAAGAACTTGTACATGAAAGCGGCTAAATTAGAATACTCACTTTTTGGGACGCGAATCCAATAGCAATATTTGTTACGTAATAGAAGCAATAATTAATGGGATGGGAAGCATATGGTATGAGTAGCAATAGAGAATTGACTCTTACCCAATTTTTAATCCCTATCAGAATCACTTTTACTATTTCCTTTTGCCTGTCTATCTCAAACAGATTCCTTTCAAATTCATTCATGGATATATATCCCACTTTATATTAAATAAAAGGTTTAATTTGTGTATAACATCCATACTTTTTTTTTTTGTTAGAAGTTGGAAACCTTTTTCATGGGATGTGAGTGGAAATGAAAATATCTAGATGGAGGAGAAATGAAGTTGCAAATTCTTTAATATTGTAATATGCCTCATCCGCTTTATAAATATGCATCATGCAGTGTAAGTATTTACCCTTTCCTGGCTCTGTCCTCACCTCAAACCACACCCACACACACACACTTCTTGTTCATGCAAATTCTCTCTCTCTCTCTCTTAATCATGAATCATCCATAGACATACTCATACTCTAAGTACGTAATTGCTGCTTCTATAAGTATATACGTATATATATATAAGCAAGTGGGGGTGGTGGTACTAATTTGTATTGTAGTGGTCTTTTTGAATGCTGATTGATGTGAAGCTCTCTTGCTAGCTAGCTCAACAAAATAAATACGACATCGTCTCACCAATTAATTAGGCTAGCTCATTAATAAAACATGGAACCCAATACAGGCATGGAGAGGGAGGTGCACCAGGTGGCGCCGCCACCTCATCGGAGTACCCTCCAGAAGCTCAAGACACGCCTCAAAGAAACCTTCTTCCCGGACGACCCTCTCCGGCGCTTCCAGGGCCAGAACTGGAAAGTCAAATCAGTTCTTGGAGTTCAATACATTTTCCCCATATTTGAATGGGGTCCTAAATACACTCTCACACTATTCAAATCTGATATTGTTTCTGGTCTCACCATTGCTAGCCTTGCAATACCTCAGGTTTCATTACTTATATATTTTTCATTCAAGATTAATATTATTGAATCTATCTTAATTTTATGGTACTCTACCTATCTTTATATATATATATATATATGATCGATCAGGGTATAAGTTATGCAAAGCTGGCTAATCTGCCTCCAATTATTGGTCTTTGTGAGTAACTTAAACTTTCTTTCGTCTCTTTTCATTAATATTAATCCTGCATTGTGTGCATGCATTGGAATTAATATCTTTTCAAAATCATGAACAACAAAATCTGCAGATTCTAGCTTCGTGCCTCCACTAATATATGCTATTCTGGGGAGCTCAAGAGACCTTGCAGTAGGACCAGTTTCAATAGCTTCTCTGATAATGGGGTCTATGTTGAGACAAGAAGTTTCACCTGCTCAAGACCCCATCTTGTTCCTTCAACTCGCCTTTTCTTCTACTTTTTTTGCTGGACTTTTCCAAGCCTCTTTGGGTTTTTTAAGGTGCTCTACTCATTTACTTCTCTAGCTAGCTTGCACTAATCATATACCTTCATGCTACGTACCATTAAAACTATATCTATTCAGGCTTGGCTTTATCATCGACTTCCTTTCAAAAGCAACCCTCATCGGCTTTATGGCTGGGGCTGCTATTATTGTCTCTCTTCAGCAACTTAAGAGCCTTCTGGGCATTAAAGATTTCACCAAAAAAATGGGCATACTTCCTGTTATGGCTTCTGTTTTCCACAACGTACACGAGGTAATACCTATTTCATTTCTTCACCCACCTTGTTCATTAATATTTGTATATACAAAAAATAGGTGAAAACAAAATGATGAGTTGCCACCAAGGATGAAAATATCGGTTTCGGTGGAAATATCGATACATATATTTTTCTGATTATTACCGATATTTTCCCGATATTTTCTCAATATTTACCGATTTTTTCCTGATATTTACAGATATTTTCCAATATTTACCGATATTTACTTTATATTCATGAATTTTCTTATAATTTTTACCTAAAGTCATCGATATCGAAATCGATACCGATATTTAACTAATAATTATTGATATTTCATTTATTTTTTTTACAAAGAAATAAAAATATCGAAGATATATCGTTACACCCGTTTTTGTTTCGATCACGTCAAAAAACAGAAATATCGAGGATATATAGAAGATATATCAGGATATTTTCATTTATGATTGCCACTTGTCCTAAAAGCTCATCAGTTGCTTCCCTTTTAGCAAGACAAAAAAGGAAACAGAACAAATTAAAAGGATGGCAAGACAATAATGCACAAGTTGACACATTGCTTTGTCTCAAATAATTATCCATTCCATCTCTATTATTTTAATGTTTAGTGAGTAAGGAACAAATGAATCATAATAATTGTATAACCTTTTCTTCTCTATGATTTTGTGCAGTGGTCGTGGCAAACTATTCTCATGGGCTTTTGCTTCCTGGTCTTCCTTCTTTTGACAAGACACATTGTATATATCTCCAACTTATGATAAATACCTTTTTTATTACTTTATACATATTCCTGCTAATACCTTTCTTTTCCTTTTTCCTTAAAAATAATATGATTTGTAACTTGGAAAATATATATTTATGTTTTCAAAAGGTTAATTACTTTCTTGTAATATAGTCACAGTGTGTAAATAGGGCAATATGAGTTGATGAAGCAGAATGAGAGTAGTCTTGATTTGGTATATTTGATGATATAAGTAGAAGAAAAATGTGTAGGAAGTGAAGAAGTAGTTGATGATATATGGAAGTTATACATAATATACTAATGATTGTGTGATGGCAGAGCATGAAGAAGCCAAAGCTGTTTTGGGTGTCGGCCGGAGCCCCTCTGCTCTCCGTCATCGTCGCAACGCTGATCGTTTTTGCATCAAAAGCTCAAAATCATGGAATCAGCATTGTGAGTACTTCCCATCCCATCCATGCAATGCACCCCTCTCTTCTTCTAAATTTCAGCCTTTTCTAACAAATAGTGCTGTGCTGTTATCAAGATTGGTAAGCTACAAGAAGGACTGAATCCACCTTCATGGAACATGTTGCATTTTAGTGGTTCCTACTTGGGACTCGTAGCCAAAACTGGACTTGTAACTGGCATCATTTCACTCACTGTAAGTGTGACTATAACGGCATTAATATTTTCTTCAACATTTAAGATGGTAAGTCATGTGTTGTGTAAAACAAACATGTATGTACAGGAGGGAATTGCAGTTGGAAGGACTTTTGCTGCATTGAAGAACTATCAGGTGGATGGGAATAAAGAAATGCTTGCTATCGGGGTAATGAACATCGTTGGCTCATCCACTTCTTGCTATGTAACTACTGGTAAATCAAATCTTTCTGTCTCTTGCATTTCAAAATATCATGTGGTGTTACTTAATGACTCAAATGAATGAAATTGGATGTACGATATAGGTGCATTTTCGAGGTCAGCTGTGAATCACAACGCAGGATGTAAAACTGCGGTTTCTAACATAATAATGGCAGTCACAGTTATGGTAACACTCCTCTTCCTAATGCCACTCTTTCAGTACACTCCAAACGTCGTCTTGGGGGCCATCATTGTCACTGCAGTTATTGGCCTAATTGATGTCCCTGCTGCCATTCAAGTCTGGAAAATCGACAAATTTGATTTCCTTGTCATGTTGTGTGCATTCTTCGGAGTTCTCTTCATCTCTGTCCAGCAGGGCCTAGCCATCGCGGTGAATTCTCATACTGTCACATAACATATAATAGTGGAATTAAGCTTATAGCTAATATATTGGTAGATGATCATAAGAATGTGTTTTCTTTTTCCCCAGGTGGTACTATCTATTTTCAAGATATTGCTGCAAATTACAAGGCCGAAAACAGTAATGCTGGGGAATATACCAGGTACAGATATTTATCGCGATCTTCATCAGTACAAAGAAGCAGTCACTGTTCCTGGATTTCTGATTCTCAGCATTGAAGCTCCTATTAACTTTGCCAATGCAACTTATCTTAAAGAAAGGTTGGTTTGTCCTAGTCAAACGATTAAACAAATCCGGGCCCTTTATTTTGCTGTGTTTGGTGATCATTATAACCTGTTTGGTTTTGTTAGGATTACAAGATGGGTAGAAGATTATGAAACAGAGGATAAAAATGCTAAAAAGAAGCCTCATCAACTAAAGTTTGTGATTCTTGATTTGTCTGGTCAGTTCATTATTTCAATCCCCATGTTCATACATCCTAGACACCATTACTATATAAAGTTTGGTTAATGACCCTTTCCCTTTATCCTTTCCAGCTGTGAGTGCAATTGATACAAATGGAGTTTCATTCTTCAAAGACATGAAGATGACATTGGAAAAGAAGAACAACTTGGAGGCAAGTCAAACAAACTATAGCTCTGTTCCTTCCTTCCTTCTAGGTTGATTAGTGTTTGTGTTATATAAACATTAACATGCACAACATCATATGTGTGTGTATGCAGCTTGTGTTGGTGAATCCACTTGGCGAGGTGATGGAGAAACTGCAGCGATCAGACGAGGTGAAAGAATTATCAAGATCTGAGTGTCTGTTCTTGACAGTTGGGGAAGCAGTTGCTGCTCTCCTCTCAACAATCAAGACCTTTTCCTCTACTTGTAATGTCTGATTATTTGACAATGTAATCCAGAGCATGTGGTGGGCTTAAGATGTTATTGGGCTGGCCACATTTTGAAATCCAGTAAGCATAACATATGATATGATAGCTAAAGGAAGGAATATATTATTGAATATGAAGAAGACAAATGAATGGCACCTGAAGAGAGACTATGTATCATGTTACTTTTTACTTTATATTATAAAAAAACAAAATAATTATTACTATAATACACATACACATTTAATAATGCAAGTGAAGAGAAAGAAATGGCATGGATATGAATGAGATTCCTCCTTCCATTAACTCTCTCAAATGTCAACGGATTACTTTTTGCCCACCACCACTTTTCTTTTTCCACTCCAACTTTCTACTCTCCAAAGGTTATATCACATTAATTCTTTCTTTACTAATTTCCCATAATTATTATTGATTTGAGAAAATAGAAAATCGGGATCGTATCTTTTGTGTTGTCCACTATAATAATTATGATTATGAAAATATAATAAATAAAATTCCCAGAATTGGATGCGCACGAAAATAAAAGAAAAGTCCTAAAAGTCTCAACGCACTCCACGTCATCATCACCTCATTCTTACACACATTAAAACAGTGCATATGAATGCGTTTGACTTTCACCCAAACTGATATTCTGATAGTGATCTGCATTTCTCTCTCTCTCTCTCTCTCTCTCTCTCTCCAACAGAGGAGACACAAATCAATGGACCGTCTGCCCTCCGGATATCGCCCCAACGTCGGAGTCTGTCTCATCAATGATGATAATATGGTAAGAAAAGATGATTAATTTTTGTTGCTATCTTTTTTTTTTTGGGTTAACATATCAACGTTTTTTTCCCGTCAAGAAATGTACCATCAAAATGCTATATGTCCGATTAAGAGTAATGAGGGCATGATGAGATTTACTTAATTGTCGTTAGTTCTTAAGATAAGATTTTGTAGCTTTTGACGAATTGGAACTCAATTTTTGTTACTTGTAATAACAAATTTGATGACAAGATATTGTTTCTTCTTTGTTAATATATTGATTTCTGAACTTATTTATTAAAAAAAAGGTTCTTCAGTTTTAGCTGTTTACTTCTTCTGAATGTAGGTAGGTTTTAGATGTAGAGATAAGTAAGCATCTTATGTTATTGTTATAATGTTTTTCCTCCTATTGTTACTTCTTTGTTTTAGCTGCTGCTGAGCTGGTTGTTTTTTTTTTTTTTTCCTTTATTTGAAGTGATTCATTTAACATAGGATTGAAAACCTGAAACTGAATATCTAATGGCATACAAATTTCTTCCTGACTGGGAGTTAGATGAGGGTTACAAAATGATTGTATGAAAAGTTTGGTTGGATGGTTAAGCTTGTGCTTTTTGGTTGCAGGTGTTCGTGGCGTCCAGATTGAATGTTCCTGGAGCATGGCAGATGCCTCAGGTAAAGCCACACCCTGAGTTTGAAAGACGGTATAAGTTGTTGAATACACTTTGTTATTAATCTCATACATTTGTAAGTATGTTTGGAAATGGAATATGATCATCTTTGGATTTCTTGAGCTTTTTTTGAGTGGAAGGTTCATTGACTTGATGATGAATAAGATAGTATGATATTGGTAATGGAGTCTGTTTGCAGAAAAGTTTTAGTTTTTGTGTAGTGAATTTCATATTTTGATAGGGGGGTATTGAAGAAGGAGAGGAACCAAAGACTGCTGCCATAAGAGAATTGAGGGAAGAAACTGGAGTAGTGTCTGCTGAAATAGTAGACGAGGTTTGTCTCTATTTGTTATGCCTATTTTCCGTTTATTCATATGGAATGGAGTATTGCAGTTAAGAATGAAGGAGATGAATGATTCACAGCTACCTATGGTCTGTGCTCTGTATACTTTTTTTTTTCCCATTTGATAAGTCTTTTAAATTATCAGGTTCCAGAGTGGTTGACCTATGACTTCCCCCCAGCTGTAAAGGCTAAAGTAAATCGTCTCTGGGGAGGAGAATGGCATGGACAGGCACAAAAATGGTAAGTCTACGACTCACTCATGTTCCACGTTGAAATCATGCTATAAGTTATATGCTCTATCAGGTCCAATGTATTCAAACCAGTCCATGTTAGATTTCGAATACCAACAAAGGAAATATCGGTGTTTGGATTTTGTTGATGCAAACAAATGGCCTTATTTGTCGATTTATGTGGCGTCACTTGCATATGCAACATGACCTGATCAAAATGTGGTATTTGTGCTGACGAAGCTATAAATAAGAAAGTGACTCCAAAAAGATTGAATCTATAACTTCCTTGTTTTCCGGAATAGACTCCTTTAAATGATTCTGTTATGATTAGCATGATGAGGGGCCATGATCTAGCTTTAATCATAAAATGAATCCTCCTTCCATGAATGCATCCACTTCTAAATGCCTGCTCAAATTCTCAACTATGATTAGAAAATTATGTACTATCATGTTACTGGATTGAGATGTTTCTAATGTAAATGTCTTTGAAAGGGTTATGCTTCAAGTGGCTAGATTCGATGACATGTTCTATAAACTTTATATTACTAAGCTTAATGTAACCTTTTATTTTGGGTGGGATGATTAACTTTACGGGACCCATGACAAGCATTGGAAAGTGACCTTTTCGATTCCTCTAATACTTAATCCTCTGTTGATGTCCACAACTTGGAAAAAAGGATGATATCACTCTAGATTCTAGATGTCGGTCAATTACCTCAACACTAGTGATCTATCATGGTCACATTTGGGTGTTATTTGGAAGTTTTATATAAATCCCAAGTGGATGCTTTAAGCATGAAGAATAACAATTATGATTAACAGGTTCCTTATGAGATTGACAGCAGACGAAACGGAAATCAATTTAGCAAGTGGTGAAGCAGATCCGGAATTCTCAGAATGGAAATGGGCTACTCCTGAAGAAGTGATTGAACAGGTATTCCTACACTTGTATCCACACGATTTTCTCTCGATACCAATGCCATTGTCATTATCAAGAAAGGTAATTCTCCTTGGATCTTGATCTGAACCAGGCAGTGGACTACAAGAGGCCGACATACGAGGAAGTTATGAAAACCTTTCGGCCTTGCTTCAATTCAGGAAAAGCCACAAAGTGCTACTCAACGAAATGGTGAATAATACACCACATGTGGTTTGCAAGCTTTTCTTTCTTCTTACTTTTACTTCTTCTTATCGTCGTCTGGGACTGGCTCTAATAGCAACAGCATATGGACTCGGTTGTAAATTGTAAACTTTCAGAATAGATGGTTACTTGTAATAAAATGGTTCATCAAGAATCTAATGCTTTTTTTCTACTCTACAATCTTTCTTCATGTTCATGCTTAGAATGGACAATTGTGGTGAAATGAAGAGATCGGTGATGATCATGTTCTTCTCTTGTGTGTTTCATGTGAGTATTGAAATCAGCCATGAATATCATTTGTACACTCAAATATCGCTTTTGCAACATTGCTTCAGAAGCGCTATTAGTACAAGTCTTGTAATATTAAGTTCAAGAAAATAGCAAAACATTTACATTCCAATTGGTCCAATTCATTTTCTCCAACAATACAGATACGCAAATAATGATGATATTTATATCTTCAGTTCAATAATAATCCCACAACAGTCACCATAAATAAAATACAAACATTAAAGTAATCGATATTTGCATTTAGGGTAAAGTATAAAAACCAACCCAAACTATGGTCGTTTTATATTTTGTAACCTATTTTTTTTTTTTTTCCCTATAACCCACCCTTAACAATTCATATTGAAATTTGTGAAAATAGATTCAACACATGGGTAATAAGGATTCGTCTCACGGAAATTATCCATGAGATCATCTCACATGAGTTGTTATGTTTTTATTTTTCGGTTGCAATCTAGTCTTTTGCAGATTGCTGATTGCAAACTTTCCGACGAAATGAAAATTAATTTGTTCACTTTGCAACCTAAACTTTTTTTTTTTTTTAATCAAATTACAACCAAGGATGAAAATTTCGGTTTCAGTGGAAATATAGACATCTTAATTTCACGGAAATATCATGGATGTCGATATCGATGGAAATATGAAACATACACTTATCGTTATTTTTCCTATATTTTCCATCTTTTCTCAATATTTATCGATATTCCACCAATTTTGATAGATAGTTTCTTGATATTTATTTTTAAATATCGGTCACACATATATAACACAAAAATCACACCATACAACAGAAAGATAATGATTTGCGATTGAAGTGAAAAAATAATGATTGTGATTTGATAAAAAAATAAAGTTCGGGTTGCAATTTAATTTAATTAAAAAAGTTTGGATTGCAAAGTGAAAATATTAATTCATTTACCAAAAAATGAGTGACACTTGTGTGGCCAGGGGCATGGTGCCCCCAAATTAATCATCATATGATGTTAAATATATATTCTACATGTATCATATATATACTCTTTAGGTATCACATGAATACTCTTATATACATATGATACTTGTAGGGTATATTTATAACATCAAAAACCATAACATCTATATAATATATATGTAATACCTGAATAGCATGTATATAACATCTAGATCTGTATCCATATATGCCTCAAAGGTATATAAGTTTTTGCCCCAAAAATGACAGAAAAAATAATTTAGGTTGCAATCGGAAAAGAAGAAAAAAATTAGGTTGCAAAGTGTAAAATGACAATGGGGTTTCGCTTTTTTTTTTTTTTTTTTGTATTTTACGGTTTTACCCTTGCATTTAAATAAATAGAGCCTTACTAATTGGCTGAAATTTGAAACAGAGATTAAATAATAGAGGGACAAGTACTGGGTGTCTGAACTGACATTCTCCCAGAAATGGAGAAGGAGAAGCAGGCACCACCTCCGCCGCATGCAGCCACCGCCGGCAACCCTGCTCTCCTAAACTTTCACTCACTGTTAATGAAATGCGCCGTTGCTTCAACCCCAGCTCAAACGCCCCTAACTCTTCCACAAAAAACCTTCATCGAAAAGCGATGTCAGGATTTCTTTCCCACTATTCACACCCCTGATCACCCCCCTTATGCTTGGGTACTTTTTTCCTCTCCACAATCTTCCCCTTTCTCCTTATTTTTCAAGCATTATTCTGCTTTCTGGTTTCAAGCATGCACATGGATGCTGTTAATTTCTTTCTGGGCACATTTTTTATTTGGTAAAGCTTTATGCTGTGATAATAATATTGTGGGTTATTTCACTGATTTGAATCTGCATTTACTTCCTTGGCTGTGGCTCTGAAATGTTAACTAAAATGCATTTTGTTTCATCTTTTTCGTTTTAATTCTCTTCTCTTTCTCCGATCACCATTTTTCTCTCTCTTCAACACTGGATTCCCTGTTTTGACCCTCATGGATTGATTTCTTTATTTTTTGACATCTTTAGCTATATTTCGATTTGGGCTGAGCTATTTAGAAAATATATACTGCTTTATTATTTTCTCTAACCTTGCATGCTACACACATATATATTTTTGATCATATTATATTAATTGGTCGGAAATGAGTTGGTTTTTCAAGACGGAAAATAAATGCAGATAGATGGTTTCTGATTTTTTTTCTTGAATGTACGGTGTTGCTAATACTCAGAAATATGCATTCATTGACTTCGTATATTGCTGATTAATAAGTGGATGGAAGTTGTTCTGCGTGAAACGTTATTGGTGCAGATGATTGAGAATGCAATCAGACAATTGAATGAGGCAGGAGGTTCTAGTGAGGAGGCGATATCCAAGTTCATCATAGAAGAATACGAGGACCTGCCTCGGTCTCATGCTGCTTTGCTTAAGCACCATCTGGGGAAGCTTTCTCAATGTGGTGATCTTACTCAGACTCATAATGGCTGTTATTTGTCTGGTAAAGCAAGTGTCTCTCGCGGTCGTGCTTCTAGGCCTAGCCTGAGTTTAACTCGTACAACTAGCCCCAGCCCCAGCCCCAGCCCCAGCCCCAGCCCCAGCCTCAGCCTCAGCCCCAGCTCCAGCTCCAGTTCTAGTCGTACTTATTCATCTAGCTCCAGTTATAGTTTTAGTGAAGAGTGGAATGGAAGAAAGATTAGGAATTATAAGAGAAAAGGAGCTCAACGAGGGAGGCATAATGCAAGAGGAATAAAAATTCATCCTATGTGCAAAGAGGGCCTTGGTCGTGGAAGAGGTAGAGGTAGGAGTAGGGGTCGGGGACGGAGGTAGGGGTAGGGGTAGGGGCAGGGGGAGGGGGAGGGGGAGGAGGAGAAGTACGGGTCTGGACTGGAGTTGTGGAAATCCTGGCAAGGAAAACACGTTAGAAGAAGTGAATATGGATCAGGTGCAAGACGAACAGGACAGGCATTGTACGATAGGAATACAGTATATAATGATAGAAGATGAGGAGAGTGATGGAAATATTCGAGGGAAAGAGCAAACTCAAGAACAAATGTATCATGATTATGCCAATATTGAGTGTCAGGCACACCAAAACATGGTGGTTGAGATGGAGCCTCTAGAAGAAGAATATAGAGTCAGTGAAGAAATGATTGAGCTAATGCAACAAAATACTGGGGATAGTTGCTCTACACGTAGAACTATTCCTCGGTCACGTAGGAGAAAACTAACTAGAGAGCAGGGGAGATCTCATCCAGGGAAGGGGGAGCGGAGACCTGGTAGGAGAGAAACTGGAAAGAACGTGGAAATACTGGAGACAACTGCAATTGGTGCTCTCAAAGTGGTAGACAGACAAAAGATCTCTCTCATGAACCAAGATAATACGGTAATGAAGGAATGTTTTAATTTGGTGAATTTGTCTTCTCGTTCTCTTATGAAGATGTTTGAGATGTTTGTTTGACTTCTTTGTAGTATAAACTGCTAAGTCTGCCTGGTACTTTGTAATCTTGTACGTTATTAGATTCCAGAATTGTTGACCTATTGCTTAATTCTCTTTGTTGTGATCAAGGCAAACATAGTGGAAGGAGAAAATCAGTATGTGGATCAGGTTGAACCAGATGAGGAAGACTCTATGGATGAACTCATTGAAGAAGTATATCGGGAAATGAAGGAAGCAACAGAAATACCAATAGATGGTGAAGCAGCTGAGGGAAATTTTCAGATGAAAGAGCAACATGAAGAGTCAGCCAATGTTGAGTGTCAAGCAGAACCAAGCACTATGGTAATAGAGATTGGGCTTGAGCAAGAACATATAGTCAGTGCAGAAACTTATGAATCAGAGCAGCAGAACTTATATGATGGAGATAATAGTACTGCACCTTGGTTACATAAGAACAAGCTGATCAGTGAGCAAGGAGAGGAGCTAGGGAGAAGAAAAACAACCTTGAGTAGAAGCTTTCAGTCAAAACATACACCTCAGACTATGAGGGGACGTGGTGGAATTCATAAGAAAGAAATGCAGATTGAGGAAGCTCAAAAGATCACAGAACCACTGGAGGGGACTGAGATAAGAGAGCTAGTGGTGGAAAATGAACAAGAGACTGGGGAACAAGGTCTATTAAGAGAAGGCCAAACTGGGTGGATTGAAATACGAGACTGTACTCAAGGAATGCTGAATAAAATCGATCAGCAGAGTGCTGCTGATCAGACATGTATAATAAATGATGTTGAACCTCAGGAATATGAATCTAAATTAACTGATAATCTGGATGGACAACAGCTAGAAGAGAGTCGCTTTGCCAAGGTGGCGGAACAAAATCATCTAAAAGAAGACCAAGGTTCAACTAAAGATACATGTGCAGGACAGAAAAATCTTATAGAGATACACGTGCAAAAAAGCAAAGGAGCAATGGAGAGACAGATTCAACTAGAAGAAGACAAAGGTGAGGGTCTCAAAGGCCAACAAAGTCACATACAAGGTGGAATCAGTAAGATGAGTTTAATGGATCAAATTATTGAAAAGAGTAATGTTGACCTACATGAATGTGAATTTCATTTTGATGACAACCTTGACGAACAACAACTCAAAGATAATGAATGCAGTGGAAACCCCACTGTAGAGGAAGTGACTGAGAAACATTTCCAGACGCAAACATGGCAACCTGAGCCTAATTTTGTAGGAAGTGAGACACAAATACAAGAACCATATGAGAATGAGCAACATGATCAACTGAAAGGGGGACAAATGGGACTACATGAAATTTGTGAAGGAGAATGTCCTAGGACAAAATAAAGAAATGGAGAAGGCATTTGAAGATCATGATGAACGGAATCAGCAAACTGAAGCGATCCCATGAAGTAGAAGCTATTGTGCTCAGGTTTGTGTAATGCATTATGGCTGATCGAGATCTTGTGTTTCTTTCTGTCATGATGTGCATATTAAGGGCCCGTTTGGTACGAAGGTTGGGTTTGGACTGGATTGTAATAATTTCGGGCTTTTTACTGTTCATGGAGTATAATTTGGATGTTTGGTTTGGAGTTTTTTAGGATGATTTTAGTTATGTTATGTGTTTGGTATGTATGTTTAAAAAGTGTAATGTTTATAAATTTGTGTTTGGTATATATGTTGAGTTTGATATATTAGACTAAATGACCAAAATACCCTTTTGTTCAAATACCTTTTTGTTCAATAATATCATTGCAACTTTTAATTTTTATCATGGTAATCAATAATATCATTTAGGATTCAATATTATGGTTCAAAAATATATTATCATGATAATCAAATGTATATCAAAAAGTCCTATATAATTATTGTTATATGGTTTAATATTGCTTCAAAAAGTCTTATATCAAAAAGTCATAAATGACCACCATCCTTCTTGTTATGGTTTAATATTGCTTCAATCAAACCTTTTTTTCAGTGGTGATAGTCCACTAATATTCCTTAAAGAAAGTATAATTTGTTTAATATATGTGTAAATCATATATTGAGATAGACCAAACTTACTAATCTAAGTTAGACAAAGTAGAAAAGGTCTTAGAATTTAAATAATTAGTGCTTCACAGATTAGTTAAAGAGCCGAAATGTTGATTACAAGGTCATAAATATTCACAAAGTGGTTGAGGGTAATTAGTTTCTAGACATTAGTTTTGTTGAAAGCAAAACTAGTGATTTCACATGAATCACTATCCAAAATAACACCCCTTCACCATATGAACCCTCTCAAAATGTGACACCCGCCAGATCTAGTAATTGAGAGTCCACAACTTTGAGTGTGGGATCGGCGGCGGCCTTCGGACAGTAGGGAAATGAGCTTCACATAGATCAACTGCCACCGGGTCGAATTGCTCGTCCTTCATGATGATTGGACAATCCGATGATGGCCCAGCCGCTTCGAACATAACATCACCTGGCTGATGCATGACGACGATCCGAGTTCACTCTTTGTACAGCAGTGCTCTCTTAGAAACCTCTCTTCAAATCTGCAAACAAGAATGAGTTATGTGCTTCAGATTCTCACTGACAACGAAATGGTTATGTGCTTCAGATTACTTCAGGTTATGAAATGATTACTTCTGCTCTTCGCTGACAACACCTGCCATTTTGCTGTTCTCAGAGTGGTCGCAAGATCATGCCTATGGTATTCAATGGAGCTCAGGAGTTTTTCATCAATATGACCCCCTTGAACAACACTTTGCTCATGCAATAGAAGGCGATATATTGACTCCATCCTGAATAAAACCATGAAAATTGAAAAAGTGAGCATGCCCTTTAATTACCTGGAGAAGAAAAGTAGACATAGTTGCAAACATGAACATAGCCAATGACAGTGGATTGAGAATCCTTTCCTGATGTAACATAAACCAAGAGTTCAAGACCACAAGAGAGCAGGTTCAACAGCAAAAACAACTTTGGTAAAATTGCACGTGCACCGTGAGTCATAATTTCATTAACAAATGACTCTTAATATGCCGCACAACCCACGTGCAAATTGATCAACAAAATATAGTAACATATTGATTATTAGTGAAACAAGTGAAGCTAACATTCACCTCACTAGAATAAAACATTTGTATTACCAATTTTATAATGGAGAGTTAATATATGATTACTCCAAAACAGAAAACATGAGATGGATCATATTTCCCTTAATTTCTTCAACCTCACTATCCTGAGTCCAAAACACCAATCATTTCATTGCATTTAATCGAATTAATAACCGTTGAACTTGCATCACACACACACACACATTTATTGAGAGAGAGAGAGAGAGGTACCGATCGACAGAGTCTTGAACGACTTCGGCAGCAGCGAACAACTGGTCGGACTCCCATTCACGCATCCTGAACCTCAGGTATCGAACAATCACTTTTTTCTCACCACAAGAATGAGCATCACTTGATCAGTAGCAACACAAAACACTATTGACAAACTAGCGAAAACATCAAAGATTACTTAGAATGAGAATACGAGGCAGCGAAAAACTGATCTAAAACTGAACTGTGATTATAAACTAAGCACAAAACGTCTATTCACTTCTGAATTGCAGAAGATGATCGGTAGGGTTTTTCCTAGCACAATTTCATAACCCACACCTATTCATTAAAGATAACAATCATATAACCCACACTTATTCACAATTTCATATAATGAAAACGTCAATTTCATAACCCACACCTATTCAAAGTAACAGTCGGAGCGCCTAGGATTTGGGGAATCTTTCACACTGCTTCCGATTCGATTGGAATGTGTAGGGTTTCATCACTTGCTTCAATCAACTAAAATCTTTGTCGTCGCAAGATGGGTTAAGCTTCTCCAACGCCGGTTCACACCTTCGAGAGGATTGGGCCTCGACTGCTGAAGAATCAAGGCTAATCGACAGAAGAAAGGGCTTCGATTAAGGATAGTGATAGAGAAGTCTTGGCGCCATCGGATAGGGGCTGCGGCGTCGGTCGGATTTCATAACGGAGTATCGTCGATGGGGTTCACAGATGGTCGGGAATTCTAGGGTTCCTACGATGGAAAAATGATGGAGTTTGAGTCAGGTGGGAGAGATATATACAAGGGTAAAGTGGTGGTTTTATGAAAATGTATGTGTTGTATAGTCATTTTATTATGAACAGTAAGGTTAAATTCGTCATTTTACATGCCATTACTGTTGGGCTTAGCTAAACCCACCAAGAAAGGTGGGTTTAAAAAGTAGTAAATAAGGGAGCCCAAACCCACCTTTCAAGATCCGGGCCAATGCGAAACCCGGGCTGTAAACCTAGCTACCAAACGTGTGTTTAGGTTGGAAAACAATCCCTATCCAACCTAAACACACAAAGCAAACATGCCCTAAGTTTTCGATTTTGTGGCAATTTTCTTAAAGCTCTATGCATCATGGAAAATCTGAAATCTTTCACGTTTTGATGTTCCTGCATGAAAGTTTCAAGTTGTGAGTGTTGTGATTAGGAAGATTTCCAGGATTTGGTTCTCCCACCTCCTCATTCGAGTTTTCCACCCTTGGTTCCTTGCCATGTGAATTGTCCAATTATTAACCAAGTTGTATTAAATTACTATTCGTTTGTGACCAAATGTGATGACAATTTATTGGAATTGAATCCTCTACTCCAAACTATGTTTCATCTTTATTTTCAATAGATGACAAATGTGCATTGGTGATGTCATCTTTTACACATGACATATGTGGATTATATTAAAATATCAGATAAAATATAGTTTGGAATAGAGGATACTGATTGCAATTTATTTACATACTTGATAATAATCTTAAACGTACATTATTAATAGTCTTATTTAACCTTTCTTATTTAAAATTAGAAAAATCATGTTTTTTTGTGAACACTCCCTTTTGAATTGACCTCGACCAATAGCTCTCCAGACTGAATAAATTAAATACTACTTACGTCCCAAAATAAATGTCGTTTTAATCTTTTACACATAAATTAAAGAATGTGATAAAAAGTTCAATCTATCCCTATTTAAGTTCAATTAATAAGAGGTTTTATCTCTTGAACACATTTAATTTGAAATAAGTAAATAGGAACATATTTGGTATATACTATGTAAATATACTTTAAAATACGAAAATGATATTTATTTTGGAATGAAGGTAATATTTTAGACCGATCAATACCAAAGATTTTGTATTTCGTACATAATATTAATCTATAAAATACATTACTTTAATCTAGAAAATACATCTGATATTTCAATATAATCCTCATACAATACGTGGAAAAGATGATATCATCAATGTACATTTGTCATCTAATTAAAATAATGAAATATAAGATGAAACACGGTCTTGGAGTAGAGGATCCAATTCCATATATGTCAGCTGTAAATGGAAGCATTATTGGGGTGGACTATTTTGCTTATAAATAACACCGATTGAATTGAGAGGAACACCCTCCGCCGCATTACTCGCCGAAGCTTATCGGAAAGTCTTCACTCCACCGGCGACAGGGTCATCCTAACACGCACACAGACACACGGGTGTGTGTGTGCGCGCAAAGGTGAGTCAGTGATAGGATAAGGGCATAAGGCACACACTCCAAAGCAATATTATATTTTTATCGAATTATTATTATAAAAGTGTTGTCTTCTCTTTACTGAAACTGAATCGACGCGGGGGAGGCGTATATGTATCTGTAATCTACTTTTCTGGGTCATCTTCATTGACCATTTCCAATCACCAATCATCACTCTCCATTGCGTTTTCCTCAACTCCACAAATTTAATATCTAGGCACCGACAATCGCAAGCATACGTCCATCCATACCTCTATCTCTTTCAATCACTCTTTTTTATTCAACTTCACACAAAAATTGGTGGAAATAAACACGCTTGAAATTATTTCAGTAAGTGGGGAATATTATATGGACATAGAATTTTCTCCTTTCTTTTTTAATCTAATTCGCAGGAAAATAGGGAAAGATCAAATCTTGAAATGGTTTAAGTATGATGTGTATATATTGAAGTATTCGGTGTTCTGCTGCTGCAGATTACCTGCTGTATACCAAGCAGGAAAAGTATAAAATGGTTTTCCTGTAATATATTGCCAGAGAATATTGACATATTCATAATTTGCCCTTTCATTTACATTTAATACTCTATTTGCTTGGGTCTTAAAATTAAAAATAATGATAAAATAGTCCATTTGCTGAATGTCAACTCATTTCTCTGTGAAGGGGCAATTTAATACATTAATGGGGTTTTGTGAATTGCTTTGTTCCTTATATTAAAGCTGCAGTTGTGGAATAGATACCTCAGAATCTCATTCTTATTCGCCTTTGGATCATATTGTTCGAATGATTCAGGTAAATGTCTTTTTTTTTTTTTTCAGAAACTACATCCACTTGTTTTATCGTTATCGTGTTCAGTTCTATCCTCGCGCTCTGCTGAAATTCATGAAGTTTCTTTCATTGTTTTGATGAGAAACTGTTTTATATTCTTTTTTCAATATTGGATCTATTACAAAGGGAGATATTTATGTAAGTAGGACTTTTATTTTCCTGTGAGCTATAGTTTAGTTGTCTTCTTTTGCTGTTTAATATTTCTTTGAGGACTGTCATATGTATATTTAATTGGTACTCATGTTTTAAATCATAAAGAGGAATTTTGTCTGAACAACACGGATGCATACTTCCTCAGTTGCGAATTGGGCTTTTGTTTTTCATTATTTGTTATTTTCTTTTGGGGGTGGGGATGGGAATTTCATTATCATGTTCTCATTGCTTTAGCTCTAGCGTTTGTAATAGAGATGGGTGTTCATTCATTACACCATGTGAATTGTTCACTTCTTTGCAGCTGAATGCACATATTTGCTGCAACTTCAATTATGATCGTCTCTGATGGTTTTTTTCTTTCTTTTTTTTTGGCTTGCAATGATTATGGCTTCTAACTTCGCCAAAGAGGTCATTGATGTGCTAATATAAAGATCTCTCAAGTTTTGCTTTCTTGCCTTTGTTGCTATATTATGCGCATAACTAAAGTCTAAACTTTCATCATAACAAGAACCGTTGTATGAGAATGATTAAATGGAAGAGGAAACTCTGATGTGCCTTCATTTTCAGCCAAACATTTTTAACATTACCTCCATGGTATTCTGACCATAACAATAATTGCCCACCAGTCTGTCCTTGTCAATGTTTAAAGTTCTTATCTTTTCTGTCAAAATTTGTGTATTTATTAGAGAGTAAACATTGATGTTTCTCTTTGTGATGTCAGAATATGCCTTTCAAGGACTTCTTCACTGAGTATGGTGAAGCTAATTTATATGAAATCCAAGAGGTTGTTGGTAAGGGAAGTTACGGTGTCGTAGCTGCTGCAGTTGATACTCACACTGGAGAAAAGGTAGCTATAAAGAAGATCACCGACATTTTTGAACATGTCTCTGAAGCTACTCGCATTCTTAGAGAGATCAAACTCCTTAGGTTACTTCGCCACCCAGATATTGTGGAAATAAAGCATATTATGTTGCCTCCGTGTCGGAGAGAATTCAAGGATATATATGTTGTGTTTGAGTTGATGGAGACAGACCTTCACCATGTAATCAAGACAAATGATGATCTCACCCCTGGCCATCACCAATTCTTTTTGTATCAGTTGCTTCGAGCTTTAAAATATATACATTCAGGTTGACATCTCTTCAACTTTGTTCCTTTTTTTCATTGTACCTTTCTGCAGTTAATAATAGCTCTTAATTTTCTGTTTTGCAGCAAATGTTTTCCATCGGGATTTGAAGCCCAAAAACATCCTTGCTAATGCAGATTGCAAGCTGAAGATTTGTGATTTTGGGCTAGCTCGTGCATCATTTGGTGATGCTCCATCTGCTGTTTTTTGGACTGTATGTGATTTATGCGGTGATGTGTGAAGGATATAGATTCCATCTAGTCTTCTACATCTTTCAATTCTTTTCTTATATTGAGCAGTACCCTTTACATGTTTCCTTTATCATGCTTTTTGATTAACAATATTGTAATTTTTGCTGATTATCTTAAAGGATTATGTGGCGACCCGTTGGTATCGTGCTCCTGAACTTTGTGGTTCCTTCTTTTCCAGGGTAAGTTCCCATTTCTGGAATTTATAGCTTCCACATGCATATTTGGGCATCTCCAAGTTTATCTGTTAATTCACAGCATGGTTTTATGTTGATATTTCTGATTGGCCTCCTCCCTTGCTAATCATGTGGATATCTCATTATATGAAGTGTTTTTCTTTTTCTCAACCCTGAATTACGTGAGATTTTTTCACCAAATATTCACTGTGAGGTAGATGGGTATTTGTTGTTATTAGTATGCAAAATAATCACTAGATTTGCTAAAATCTTGAAAACCTTACTCCGAAATGAGTGTTTAGTCAGTTTCCATGAATACAAAGATCAAGACTAGCCCACAAATTGAATTGTTGAATAAGAGTTTTCTTCTTTTGATGGAGATGGATCCTTGAAAAAGTTATCTAGTCGGTTTCCTAAATGTTTGTGACTTTTACAGTATACCCCTGCTATTGATATCTGGAGCATAGGGTGCATATTTGCAGAAATGATCACTGGTAAACCATTGTTTCCTGGGAAGAATGTGGTCCACCAGTTGGAGCTTGTCACTGATCTTCTTGGTACACCTTCTGCTGAAGCTATTTCAAGGGTCTGTTCCATTTATCATCATGATTTTTGGTTAAATGTAGATGCTTCCACAAAATAAATTTTCATCATGGAACCTATTAAAGTAAATCCATGAAACTTATCATTCTACCATTTGAATTATTCCACTGTGTGCAGATTCGAAATGAAAAGGCCCGAAGGTATTTGAGTAGCATGAGAAAGAAAGCACCTGTACCTCTGTCACAAAGGTTCCCAAATGTTGACCCCTTGGCCCTTCGTTTACTTGCACGTTTAATTGCATTTGATCCCAAAGATCGTCCATCTGCTGAAGAAGTATGGTTTACCATTACTAAGCATTTATCGTTTCAGTTCCCAAAATTATGCACTCCATTTTGATTATTAGGATAGTTTCTATCTTTACATCAGCACCTGTCTCTCATTACAGGCACTGTCAGATCCATATTTCTATGGGTTGGCAAATGTGGAAGATGAACCATCAACTCTACACATTTCAAAATTCGAGTTTGATTTTGAAAGAAGAAAGTTGGCAACAGAGGATGTGAGGGAGCTAATCTACAGGGAGGTACGAGCAATAGCCATTGATGTGTAAATGATATTATTCTTGCATTAGCTGTTACTTACATTGTATCTTAATTAAGCAAACAGATCTTGGAGTATCATCCCCAGATGCTCCAGGAGTATCTCCGTGGCGTGGACCAGATTCACTTTATGTATCCAAGGTCTGGCAATCAAAATAATCTGTACCAACTCTGGTTTGACTTGAAAAATAAAATGTGACACTCTTTTTTATCATTCTCAATCAGATATCATTCATACATCTCTCTCTCTCCCTCTCTCTTCCTCTCTCTCTCTCCATGCTACATCCACCCTTTTCAAGTTGTTCTTTACTCTTGTTATTGTCCCAATAGTACTCTCAGTTGATTATATTATTAACTGATTTCTGTATAGACATGCCATTATTTAGAATGAGTAATTGGGGAGTTTACCACACTGGTTACAGTCTTTGTGACATCAATATTTTGTCTTTTGATTTGCACGTCGGATCCATCATAATTTGACTTGTCTTATCTTGTATAATTTGGATAATCATAACCTGCAACTTACATTAAACTCTGATGTTTCAGTGGAGTTGATCAATTTAAGCAACAATTTTTCCGCCTCGAGGGTCAACCGGGTAAAGTAGGTAGACCTCCATTGCGAAGGCGCTACGCCTCCTTGCCCAGGTATAAGCCATTCTAGACTGATTATCAAATGATGGTGCAACATGTATTGTATTGAGTTTCTTAAAAAAATAACAGTAATAGCTTGATTGATGGGCTTGCCATTTGCTCACAGGGAGCGTGTTTGTGGGCTCATTGACGAGGAACCCGACCACAATTCTGATGCCAGAAGTCAAGCTGTGGTTCCTATTCCCCGTCCAATCCTCCAGAGTCCCAGGAACTCATTGGATAAAGGATCAGAAATTGGCAGCACAAGTGCAAAAGCTAGGCAAAACGATTGTAGGAAATCGAGCTACAGTGCTCGTTGCTTATTAAGGAGTGATAGTATCAGTGCTTCCAAGTGTATTGGTGTAGAAGGAGCAGACTTCTTGTAGGTAAGAGCCGATTGGCCTCGCCTGAAATTGCAATCGTTGATCTGATGAACCGAGAGCCTCATTCTTTGTTTGTCTGAGCAGGTGTGGAAGAAGGCAAGGAAATCATGTGTCTTGTCATGTTTAATGTGCCAAAGGTGTTAGGATTGGTTCCCATTCAAGTAGCTTGCATTAACTGGAGGACAACTTCCAAGCTCAGTCTCAACTTAATAATAATCAATCTACTTAATCTACTTTAGACATTTGATGATTTGTGAGCTAAACTCTGTGTGTATCATCTCATTGTTCACTATTTATATTGTAACATTCTCGTAACATTCTCTCAGTAAGATGGTCATGGGAACTCCGGGCCTGTTTACTTTGGTGGTTGGGATTGTTTGGATTGATTAAAAAAGAAGGATTGCACTGTTCATGTATGATTAAAAAGTTTTAATTTGAGTGTTTGGTATGTAGATTTAGATGTAGGTTTAATTAAATTTTTGTTTGGTTTGAATGATTGTAAGTGAGTTAAAATGAGTTTGTTTATAAAATATTGTTTGGTATATTGATTAATATGGATTAAATTAAGGAAATGACAATTTTGCCCCAAACCATATTATATTAAAATTTACACTTTACAATTTTGTTAAATTACAATAATTGAATGATTTAAAACTATCCCCATGGAAGAAGAGCTTCCATTCGAGAAGAAGCAGATCTATCTCTCCCTCTAGGATCATAAAATTCAACCTTCAATCCACAAAGTCTAAGCAAGATTGCCGCTATGGCTGCTCGATTTTTCAACTTTCTTCTTTCCAATCGGTTTTGAACTCTCGAGTTGGATTTCCCTCTATCAGCTTCAATAATTGTAAGCTTGCACTTAAATCGAATTTCTTGTAACACAAGTTTGTTTGAATGCTGATGAATTTGATTGTTGAGTCAACTTTCGTAGCGAAGTTAGTTGAAGGTAGAAATTGGTTGACACTTCTACTCCCCAAGTTGGAATCGAAGTGAATGCGGGCTAAATTGACAGAGGACCCCCTGATTTCCAGCAATATACGAGCAAGCAGTGTTTTCAACATTATTTGGAAAATTGATTTATTAATAATGTAAGAAAAAACATATATCTTGAAGAAATTTATCCTCAAACAAAAATGTTCAAACGCAACTAACCCAAACCCACAAAATTTCTGTCGCGGCTAAATCAGACTTCGATCACACAAATGTGGATGTGCGTGATGACAAGTTACCTGAATAAGATGGAGGTCGAGACTTTCGGCTGGAGGCATCGCCGTCCGAGCTTCTCAGTCGCCGCCCTGCCGCAGGTTGCTGTTCAATAGACAAAGGCCGCCATGGAGAGTTGATTCGGGGAGGAAGAGGGGTGAGGGTTAGGGTTTGGGTGCAAGATGTATATATGCAGTGGCAAATCTGTAATTAATCGAAGTACAAGGGTACAAAAGAACTTTTATTATGAATAGTAAGGGTAGTAGTGTAATTTTACCCATTACACTGTTGCGTTTGGACATAACCCACCAAAATAGGTGGGTTTGGAATCTGACCCTTAACACAGTCCAATCCCTATTTTAATCCGGCCCAAACCCGAATGATTAGCCTAAACCCGGACTTAAAACCCACAAAGTAAACATGAGTTTGAGTTGTTTTATAAACCCAAACTAACCCAAACCCCCAAAGTAAACACCCCCATGATTGGTGTTGGTTTTATTCAAGGGTTGAACTATCCACACCCCATATATTACTAAACACACCCCATGATTTAAAATTAAAGAAAAAAGAAAATGAAAAAAGACAAAATTACCCTTATTAATAAAATAATTAAATATTTTGAAAAATCTATTTACACCCCCACTTTTGCTTTTGAACCACCACCTTTTGCTATTTCCAAACTCCTTTTTGCTATTTCCAAATAAATCTTAAATAAATTCAATTTATACCAATACTCATCTAATCTATATAATTTCGAAGATCCAAACCCCAAGAAAACGATATATAGGCTGGAAACTGTCGACCTACCCCTTTATTATCTCCTTGAGATACCAGGGGTAAACTGGCTGTGAACAACGTCACGTATCGTACGGGATCGATCCTTGAAAATGGTATCAGAGTCTTGTTTATTAAGAACTAAAATTATATTTGTTATATATAATCTGTAATTAACATTTTGGTAAGGAGAATTGCACGAGAAAAGAATGGATCTGGACGAATGTCCAAGATGTATATCTTATAGGAAATATCGTCAAATTTTGACGATGCATGCTCAAGAGCATATAGACATTGTAACATATTGGCACCACCAATATGCCCAAAGACAAATCGCAGGTGCCAACGCAGAAGCTTTGAGGCAGTGCGACAAACAAGCAGCCTATCATGTGGAACTCCTTAGGGTAAACCGGATGATACAGGCTGATCTGACAAACCACTAAGAGGACAACCATCAGTATCATAATGTCTGATGGAAAGCCCGAGTGGAAGGAGATACTTCTAGATACCTCTAAGATTTCCGAAGATCTTAGAGAAATCTAGAAGACGGTGAAGAGTTATGGCAACCGCCATAATCACCTACCGACACAAGTTCATCAGATCCAGAGCCAAATGGAGACGATACTAAAAAATCAAAAGAAGACTCTTGAAATCATCAATGATATTTAAGAAAGAGTCAAGAATCTGGAGAACCGACCTAGTTCATCCGGAGAAAGGAGACGTATAAATTTCGAACAGTTCCCTATTTACACCTAGATGGGAAACCAACCGAAGTTGTACGACTAATGACCGATGATGAAAAGCTTATTGCTATCATCAAAGGAAAATCCGTTACAAACAAGTAATGAATTTCAAGAAGATAAATCTGCAGGATCTACATGATCTAGCCGAATCCTTCGCAGGATTAGGTATTGTGGATCTAAAGATTAACGCAGGAGATAGATCTGCCTTAGTTACTCGTGATCAACAACAGACACCACCAGTCAATCCTAACGTAGCAGAAAGTTCCGGATCACATCATGTGGACGAACAAATGCCACACGTAGGGGATTTCACCACAGGAAGAGATCATATTTCTGTTATAGGAACTCGACCCCGTTCCAAAAGGCCGAATCTATTCAACACACCTTATGGAAAGTCACAGCTAGACCCGATACATCCGTATGGGTTGATGCTAAATCTGGATATCCCAGATTTCAAGAACCGTGAAATCCTTATCGATGATTGGCCATCGACTATGAGGATTGCAGCAGGAACCCTCGATCTTATAAAAGAAGGATTCATCTTACTACTATAGATGAGTCTTGAAGGATCTGTAAAGATCGCATGAGATATGACAGCACCAGAGATGAAAAACAACGTAACAACTAGTGAGTTATTGAAAGGTATTGTCCATAATATGGCCAAATTATTCAAAATCCATTTTATCGGCATAGGCTATTTTGAGAGGATAGAAGAAGAAAAAAGAAAAAGATATAAACAAGCCCTCTACAACCTCGAGTTGCATGATATTTGTCATATTGACGAATACATCAAGTTATTCACCGAAGTACCGATGAAAGTCCAAGGTGGAAGACAGAGAGGCTTCGCAATTATTCTTTGCGAAGATACCAATTCCCTGGAGAGAAATGTTGATCAGGGAATACAAGAGTGCAGATGACCTGGATACAGTGGCTAGAAGGATGTCTTTCTAAAGGCTAAGTTATCTGAATGGTGTCATCAAACGACACTCTACAAGAACTACAAGAGATTAAGAGGAATCAATAAAATGACTCTCTTATGTTGCGAAGAAAATGACATTCCAACAGTCGTCGGAGGTCAACTACGGAGGCATAAGAGGTAGAAACAACGAAGCCATCCATACCACCGTGGAAGCAACACCAAGAGAGACAATCGTTGGTCTTCATGGAGACCAAGAAGAGTTTGGTCAAAACAAAAGGCCCGAAGTTCAAATCTGGGCAAAGACCAACGCTAAACAGAAGAAGAGTTTTTACAAGCTCTGATCAGGGAAGTTCCAGCAGGACTACAAGAAGGAGAACTTTCAGACGAGCTCACACCAGAGCCAACGAAAGTTTTAAAGATTGTAATTTCTGGACATGCGGAGCAAGAGGGCATATCTCAGCAGACTGCCTAGAGAATCAGAAACGAGGAGGTAGACAGTTCGAGACAACACCCGAACTCGAAGAAGCTATCTACTATCAAGATCTTATACATGTGTATCAATTTGAGGATCTACCCTCAGATGAAAGCATCTATGAAGAAGAGTTCTATTCTGAGGATGGAAGTCAATCCAACTCAGAATTAGAGTAAAGAAAAAATTCTTCAATCAACGGTGAGAGAGGATATGTCAGGATACCTCTCCCACACTACGATGTCTTATAAGACTCTAATGAGGATTATGAAAGAAGATCCAAAGCTCCAGATGTACGATGGTTTTACAATTGGAGCTATGGAAAAAGCGTTGGATAAAATTGATTTTCACAGCAGAAAACACTAGATTATCCACAGAGTAACTACCGGAGAATTTGTCATCCCGATGGAATTCACTGGTAACCTGATCGAGATGCAATTGATCCCACACAAAGATATACAGGAGATCAGAAGCAGAGTCAAAAGAGAAGTTGCAAATACACTCTCATGGATTCATATCGGAGCCATAAGAGTTATTATTAAAGCAACATTCAAAGAAGGAGTTGATTCACCACTCAATCTTGCCATTCTGGACAAGCGAATCTCAAATCTCAAGGATTCATGCCTTGGGGCGATTATAGGAAATTTGTGTGCAGGAAAATTGGCATTCAATGTCTATCCAAGAATTGCATACAATCTGGGAGATCGAGATTTCAACCGAGTCTTAACCCTTCATCAAGATTTCAAAAGAATTGATTTGATGAAAGAAGGGAATAGACTCTACTCGATTACCTATAAGATTTCCTACGCTCTCTCGAATACACATCACTGAGATGTATTATTGAGAAAGGAATTCATCGAAGTTCCAAGAATCTTTGAGGACTTCGCTAGGGTAGTTCTACCAGAACACATATAATCTACAACCATAAAGGAGATCGATATGAGGATCCAAGATCAACCCATCTTCAACAAGAGCCAAAGTCTCAGAATTGAGCCAAAGCGGATGTCTTTCCAACAAGACAAGCTAATGAGCAGTAGCCGTTGGGAAGAAACAAGACCGAGTATAATTCAGTGAATCCCAAATGTTTTTAAAACACAAGGAGAGCTAAAGTGCCCAGAAGGATGTAGAGGAGTTGAAGTGATATTTGACATTACTCAAGGGGAAAATACACTCCCATGTAATGCCCTATATTACCTCCAACAACCAATAGTCGGAAAATTTCAAGGAACCCTAAAGATGGGTGAAATGGAATTGACCATTAGAGGAGTTGCAGGAAGAATCCCAGATCAGTTGATACTTGGGATAGAGTTTCTTGAGGATCATAAACCTTGGGAAAGATTACAAGATGTAATGGAGTTCACAGTGGCTAATAAAAGATACAGAATCAGATGACCACTAGTCCATTCTCCATATACATTTCTATCGGAATGATATATGAGGAATACAAGGCTAAATATTTCCCCGCCTATATCGATTCAGGCGCCGGGATATGTACTGCAAAAAACATGAGGTTTTCCCTAAAGAAATTGGAGAAGATCTACCAGCTATTGCAGGTAGAGATTTCTCTAAAAAGATTCTTATCCTTAATCGAGGAATCAAGCAAGCGGAAATCATGATTAGAGGAGCAGGCGGTACCCCATGGTACAAAGTTAAAATGCCACCCATCTATTTCCATGATACAGGCACAGATGTGTTGTTAGGTAATAATTTCCTACAAACATTCAAGCGCTTTACACAGGAAAATGAGACAAGAAGACTTATTTTCACAACCCTATGTGATCATAAGATTATTGTCCAAAGACTACAAGAGGCATTCTACAGAAAAATGTCTATCACTTTTCGCAGCAAGCGTGGTGATGAAGCTAAACTTCGACATCCAAAAATGGCAGATAGAAGGAGATTTGGCGATGCACTTTTATCCTACCGACAATATGGTCATGGTCGACCATGCAACGAACGCAAGGGGACCAAGCGATGGGATAATCACCTGACCTCGTTCCATGTGTCAGGAGAAGAGCAACTCCAAAGACAATTTTGAATTATGGAAATGCCTGTTAGAGGAGTCATCGACATCAAGTGAGATTTCCATTGATGAACATATTTCACTCGAAGATGTAAAAAAAAAGATCCAAAGGAATTACAATGAAAATCCTTTGGCATGGTGGAACAAGAACGAGCTCAAAGCATCCCTAAAGGTTAAAACCGAAAAGGAACACGAGCTTGTAAGATCCAGGCCAATCTTTATGAATCAAGAGGATCATGAGGATATGCAGAAGATACTTAAGGATCATCTGGACCTTAAGTTAATCTCACCAGGAGTTTCTCCATACATCGGTCCTGGATTCCTTGTAAGGAATCATGAAGAAATCAAGTGAGGAAAGCCAAGACTTGTTATTAATTATAAAAGAATTAATGACATCTTGGAGTTTGATGGATACTACATCCCGAGTAGAAAACACCTGGTCAACAGTATCAAAGGTGCCAATGTATTCTCTAAATTCGATCGTAAGTCTGGATTTTACCAGATTAAGATGGAGGAAGAAAGCAAGAAGTTTACAGCTTTCTCCATACCACAAGGACATTATATCTGGAACGTGATGCCCATGAGATTGGCAAACGCTCCCCAGATATATCAGAGAAAGATGGATAATCTTTTCAAAGATTATTTCAGCTTCATGTTCGTGTACATCGATGATATACTCATCGCATCCAAGAACGTGAAAGAGCATCTCAAACATTTGGAAATATTCTCAGATGTTTGTCACAAAGAATGATTAGTGCTTTCCGAAAAGAAAGCAGTGATTGCTTCAAGACATATCGAATTCCTTGGAATTGAGATCGACGAATCTAGAATCATCCTACAAAACCATATTGTGGAAATGATTCAAGGATTTCCAGATACCCTCAAGGACCAGAAACAACTTCAGAGTTTTATTGAAGTTGTTAACTTCGCCGATATGTTCATAAACAATTTGACACACTACAGGAAGGTGTTTAGCCCATTATTGAAAAAAGATGCAATATTCAAATGGGAAGATGAACACCAAGAAAGAATAAAACAACTCAAGGAGGTTTGTCAACAACTTCCAAAGCTTGCTATACCCCAAGACGAGGAGGAATTGGTTCTCTATACAGACGCCAACGATCATTGGTGGGTAGCAGTCCTTATGAAGGCTACACCAACTGGAGAAATGCCATGTAGATATTGCAGCGGTTTATTTACAGAAAGTGAAGTAGATTGATGGCATATCAACGACAAGGAGTTCTTTGCAGTCAGAAAGACTTTCAAAAAATGGCCTTTATTCTTACTGACTAAGAAGTTCATCTTGAAGATTGATAATTCAAGTGTCAAAGCTTTTCTGAAAAATAAAATTAAATCTAAACCAGAAAATGCTAGATGATTAAGATGGCAGGCTGAATGTCAATATTATGATTACAATATTGTCATTGTGAAATCTCATGAAAATATTCTTGCAGATTTCCTAACACGAGATGGAAGGACACGTCACTGACGAGGTCCTCAAACGAGTCAAACATCTCAGGGAAAACCTGGAGAGCCTACAACGAGGCTTTGATGCTTTATGCATCAATGCAGAAGTCATCCAACGACTTCAAGAGGCTGATCAGAGATCCGTCTTTGGTCTAATACGAGCATGCCAGTACGCACATGGATAATTGTTCACGGTGCTACAGGGGCTTATCCTCCAGGCTGCATCTCCAACGGTGCAAAAGAGGGAAACAAGAGAGCGGGCCTCTAACCCGATTGTTATGGATCAAATACCATAACCAAGAGTTCTGCAAATGATGCATTCCTTGAGGATGCACCAACTGGAACAAATGTTGAAGCTCCGGTGTCAAAACCCGAGTCTTCAAGTCAACCCAGTACCTCTAGGGTTAAAGAGGGAGAGTTGAACCTTAGGCCACAGACTGACAAAACTAAGGTTCAAACTGATGAGAATTTAGTTTCCCCTATGCAGGTTTATCAAAGGCAATGGGAGAAGCTGATCACCAGGATGAGTATCCATCCAGAAATAACAATCATTGATATCTCTGGAAAGTACCCAAGAGTTTGGATGAAACTAGGAAGTCATCCAAACGAAGTACAGGAATGATATAACTTTGGAGCTCTTGCTTCAATCTATACCATCTCACCAGGGTTCCCAAAAATTTCGAAACTTCCGAAATGGATTGGGACAGCGGTGCACGAGACTTGGGCCAATAATCCACATTTGGCCAGAGGTGATATTCTGGAATTGTATTTCTTTAGTGTAGCTCCAGAACCAGCCAAGAAAGGTTTCCATGAAGCCTTTCATTTCATCAAGCTAAGGAGACTTGACGGAAACACCTTGAAAACCATCAAGACGGCTGCTCCGGAGGATACTCCAATTCTGGTAGGAGCATTTTCAGAAGACAAAGCTTCTACCCGACGAGCGTGGGGACTATGGGTTTGTCTAACCGAAATGGACAAAGTCAAGTACCCTTTCAAGTTCCTTCAGAATTCGGTGAATGGATCTTTCCAATTCCATGACAGGAACAATTACGAGCTTTGCAGAGGACCTTTTTGAAACAAAGAGAAGGATCCTTTGGGAAAACAAGCTTCCGGCAAGTAAAGAAACGTGCCGGAAATTCTGTAATATGACACATGTTGGCCGATGGCTAGATCGTGTCTGTCCAGCATGCCTAGACCGGAAAGAACCCGAGTTCGGAAAAGGGTTTCGACCCAAATCCGACCAACGGGAGAGAGGGGCAGAAAAAGATAAAGGGCCTGCCCAAAAGAAAAGTTATCCGCGGGGACCACGAATGCAAAATTTCTAAGATTCCCCGACAGAGGTAACATGGGTTGAGTCACGCCCCATATACATCGCATGCGAAAAGTCACGGGAAGAAAAAGAAAGATTCTCCGACAACTTCACATGGGATGAGTCACGAGAAGAAAAGCTGGCAAGCACTCACTCGGTGGTTGATCCACTCAGAAAGGAGGACAGTTGGCTAAAACGAGTTTGGAATCCGCACTTCAAGTCCGGATTCTCACCTATAAATAAACGAGGCAGAAGGAAGCTAAGGACATCAACAATTCTCCATAGTTTTCTTCAAATAAAAATATCTTTGTAATAGTTTGAGTGTTCTGAGTTTTAGTTTTTAGTATATGTGCATACAAGTTACAGCCATCTCCATGAGAGGATGATACAATATTCTCCTCCCAAAAAGAGATTACAGATATGTAATAAATATATTTAGTTCTTAATAAAAAAGAGGCTTTTGCTTTAACGTGTTTTCCGTTCGATCAATTTATCCCTTGGAAGGATCACCTTGTACACCTGGTGTAGGAAACACAAAACGAACAATTGCTGAAGGAGCTGGATAACTTGCAAATCATCTTCCTGTGTACAAAACGAACCAAGGTTATGCTAGACAGTTGCTGAAGGAGCTGGATAACTTGCAAATCATCTTCCTTGAGGGTTGAAGTTGAACAGTGAGGAGCTATCCGTAAAAAAGATTTGGGGCAGTAATTTTTCAGCTGGTGGTGTTGCAAACCATCTCACCCGGTGTTGTTTTGGTTAAAGAAAGGTAAAAAAGATTTGGTGGTTAAAGAAAGGTAAAAATGAGTTGGGGACAGTAATTTTTCAGCTGATGGTGTTGCAAACCATCTCACCTGGTGTTGTTTTGGTTAAAGAACACCTCACAAGAACACCTCACCTGGTGCTGTTCTGGTTAAAGAAAGGTATGAAATGAATTCTAAAGGATTGATTATTGGTATGAATTGGTATGAATTCTAAAGGATTGTATGAATTCTAAATGATTGATTGCTTATTTATTTATGATTTTGGATCTAAAAAGAATATAGATTGGAAAATGAGAAATTGGATTAAATTAACTTTATTTAAGCAAAATTTTGAAAATCAATTGAATTTGGAATTAATGTGAAAAGTGGAAAAAAAAAAAGGGTGTGGATAGAAGGGTGGACTTTTCCCATCTTTTTGAATTTTTTTTATTTATTAATTAGTAAGAATATTTTAATTTTTTATCTATTTAATTTTATTTTATTTTAAAAGGAGCCGGATGTGTTTAGTAGATGATGAGATGTGAATAGTTCAAAACTTTAACTCAATTGAGGCTCTCATCTTTTTTTATTTTTGCTGGGAACCTTTTAACAACACTGACTTGTCTACACTATTTTGACTCGGTCATGGAGAAATCATTAAGTAATGATGGCTTGATGATATATTCAATTTTATTTATACTTATTTAACAATTGTTTTATCCAACAGCTCTAATTACAATTTTATTTGCTCTTTTTATTTATACTTATTTAACAATTGTTTTATCCAACAACTTTAATTAGTAATTTATAAATTATGGTTCGATTAATTAGTACGAGAACCACTATAATATGTTAATCGAAGCACAATAATTTATACTTAATTTAATAGAATTACTGAATATAATTTAGGTGGTTCGAGTTGTTCGATCACCAGTGTAAAAAATCAATTTTTTCCAAAGTGATCGAACCACTATGTCAAATCCATAGTGGTTCGATCACTAGTGTAAAAAACCATTTTTTTCCAAAGTGATCGAACCACTATGTCAAATTCATAGTGGTTCGATCACTAGTGTAAAAAACCAAATTTTTCCAAAGTGATCGAACCACTATGAATTATAAATTAAATCAAAGTGGTGATCGAACCACTCATCAAACACAATTAAAGTGGTGATCGAACCACTCATCAAAGTGGTGATCGAACCACTCATTAATTGCATACTAACCCAGAATCGAACCATTTCAAACCACTATGCATGGCTCGAGCCACTATTATTAATCAAACAAAATAATATACAATTATTAAACTGAATGGTTCGGTTAACTAATTATTTTAAAGAAAGTGGTGAATATATAATTGAATATACATAAAGTGAAGTATTATATTCAATTAATTCATATATATAAAGTAAAGTTACTCGAACCACTTTAAGAAAGTGGTGAATATATAATTGAATATACATAAAGTTAAGTATTATATTCAATTAATTCATATACATAAAGTAAAGTTACTCGAACCACTTTAAAAAGTGGTAATTACTCGAACCATTTTCTTTAAAATAGTGGTTCGATCACTTTGGAAAATTTTGGTTTTTTACACTAGTGATCGAACCACTATGAATCTGACATAGTCGTTCGATCACTTTGGAGAATTTTGGTTTTTTACACTAGTGATCGAACCACTATGAATTTGACATAGTCGTTCGATCACTTTGGAAAAATTTGGTTTTTTACACTAGTGATCGAACCACTATGAATTTGACATAGTCGTTCGATCACTTTGGAAAAATTTGGTTTTTTATGATAAGTGTCGTTTTTACTATATTTTTACGTATGTTTATGTGTTCATTTGAGCATGTTTATGTACGTTTCTATAGTGATTTAGACACTTTTGATTTATTAGTTGCATTTGATGGTTTTGTATTTAGTTTTGTGTTTTTAGTGCAAAAATCGCAAGTTTCAGCTCACATGCGCAGTTGTCGAAGAAATGACATATCTCACGATCTAGAAGTCCGAATTGGAAGATCTTAATTTTGTTGGAAAGCTAAGGAAGAGATCTACAACTTTGATGTTGAACACTTTCCCCAATTCGTTCTCTAAGAAAGCAGAATATTAAGGAAAAACGGAAGTGTTGAGTTCGATTCTTCGTCGTGACAGGGCTCTAGTATTTTGATCATAACTTTTTTTAGAAGACTGCTATTGAGGTGAAATTTGTGGCATTTGAAAGCTAACTTCAAGACCTACAACTTTCATGAAGACGTCGAAGTCAAATTCAGAACTGTGCACCAGCGCACGACCGTGTCTTGGGACACGGTCGTGTCCCACTGCACAGAAACACTAGCACTGGCGCAGGGGTGGCCGTGTCCTGGGGCACGGTCGTGCCCGATAGACTCCTATTCGATCCCAAACTCGATTTTTGACGTATCTCACACTTCTAAACCATTTAGGAGACCTCCAAGATGCTATATATACCCAAATTCGTCCCAAAAAGGAGCATACAGATAGGGAGGACAATCATTAGGGTAGGAATAACATCTATAGAGAGAAAACACATATTCTGAGAGCATCCGGAGAGGAGGAGAAGACTCCAAAGATCGAAGAATCGAGAGATCATCGTTCATATAGAGTTCTTCTTTATCTTTCCTTTATTGTTGGATTACTTTAGTTTGATATGATATTTTCAATCTTGTCTATGAGTTTGTTGATATTCATGTCTGGCTAGTTTTCCATGGGTTTCTAGGGCTTGTTAGTAGTCTGATTCAAATCTGATGGATCTTTGATTTCAATTCAATTTCTTGATTCTTTATCCTATTGATGTGTTTATGGTTTGATTGCTTGTTTGATTATGTGGCCACTAATTGAGCATGTCTAAGTAATTAAGTCAAAATTCGAGAGAGGAGATTTAATTACGGAAGAGTAAACACATGACATATATGCAGCATGAGATCGAGAGATAAATGACATATGTGATGAGATTTTCAATCCTAGGTGCTTTTGGGAGTTGTTGTGTTATATCAGATCGAGTAGAGATACCTCTGGTAGCATAATAATCAACCGGTTAAATTGACTCGAGAGAGCTTTTAATTTGATATTCGTGATTGCTCATATAGGATAGTTAATCATTGAAGTGGATTGGTCAAGTGACATTGTGATGAGAATTAGATGAAAGTATGTTCTAGAACCTGTCTCAGTTATATTTGTTTGTCTCCTTGTATTTATTTGTTTTTGTTTTAGTATAGTTTATTTGACATCTTTGATATCTGATAGCCTAGATAAAATTAGAGGTTGAATTTGGGTAATCGATTATTCCTAGATAATAGTCTCTGTGGGATCGACCTTGCTTACCGTGTTCTGCAATCTACACCGTACACTTGCGGTAGTAGCCTAAAGAAATAGGTGAACAAGTTTTTGGCGCCGTTGCCGGGGACTAGACATTAGGATAGTTGATATCTAGATTTGTTTTTTTGATTTTAATCTAGGATTTTTTTTAATTTTTTTATTTTAGGGATTATCTGATACTCTTTCATGGATTTTCAGGTCGTGCATCAATATGACAATGAACAGCTATCAATGGCCATCTGAAAGGACTACATACAAAAAAACAGTTGAATTTCAAAATCAAGATCAATTAACAGCTTTAACTGCACAGATATCAGCTCTTACAAGACAAGTTTTGGCTTCTCGTACTGCACCAGTACGAAATTTCTGGAATCAAAGTTGTGATTTTGCACCACAAGAGGAGGTTGAAGACATCAATTATGTAGGTGGACAATATTACAATAACTTCCAAAATAGGGGATTTTCTGTTACAAATGGAATGATTGATGAGCCAAGGAAGCAGCCACTTGAGGAGTTGATGAGAGAATTCATAAAAAGTACGGATGAGCGTTTAAAAGAAGCCGATGCTCATGCCAAATCTGTGGAAAAGAAATTGGATACTCGTCTCAAAGCATTGGAAGTGCAAATGGGACAAATAGTCACTATTCTTGAAAATCAACAAGATGATGAGTCATATTCTAGTACAACCGAGTTATATCCAACTGAAGAAGGTATGATCATGACGTTGATGGAAGAGACCAAGAAGGATGAGCCCAGCATGCTAGTTGAAGATGAGAAGGAAACTGAAGACGAGAGAGAAAATATTTTGATGGAGAAAGAAGTGCATATAGAGGAACCAAAAGGGGCTCAGAAGCCTAAATCAATTCTTAACCCTACACTTTCTTTTACTATCATTTATATTCTTTCCCCTCAAAAAGTTCACAAGAAAGAGTTCGATGATCAATTTGTTAACATTTTAAATTTTTTTGAGAACATTGACTTTGAAATTCCTTTTGTAGGTGCGTTGGAAAAATTGTTGAAGTGTGCAAAATTGTGTGAGTGGATGATGCCGTCAAATTTCACACTGATTGAGATGCAACCCAATTGGAAGAAAAGGAAGAAAAAAGTTTGTGAGTTTTCTATTGCATTTTTTCTTTTGATTTTATTAATTGTCCTCTTTGGAATTGATGACAAATAAGTTTGGGGGGGACGGTTGTGAGATTAAAGAAAAATGACAATGGATTTTTGCATTACATTTTAGTTGCATATAGGATTTTATTGCTTTAGCACATTTATTGCTTTTTAGGTAGATTTTTTTTTCTAGGATTAGATTTTTTTTAGGATAGATGATGATCTTTTGATTTTGTGGAAGAATATGTGATATGAATTCTCGATCTTTGAAAAGCATGAATTGAGTTGAATAATCTTGACGATTTATTGCTTGATTGAGTTGGAATTTTCTGATTTTGGTGAATATTTTGAGCATGAAATGATTGTGTATTTTGAGGAGTATGAAAACAAGCCGAGTGAGATTTGAGCCTTGACTTGACATTACATCGAGTCTTGTTTTCTTGATTAAGTGAGTATCAATCGTCTTGTACATATCTCTAGAACTTGCTTTGGTATCTCCTTTGAGACTACATGTACGTGTGAATTTTTGAAAATGATCTAAGGCCATCTTTGATTTTTTTTAGTCACTTAGCCAAATTTTTCCTACCAAAATCATTATAATTCCCTAGTTAGCCTCTTTGAGCCTTTAAGCCTTATTTCTTTGACTAACCGAATAATCGTGTGAATAATCCTTATCTTTTGAGCCTACCTATTTTATATGATTGTGAAGCTAGGATGAGAAGTGATTGGGTGAAAAGAGCTTGAATTGAATAGTTGGGAAAGTAAATAGAGTTGAAAGAATTGGTAGAGTTGAAAAAAAAAATCGGCGAATAGTGTTGAAGAAGAAAAAAATGTGGCTTGAAAAAAAATAGAAAAAAAAAAAGAATGAGGAAGTGATTGGTGGAAAATAAATTTATACATGAGTTGTGTCTTGTTGATGTAAGTTGGACACTTAGTTGAGTTGTACCTTTTTCTGGAACTCGATTGAGTAACTCCTTTAGAGATAATTTCTGGAACTCATGTGGAAATAGGTGATTTGTTTTGGGTTGAAGAAACTTCATGGAAATGTAAAAAGTTGTGATTCAAGGAAGAAATTGTTGAAGTAGCTGCAATCGTATGCTTTTATAGTCACTTTAATCCAAATTTTCCTACCTTGTCCAAAGAGCCTCATTGCGTCCAAATAAAAGTCCTTTTTGATTCTTATATTCACGTGTACGAAAGTGGTGGAGAAGTGAGATGATTTGCAAGCCTATGGTAGATGTTACTTGATTGATTGATTTGAGCGTATACATGACCTATTTTATACACTTTTGAGCGTGAGTGATACACTTTTACCTTGTGAGGTTCATTATTCCTTGAAGTGCATGATTGTGGATTGTTTGGAGTGTTTGCTTAAGTTTGGAAAGTTTCGATTTTGATTAAGTGCTTTGAGTCTTTGGTTGTGAAACTTGGTTCATTCTTTTGTGATTTGTGTTGAAGAAGAGTTCTTGATGTTGCTCGAGGACGAGCAATGGTTTAAGTTTGGGGGAAATTGATAAGTGTCAATTTTGCTATAACTTTGCGTACAATGTTATGATCGATTGAGTGCGTTTGTGTACGTTTTTATAGCAATTTTGTTACTTTTCATATATTAGTTGCATTTGACGTTTTGGTTGCTAAGTTTCATGATTTTAGTGGAAAAAGTGTGAATTTCAAATGTGATTAAGGATTGAGGAAGAAACGAGGAGGAAACGAGGTCGAAAACAAGGAAAAACGGGGCTGTGCATTGGGGCACGGACAGATGCAGCCGCGCACGGTCAGGGCTGCACTGGCGCACGACCGTGCGCGAATGTCCAGAGAGCAAGGAAGCCGCGCACGGACGGCCGTGTCTGGGGGCACAGTCGTGCGCGGCTAGCAAGCGAAAGCGCAGCGGGGCACGGTCTGGCCGTGCCGTGGGGCACGACCGTGCCCGGGTGTCCTAATTCATCTACAACTCGACTTTTGGATGATTTTTATCCGATTTCTTGACCTCCAAGACTCCCAAGAAGATATATATACCCCAATAATTCCAGAAATCAAGAGAGAAGCATTCATAGAGAGAAAACACAAATTCTGAGAGCATCCAGGAGAAAGTACAAAGGAGAATTCGAAGATCGACAATCACGAGATCGTCGCCTTAGAGTTTTTCTTTTTACTTTTCTACTTTTTGTTGAATTTTGGTTTTGACATGATGTTAACAATTTTGTCTATGGATTTGATTAACATTATGTCTGGCTAGATTTTCGTAGGTTTCTAGGATATGTAAGTAGTTCGATTCGAACCTTGATGGATCTTTGATTTTAATTCAATTTCTTGATTTTTCGATCCTATTCACGTGTTTATGATTTGATTGCTTGTTTGATTAGAGGGCCCCTAATTGAGCATGTTTAAGTAATTAAGTCAAAATTCGAGAGAGGAGATTTAATTACGGAAAAGTAAACACATGACATATATGCAGCATGAGATCGAGAGATGAATGACATATGTGATGAGATTTTCAATCCTAGGTGCTTTTGGGAGTTGTTGTGTTATATCAGATCGAGTAGAGATACCTCTGGTAGCATAATAATCAACCGGTTAAATTGACTCGAGAGAGCTTTTAACTTGATTTTCGTGATTGCTCATACAGGATTATTAATCAATGAATTTGGATTGATCAAAGTGACGTTGAGGGAAGAATTGAGTGAAAGCATGTTCTAGAACCTGTCTTAGAATAACTGTTTGATTTCGTGATTGCATTCTTAGTTTAATTAATTCAACATCTTTTGAATTCGATTCCTAGATAAAATTAGGGATAAAATTTAGGTAATTAATTAATTCTAACGTTAGTCTCTGTGGGATCGACCTTGCTTGCCGAGTCTACGATCTACATCGTACACTTGTGGGAGTAGCTTAAGGAATTAGGTGAACAAGTTAAGTATTATATTCAATTAATTCATATACATAAAGTAAAGTTACTCGAACCACTTTAAAAAGTGGTAATTACTCGAACCATTTTCTTTAAAATAGTGGTTCGATCACTTTGGAAAATTTGGGTTTTTTACATTAGTGATCGAACCACTATGAATCTGACATAGTCGTTCGATCACTTTGGAAAATTTTGGTTTTTTACACTAGTGATCGAACCACTATGAATTTGACATAGTCGTTCGATCACTTTGGAAAAATTTGGTTTTTTACACTAGTGATCGAACCACCTAAATTATTTTTAGTAATTCTATTAAATTAAGTATAAATTATTGTGGTTCGATTAACATATTATAGTGGTTCTCGTACTAATTAATTGAACCATTATAAATTATATAAATTACTAATTATATAAAATTATATAATTTAGTCATTAATTAGTGGTTCGATTAATTAGTGGTTCGATTAAATAAATTAATTACTGGTTCGATTAGTTCATTAAATTTTCTATTAGTGGTTCGATTGGTTCATTAGTCGTTCGATTAAATTTTCTATTACTCGTTCGCTTATTTAATTACTGGTTTTAATAAATTAAATTAATTAATTAGTGACATAGTAAATTATATAAATTAACTAGTGGTTCGATTTAACACACTATTAATCATAGTGGTTCGATTATTCATTTAAATTTGGTTTAATACACTAATAATCGAACCTCATTTATCAATTTAATTACTTTTATCAATTTATATGATTTGTTGGATAAAACAATTGTTAAATAATAGTATAAATAAATTGAATATATCATCAAGTCATCATTACTCAATGATTTCTTCATGACCGAGTCAAAATAGTGTAGAAAAGGTAACTTTCTTATATTTTGTGGTAAAAAAAGTACTTTTATTATATTCAATGTTAGAAAAGTCAATTACTTAAAAAAAATTGTGTAATTTCGAAGGGGCTCTCTTATAATCAATCTCATACACAACTAAAATCTCCACGATTTTCTACTCTCAGCAAAATCAACATATTTCAAACAAGCGAAAAGGAAAACAAGATGGTAATATAATATGGGAAATGTAATGGCGTTTGGAGGCAGGTTTGTGTAGAGAACCAAATGAAACCCATTTGGAAGCACAAAACCGTACTATGATGCCATTGTTGATGTTAAAGGCTGAAAATTGCAGGGCAGCCCACAGAAAACCTGCAGGTTATTTTCAGAGCCACGAACCAAGAAACTTGTTCAAGCTCTCCCCTATATTGCATTTCAGCCCCAAGAAGACAAATGAACGTACGAAAACTTTAATTTTTGATATGAAAAAGAATAATAGAAAAAACACACACACACATACACAAACTTTGCAACAGATTTCTGCGGCGGAGAATCACTTCTTAAGAACCCTAATTCTTTAGCTGACTCGTCTGTATTTATAGAGCGACCCTATATTGGGTAATTGCTCGGACATCCTTATACTCTATGCTAATTACTAGTTAGTCCTGTTCTTTTAAGAAAATATCTATGAGAATGGGTTATTTTGCTATTTTCTAAAATTGTAAGGTGCACATTGCAATTTTGGTATAGGTATATTTTTTTACTCAAATCAAGCACATTGCCCAAATTCTTGCTGATTACATAACTCGTCGCTCTAAGCTTCCGAGCACAAGCTCTTCATCGTGCTAATTGGAATTTACTGATTCCACTCCTTACTGGTTAATTCAATTTTGTATGGTATGCTTCACTTTTACTGGATTTATTTACGTTAGAAACTCTGTATTATAATCACAGAGCCTTCTTTCTGCTCAGTATGTGATGTACCTTGTTCGATATCCAGTTGTTTATAAATTGATCAGGGGCGGAGCGAGTGGTGCTAAATTGCTTGCAGATTTTAGCATTAGCTTTTCTCCTTTTTTATTATAATTACTGGTTTCCGGTGAATGGGTATATGACTGAGATGGGCTTTACAGGTTTAATGGCTGCATTATCTTGTTGCTTATGACAGTGACAGCAGTGGTTGTGCATTTCTGTAGCATGGTATGATGGCTTTTCTACATCTTTTACTACGTTGTCACGCTCTGTTGTCTTTTGACTCTGATGTTTGTTTTAAAACTAGCATGTCATAAGCATATCAGAGATGGTTGTAGTAGCAAGATAACGTTTTCTCAGAAAAAAGAAATTGATAGTAAAGAATGAATTTTGGTTCTAACTCGCTCACCACACCATAACAATATCAAGTCGAGAAGACCATCATCGTGTCTCATTGTATACGAATAATCGATCCATGGCGATAAAATATTTCATATCTCATGTTCTCTAGACTTCTTACTTAGAACTGAATTTAGAATCTTTGTTTAAATTCTAATTGTTTTATGTTTATTTGATCTGAAGTTGCGGTTTTCTTACTCTATTAGGTTAATATACTCTTAACTAGAATATACTATTTACCTATGCACTTTGTGTATTAAACATAGTTAAAAGAAGAGAAAAACAGGCAATGATGTGTTCCTGTTCTGTGATCCTGCACGAAAAGGAAACTAGCTAAAGTTTCAGGAACTAATCTTTATGTCATATAATTTTGTATATTCCCTTGATAACACAGCTGGATATCATAATTCAGAGGTTTAGTGTAGTACTTTATGAGATACCATTAGAGCATTTACTATTTTAGTTGGGATTTTCTTATGAGAGATTTTGATAGGCTTCCCATGCTACTATGCTAGCTTTGACAAGTTTTGAACTTCATTCTCACAGGGTTTTAGTGATAAATGCTTGCGACATGCTGTAAATTTTGAAGCTGAGAGAGCATGCAGAAATATTTTTGGCAGAACTCTGAGGTATTATTGGTTTTAATAATCATGATTTTTTGCAGGTTATTTTCTTTCAAGAATTTCGTGGCACAATCTAGCATTAATTCTCTTTTAAGATTTTTCTTAATTCTTTGCAGGTTTAGTAATTTTCTCATACCAAATAATTTTACGCCATACTTTCGGTCAAAGCATAAATTTCCTGAAAAGTTGTTGAAGGGTATAAATGGCTATGAAAAGGTAATTGCTGCAGAGGAGTCACACATGCTTGAAAGTTATAGCAGTTCATAGCATGAGTTCTCATATGGTCAACACACTTCAATAGAAAGCCGGCTCAATTACTTTTAAATTGACCTATTGCATCTCTCACTCCCTCTCGTTCAATCTTTAATGAATTTCTTTGATAACTAACTCTTTCTTTCTGACTCTTTTAGATGCTTGTTGATATTGTATCTGCTGTTTACACTGAAATAGTGATGTTAATTTGTCTCTGATTACAGTCTATTAATTCTAAAGTCCATGTGGCCCTAGAGTGTTTTCCATAGAAAATATGGATGTTTGGTTTCCTAGTTTACTGAAAATTTGGTTTGGTGTTACAACTTGATTCTTTTGTAGGAATCAGTTTTCATGGGTTATGATGGTCTTGATGACCTAATTGGCAATAGCAGAGCCAGAGAAAAGTTCTATGAGAATTTTAAAGTCGAAAGTATTGATTTTGATGCCTCATCGGCATGTAAACAATTCCCTTCCATCTCTTTGGGTTCTTCCCCAACTGTGGAACTGTATGATGGACCTGCATTCTTTTCTCAAACCACAGAATCCTTGGGGCCTCAAATTCTTGAAGGATGCATTCCTAGTCGTATTGATGCAAACTGGGTCGATTATATCCTGGAAGAAAAACCCGTCAAATCTACTATTTATTCTCAGTTACCTGAATGGAATGCAGAACCAAGAAATGCCACCCAATTTACTGCAGATATACCTTGCAGCAATGCTGGCTCTGAGACCCAATTAACTGCTGCCTCAGTAGCAGAAATCCTTGACACATCTATCAACTGCATACCTGGGTTGACCAAACGCCAGCTCAGTCTGCTAGAAAACAGTGGTTTTTTCACGGTGTGACATCTGAAAATTATTTGGGAATAGTTGCATTTAGCTTTAGATGTCAAAGCCTGATGGATCTCTCTTTCTACTTGTAGTTGCGGAAACTGCTACATCATTTTCCACGCACCTATGTTGATTTACAGAATGCTGAGGTGGAAATTTATGATGGTCAGTACTTGATTTTCGTTGGGGAAATAAAGTCTTCAAGGTCAGGTTTCTAGAATTCGGTCAATTCTTTTAATGTTCTGAAAATCAACTTATCCTTGATTCTTCATATTTATGTAAATTATCTCTTCAATTGTGGTGATCTGACTTATAACAAAAATTTCCTTTAGATTGTTGTTAGTATTTGTGTAGATTCTAACATAGCAAAATTATCCACCCAGGGGAATTCGGACTAGTGGTTCATTAGCATTTCTGGAGGTTATTGTGGCTTCTGAGGTTTCAGATATTGAGCCAACTTCTAATGGAACACTTGATGAAGCAGAGAAGAGAAGGAAAAGAACAATATATTTGCATTTGAAGAAATTTTTCCGTGGTGCCCGCTTCACATGTACACCTTTTCTCAGAAGTATTCAGGGAAAGCATAGGGAGGGTGATATTGTGTGCGTTAGTGGAAAGGTGAGTAGTTCAAATAAGCAAATCTGTAATTCAACATTTACTTGACCAGTTTTAGCTTCTGAGCCGTAATCATTTCTGCTGGAGTTAACTTTTAAATTTAGATTAGCTAATTGATAAATTATATTAAAAACTGAGTTGCTATAGCTATAGAGCCCAGTGGAAATTGAAATCCCGTTAGAAAGTTCAGCTGTCTGATTGATCTGGTCCTTGAGAATCCAAGGACTAAAACCATTAACTAAATTTATCCACCAAAATTGTTAGTAGAGGAAATCAAAGAAGGGTTAGTCTACCGTTTGAAAGTTTGTAAGCCTTCCATAATTGCCAATTTGTGGAAGGGTGGCAGGGGTCATAGCTGGTTCCATTAGCTTGCATGTGGTAGGTTGATTATGAGTTTCTATTTGGCACAAAAGAATATTACCTTTGATTGGCTAAATAGTCTAGAGAACCACCCTACAAAGGAATTTCTCATTAACCTATACACACTGTTAAAACTGCTTCCAATGCATGACTTACTCATAAAATGTTGATTCTTTCTTGTAAGGTGCGTGGCATGCATAATAAGGATCACTTTGAAATGAGGGAATACAGTATTGATGTTGTTAATGATAAAGGAGATTCATGTGTTTTTGCAAAAGGGAGACCTTATCCAATTTATCCCTCAAAAAAAGGTCTTAGCCCTGAGTTTATCAGGGATATTATTTCAAGGTTTGTATCCTGGAATTCTTTATCTCTTAACTATTCCTCTGTTATTAGTTTCCGCTTATCTATATTTAGCTCCACAAAACAGTTTTTTCAATTGGATTTGGTTTTTAGATTCTCCACTTTAGTTTCCCTAGTATTGTTTTGCGATTTTTGTTTCAGTCCACCAGACTAGCACCATTTTTGAAAAGGAGAATGTATTCTATTTTTGGGACAGCAAATTTATTGCTTCATGGAATTTGAACACCTACCATGGTTATATATGGACAAGTTGAGGATTGAAACTGTTTTCATTCTTGTGAAGCAAAAGAGGATTAACAATCTTAACATTAATAGTGATGACAAACACCATTACTGGATTCTATTGCCATGTGGCTTTATACTTATACTCTGCTCTGTCAAATGGGATATATTGATGTATTGATGTTTTGCCTCCTCTCTGTAACTTTTCACTAAGATGGTAGATGCAGTGTGCATTGTCTATTACTCATTTGCTTAGTAAGAAATATTTTTGCATTCTGGTTACAGTATGTATTCCCTCTTCTAATTCGATGAATATTTACATTTTTTCAGAGCTCTAAAGACATTGCCAGCTTATCTGGATCCTCTACCTAAGGATGTTACTCAGGATTTTCAACTTGTCTCCCTCTCTGAAGTATGTAGACTGGTGTTTGAATCTTGCTATATTTTCACGTTTTTCTTGTTTTGAGGGTGAATATTACAGAATGGGGTTTTCTAAATGGAAATTGTGTATCTTGCTTATTGCCCTTTGGGACACATCTTACCATGATTCTTTGTGGTGGTTGGCACGTAAAGAAATATCTCTCATAAGCTGTCCATAACGTGTGACTGTGACCCCAAGGTTTAGGTAGGGCAAAAGAACGAAGAAACCATAAATAATCTTTGGTTGATGATGATGGCAATGTTATTGCTTTGAAAGTACACATGATTTTGTGCCATTACTCCAGTTTGAGATATGTCGACTAGCTTTTCAAACCACGCTTTACGTTTCCAAGTTATACCATTCATCTTCATCCTTTGTTGTTAAGGTGTCCTCTTATTATGTTGAGGTCTATTCCTAAAGCTGTTAAAGATTTCCCATGATTGTTTCATAATGGGAATTTTATTTTCTGATTTGTTTATCTTCCCCATCAGTTGTCACAGCTGCTTTGTCAAATGTCGTTATGCATTTAATTAAAGGAAAAATGTCCATGTTTCAGTCTTGCCTTCACACTAATTGCACATGAGCATTGATTGAAGGAGCCAAAAGAACATACCTATACCTTGGGTCTAGAAGAGAGGTGATAATCATGTTTTTCAAGTTTTGTGATCACATTTATCACGTCTTTGAATATGCACATTAAACCTGTGTTTACACATCTTCAGAGAATAACAAGAACTAGACCAGAAATAATATTGGTTACATGATAAGTAGCAGTATTTGAAGATGCTTTAACCTATGTAATTGTTAAGTTTTTCGTCTACCTCTCGCTCATCAAACTTTACTTCTATATTAGATCTTTAGCACATTTGCATGAGTTATTCACTTTAATGTCCTGATATTATTGGAAACTAACATTCACTTATTGGTATATATTGAAATTGCATGAGTGATGCAGGCGTATATTGGAATTCATCAGCCCACTGATTTGAGCATGGCTAATATAGCTCGCAGAAGGCTTATATTTGATGAGTTCTTTTATCTTCAGGTAATGGTGACATGTTCATGGTATCCAATTCACTTCTTTATTATCCTTCTTTCGAATGAACTTTTGACACTCTTCATCACTGGCTTGATCATATTGGATTAACTGTGCGAAGCTTTCACGAGTCATTTTACATATGCAAATTACTATATTGAGAGAATACCTTTCACCTGGTGCTCCAGGGATTTTGTTTGCTCCAGCAAGCTATCACACCTGTGCTACTTGAAAAGTTAAATGCTCGGTGTTTTGAATATTTCCCTTCTTTAATATTCTGTTTTCAGTTGGGAAGGTTATTCCAAATGCTAGAGGGTCTTGGTACAAAACCTGAAAAGGATGGATTGCTTAAGAGATACATGAATCCCGATCTGAACACTATAATTAAGGAAGAATGGTCCAGTATCACAAAAAACCTCATGAAGGTTCTTCCATATACATTAACATCCAGTCAGCTAGAAGCCACTTCTGAGATTATATGGGATCTAAAACGACCAGTGCCAATGAATAGACTACTACAGGTTTGGATATATCCATTTCATCTAAATCCATTTTGTGATTTTCTATTCTGATTTGAAAGCCAGTATCCAATCTTTCTGGTATCTATTTTATGAAAATTTCACTGTGTCCAAACAGCGTTCTTTCATCTCATGGAGTTTAAACATCTTATGAATAAACTTTTTCTAGAATTACTTTTTCATCTCATATGCATGGATATCAAGCTTCCTTCTGACGCAAGTGAAACATGTACAGGGGCAAACGCTCTACTGTTTCACTATCAGTAAGCAGACTTCTGGAAGTTTATTGATAAACTACACCTATCTTAAATTTAACTAAATTTATTGTTACATATTCCCCTACTGCTTGTTTACAAATAATACATATCCAACATTTAAGTAAATTTATAGTTCTGTATACCTTTACTCCACCCTGTTCACTGATGTATTCTTTTGTTCTTCTCATCCACTTTCTTTGCTCTCTGTATTTTGGGCCTTCATAGGGTGATGTTGGATGTGGAAAGACTGTTGTAGCATTTTTAGCGTGCATGGAGGTAATTGGCTCCGGATACCAGGTGACTATTTATGACTTTTACTTCTGCATTTAGTTTTACTCTGTAAAATGAGATTATATATTTGACAATGATTACTCTACCTCCAGGCCGCTTTTATGGTTCCAACAGAACTGCTAGCCATCCAGCACTATGAGCACCTTCTTGGTTTGCTTGAGAAAATAGAAGCCAACAATAAACCTTCAGTTGCTCTATTGACAGGTTCAACCCCAACAAAGCAAGCAAAATGTATTCGAGAGGTAGTGTCTAGTGAGGACACAGGTTCTCTTCGATTATTTCTGACATAGCCATATGATTTCATCTTTTGCTAACTGTTGTTTAGGGTCTTAAAACTGGAGATATCTCAATGGTCATTGGAACTCATACTTTAATAGCTGAAAAGGTGGTATTTTCAGCTTTGAGCATTGCTGTTGTAGATGAGCAACATCGTTTTGGGGTTGTTCAGAGAGGACGCTTCAACAGCAAGGTGGCTCTTTGCTTCATAACAAAGCTTCATAACTTTTGTTCGGTGTTTTTAAAGAAGATATGCTGTGTGTAAATATGCTTTCATGTATGCTGAAACAGCTTATCTGTATTAGTAAGTTCTCCACCCTCCTTATGTCAAGATAAGTTTACATTGAGATGCTATCTATTGGTTTTCAAATGGAATTGCAGTGAACTGATTCTAAAACGTAAGTTCAATATTGTGGTTTTGGCAGAACTTCTGATTTATGGAATTTTGTGTGGTTAAGAATCCATCTGAGCTTCAAAATATTATTGTTAATATTTAACGTGTGCAGCATTCACTGAAGTGCTATTGTCATTTTATTATTATTATTATTTTTTTTTTTTTGGGGTGGGGGCGAGGGCGGGGGAGAGTTGCATGGGTGAGTATGTTTTGGGGTTCTATGACCTTATTTATAAAATTAAGATGTGTCCTCCACTTTACTTGATCATCGTAAAAAATCTTCTGCTTCATTGATCATCTTTATCTGATTTGACTCAAAGCTCCCACATCTGAACCCAGCTCCATGGACAATGCTTTCTTACCCTAGAGAAAAGTCGAATTGATCGTATTAACTGGTCATTTTAAATGGGATCAAAGATCTTGTTTCATCTTTTGGGATGTTCTTCTTAGGCTTTGTGACCAATCATCATATTGAATGCACTGATTAACTCATGATTATGCAAAATTTATATTTTTATAAAAGCTCATTATTTTGCAGTTATATTTCAACAATATAACTTCGCAGCTGATATCAAGTAGTTCGGAAGACCCTTTGAACAATAATGTCAGCATGGCTCCACATGTTCTGGCAATGTCGGCCACACCAATTCCGAGGTCGCTTGCTTTGGCGTTGTACGGAGACATGTCCTTGACTCAAGTATATGCTCTTTTACTTGGTTTGAATCATCAATAATTTTTTTTTCTCTTCCATATTTCATAAATGCCTCTGAAATTGAAAGCTCTTATATTTCTCAAGTCTGAACTATTTTTATTGGCACCTGCATTCTTGGGTAGTCTTAGTTGTCTCATATATCTGAAGTCTTGAAAACTAAAATTTGGTGTCTGAACCTTTTCATTTGTTCAAGTTTTTTGACAAAGACATGGCTTGACTTGTGGACAATTAGCATATTTTGCGTAAATTGGTTTCCTAATCTTCCAACTTCTAGAAGTTGTCCCGTTTCAGTTTTCCTTTGTTTCAAGTAAAGTAGCTTGGAATATTTAAAAATGAATTAATAATTGGATGGGGCAAGAACAGTATAATAATAATGAAAATAAGTATGGTATCAGCAAATCATGCTACCTGATGATTCTATAATTTTACTTTACTCCTGCTATCTTTCCATTCCAGGATTCTCATAAAACTAATAAAGTTCTCATACATTCTCATATACTGTATTTTTCATTAATAACAGATTATGGGTTTACCTCCTGGAAGAAAACCTGTCCAGACTCATGTTATTGAAGGAAATGAAGTTGGAATTGAGAGGGCTTACCAGGTAAACTTTTAATACTAACAATTCCATTCTTGACGCTTTAAAATATTATTGATGATTCATACAAATGTAGCACTTTTCACTAAGTTGCTTATATCTTGAGAGTACTGTTGCTGTAATATATTAAGGTCAACCCCCGAAGAAACATAGCCATCATTTTCAAGGTGCAGAGAGTTTTCCCACAATTCATAACAAAAAAGAGGAAAGATAATATTGGGAAATCCCTTATATGTAGCAAACTGTATCTAAAATCAAAAGAAATGCCTTGATGCATATTGCACACTTGAGTTTGGATGTGACATCAAAACATTTCAATTTTGTGGTCTCATTATGTCAATACGAAGAAATAGGAGTTACTTAAGGTGTTGTAAGCTAGTCATGCTACGCTTGCAATTACTGTTGGGTGGAGAAGTGTTGGTCAGTCCATCGCACATAGTGTCTTGTCACTTCAGTTTTCAGTCCATTTTCATACTATTGGAAACCAACCTATCAAGCCTTGTCACTTACGCCCCCATGTCGCAAGTGGATGTTTGGAACTTATCTGATTTGCATTATTTGCTATTGCAAATACTATTAATTGTTTTATGAATATATGATAAATGTTTTAAGGTGGTCTCAGGCCCTCAATTGACTTGATTTAATTGGCGATTAAATTGGATTTGGAAGACCACAAAACTTATACTTCAGTGTATCAATGATTTGACTAGCTCTTTTGATAGTAGATGTGCTACTATATGGTCTGGTCTTATAAATGTCCTAGTTATTTCATAGGTTTTTGTGACCATGTCAATATGACCTTAGTTAAAGTTTTGCTTAATTTAGGCATAAGATGCATTAGTTTCTTACAAAATAACTTTTGGGAGTGCCACATTTTACTCCAATAATCTGTTTGATCATACAATACATTGTGCAGATGATGTTGGAGGAACTAGAAGGAGGGGGTAAAATATATCTTGTGTATCCAGTGATTGAGCAGTCTGAACAATTGCCTCAACTTCGTGCTGTTTCCACTGGTTTCGAAACTATTCCCAAGAAGTTCCCTGGTTATAAATGTGGGTTGCTACATGGAAGAATGAGAGGCGATGAGAAGGATGAAGCATTGAGGCAGTTCAGATCTGGAGAAACAAAAATTCTACTTTCCACACAAGTGATTGAGATTGGGGTTGATGTGCCAGACGCATCGATGATGGTTGTTATGAATGCTGAGAGATTCGGGATTGCACAACTCCATCAACTCCGAGGTAGGGTGGGACGTGGAGTGAGGAAGTCGCAGTGTATCTTATTAGCTTCCCCACCCTCCAGCCTAAAACGGTTGCAGGTTCTGCAAGAATCATCGGATGGATTCCACCTTGCGAACATGGACCTCATCCTTCGTGGGCCGGGTGATTTGCTGGGTAAGAAGCAGTCGGGGCACCTGCCGGAGTTTCCCATTGCTCGGTTAGAGATGGATGGGAATATTCTTCAAGAAGCACATGTTGCTGCATTGAAAGTTCTGGAAAGTTCACATGATCTGGAGAAATATCCTGACCTGAAAGCTGAAGTGAGCATGCGACAACCGCTTTGCTTTCTAGGAGACTGACTAATCCACATCAATCCATCATCTCTTTTATTTGTAAATACCTTTTTCATCAACTAAAATGCTAATTTATTTAGAAAGAAGGTTATATAGCAGATATTGTGTCTATTACCATTGAGTGATACTTGTATGCCACGGGGGCACGGTGCTCCGAACTTAACCATCATATGGTGTTACATATGTACTCTACAGGTTATATGTATTATCTTCAGGTATTATATGTATACTTTTATATACATGTGATACATATAAGAGTATATATATAATACCAAGAAACGTAACATATGTGGAGTATATATATAACATCTGAAGAGCATGTGTATAACACCTAGATCCGTGTCCCTATGTGCTTCAGGAGCATATAAGTTTTTGTCATTACCCATAGAAAAGGAATTTGTTCAATTAATGATAAGTGTGATGAGGTCATGAAACTAAGATATCATCGTTTGTTGACTCTTTCCCATTCTGACTACTTCGGTCCTAAGAGTTCGATCCATAAAGCTGGTCCAAAAAAATTTAATGAATTGTTAGAAAATGCTAAAATGTCCACGGTGGGCAGTTTTTAATATGTTCATCGCTAACGTGTAATGATCTTGTTCACTCGTTATATGAAAAGTGAAATTAATTGATATGTTGAATCTTTAACACGTCAGCGGTGGACACATATTAACGTGCCCACGGTAGGGTAGGGTAGCAGGACTGATGAATTGTATCAATGATTATTCTTCAAGATCCAGAGTTGCTCAATATTTACTCATTACTCCGGTATATATAAAGGTTGGAAGAGAGATGTATATTTTCAGTGTACAATGAATTGTCCTAAATTAAAGTTGTGTTTTCTTAATAACAATGATTATCGCTATTTTGTTTTCCCTTAGCTTGTCCTCCATATACAAGAGTTGGCATATGGGGCCTGTATGGGTTGGGAGTGGGAAGTCCAGTGGGCCGAAATCGTTGCATGGAACGAACCCAACATGATCTACTAATTCAGAATAATTAATTACATCCCTCCAAACTAGTGTCGAATCACAAAAGGAAATAAAATAAAATAAATTCTGATTGCGAGAGAAAAAAAAATCAGAATATTGACCCTCAGTCTTAAAGCTAGATTTTGTTCTCCAGTGGAGATTAAGGATTGGTTAGCAAGCATAGTTTATTTAGAAATTAAGTATCTGCAAGTCTCATGCATTAATAATTATAAATGTCAAATTTATGATGGTAAAGAAGACTTTTCTGGTCCAAGTAGAGAACATTATTATACTTAGTGGGGTTGGGAACAGCAAATAAAAGGAAAAGGCAAAGGCATCAATTTTTTCTACAAAGGTCTTTTATGTTACTCAATCATGAATATGTGGGATTCATATTTTTGGTGTATGCATGAACATGAAAATGGAGATGTTGACATGTTTTTTTACTATTTATTTACTACTTTAAACCCTAGTTACTTATTTTCATATGTTGAAATGTAATATGTACAAATAAATAGATGCATGTAGGCTCCTCATGATATGGAATTTCATACCATCTTTTCTCTTCTTTCAGGTAATAAAGTATGATACTTTTTTGTGGATCGAGTTGACAGATGGACATTGAATTCTAAATCATTTTCTTATATATATTAATCCTCCATATATACATTTAACGTACGAGTATCAGCACATGAGTTGCATGCGGATGATGAATTTTTAAATTAAAAATATTATATTACTATTAATCGACTTAAATAATAATTTTTTATTAGGATATACAATCTATATTAAATTAAAAAAATCTAATAAATTAAAGTCCTTATATAATAGAATCCTACTTATAATAGAATTCTATATGATTTTGGTTTAGAATTCTAATGTAAAATTATTTAAATATAAAAATAATAAATTACTATTATAACCTTAAATAAAATCTTTTATAAGGATATATTAGGAAATTCATATTTTGTAAGACATATTCATACTTTTATATAAGTAAAATAGATATAGGTAAGACGTTTAAATGAATTTGGTGCATGATGATTGAGATGAAAAGGTAACTAAGTTAAGATAAAGAGGATGAAGAGAGTATATAAATAAATTAAAATTTAGTTGGAGATTAAGTATGAAAATTAAGCATAATATGGGAGACAAGAAAAGGGTTGATTTGAAACGACATTTATATAGGATTGACATGGTTTAAAACATGCCATGTCCTGATTTGGTTGAACGATAGAATCCAATTTGAGTTGACAAATAATGGGGTTATTTTCCTTAATGAAATTTGGTACAAAAAGGGCATATAAAATATTTAGATTTAAAAGAGTAAGAGTGGGCCCACGTAGAAGATGCAAAATCACATGTAAGAGTGAGTTAACGGGTAGATGTCCAGATTATATATATATATATATATATATATCCATCACACACACACACACAGCGAGAGTAGTCTACTCTATCTAACCTCAAACTCTCAGTACTCCATCGATCGATCAGAAGATGATAAGCTGGCACGACCTGTATGTAGTCCTGACAGCTATGGTTCCCCTGTACGTGGCCATGATCCTGGCCTACGGCTCAGTCCGGTGGTGGAAGATATTCACACCGGATCAGTGCTCCGGCATTAACCGCTTCGTGGCGGTGTTCGCCGTCCCCCTTCTCTCCTTCCACTTCATCTCCCAGAACGACATCTACGCCATGAACTTCCGGTTCATCGCCGCAGACTCCCTCCAGAAGGTGATAATGCTCTTCGTCCTCGCCCTCTGGGCCAACCTCACCAACAACGGCACCCTGGAGTGGTCCATAACCATCTTCTCCCTCTCCACCCTCCCCAACACCCTGGTCATGGGCATCCCCCTCCTCATCGCCATGTACGGTGACTACGCCGGCTCCCTCATGGTCCAGGTCGTCGTCCTCCAGTGCATCATCTGGTACACCCTCCTCCTCTTCCTCTTCGAGTTCCGCGGCGCCAAGATGCTCATCATGGAGCAGTTCCCCGAGACCGCCGCTTCCATCGTCTCCTTCAAGGTCGACTCCGACGTCGTCTCCCTCGACGGCCAGGACTTCCTCGAAACCGACGCTCAGATTGGCAATGACGGCAAGCTTCATGTCACCGTCCGGAAATCCAACGCCTCCAGGCGCTCTTTCGGCCTCTCCGGGATCACCCCCCGCCCCTCCAATCTCACCGGAGCTGAGATTTACAGCCTCAGCTCTTCCAGGAATCCCACCCCCAGGGCCTCCAATTTCAACCACTCTGATTTCTATTCCATGATGGGGATGGGGAGATTGTCCAATTTCGGCAACTCCGATACTGGTAGGATGTCCAATTTCAACGTGGCCGATTTGTATTCTGTTCAATCATCAAGAGGCCCAACTCCGAGGCCATCCAATTTCGAAGAAAACTCTGCGCCGGGAGCTCTGATCAACTCCCCCAGGTTCGGCTACTTCCCGGCGCAACCTGCGCCGCCGGCCTCATATCCCGCGCCCAATCCTGAGATCGCTTCAGCGCTGCCCAAAACTGCCAAGCCCAATCAGACGCAACAGCAGGCCGGAGGTAAAGCCAATCACGACTCCAAAGAGCTTCACATGTTCGTGTGGAGCTCAAGTGCGTCTCCGGTGTCAGAAGTCGGCGGGGGCGGCGGCCTGCACGTCTTCGGGGGCCCTGATTTTGGTGCTTCGGAGCAGTCAGGTCGGTCTGATCCAGGTGCAAAGGAAATCAGGTTGATGGTCAGCGATAATCCTCAGAATGGGGAGGCCAAAGGTGAATACTTTTTGTCCACATATATATATATATATATACTCTATCTCCGTGTTTACAAGGTGCTTGATTATTTGCTTGTTTGGCACTGTGACAATGAAGGTAGCGGGGACCCTGCAGGTCGAGAGGACTTCAGCTTCGTGGGTGCAGATGAGAAAGACAAAGAGGACACAGCTAAACTCGGGCCCAACTCCACCTCTGAGCTTGACCCAAAGATGACCGGAGCTGGAGCTGGAGCTGGAGCTGGAAAGCTCATGCCACCTGCAAGCGTCATGACGCGCCTCATCTTGATCATGGTTTGGCGGAAACTTATCCGAAACCCCAACACCTACTCCAGCCTCATCGGCCTTATCTGGTCCTTAGTCTCTTACAGGTAATGAAGCTAGCTACTACAAGTTGAACAATTCAGTACTCGATTAACGGTAGTACTGAGCAAATGTGGTGTTTCTTATTTCAGGTGGCATCTTCACATGCCTAAAATTATCGAAGAATCAATCAAAATACTCTCTGACGCTGGTCTGGGAATGGCTATGTTTAGCTTAGGTGAATTAATTAATACTCATCCATTATTCAGACATCATTTAATTCTTCAAAATCTCACATCTTTAGACATATATATATATTTGGGTGGTGGTTGGCTTGGAATGGCTATGTTTAGCTGCTCCTTGTAAAAAAGATGGAATTTTGACCATCCACTCTATTAGCAGTACCATTTTGCATTAAATATTGGAAATGGGGCCGATGAGCAGTGTCTGTTTGCGGTCGTTAGTAAGCTTAGTGGATGCTTTAATGAATGGGTGGTGTAGCTAAGGTGGTTGGGATATATAATTGACTAATGATCAAATTGGCAGGTCTGTTTATGGCCCTTCAACCCAAGATCATCGCATGTGGGAACACGGTGGCTACCTTCTCCATGGCCGTCAGGTTTCTGACCGGCCCCGCCGTGATGGCAGCTGCCTCCATTGCCGTTGGCCTACGTGGCACCCTTCTCCACGTAGCCATTGTACAGGTCAGCCATAATATTCATGCACTTAATTTGCATTAATTAATATACACTTATGAATATTCATACCTTGTATTATAATCAATCCAACAGGCAGCACTGCCACAAGGGATTGTTCCCTTTGTTTTCGCTAAAGAGTACAATGTTCATCCCCAAATTCTTAGCACCGCGTAAGCAATTCAATCCAACTCTATATATCCCCTGATCAATCAATCTTAGGCTAACATTAATTACATTTACAAATCTCAGGGTCATATTTGGAATGCTGATCGCGCTGCCTATCACGCTCGTTTATTATATTCTTCTGGGCTTGTAACTACTTTTTTGCATGGGTGGTTGAATGAAGAAGCAAGTAATCAATTAACAAACATTCACAATGCTGGATATATTGATCATGATGAGGTGAGTGAAGAAGGAAGTGGTGATGCATACTAGTAGTATAGATGTTGTGTGCTTATTCCCAGGACATTGGAACAGCAGAAGAAGATCAAATAATATTTGATTTAGATGATTGGGATGATGCCCCCAGTTTGAGACAACACAAATATAATCCATGCAGGATATAATATTATACTTGTGGAGGGGGACATTGCTGAGGAAATCAGGGAACTTAATTATTTAGTCTTAATCTTTTCATTATCCCATATATAAATATATTTATGTCTCCTCCTGTCCATTGTATTCGTTTTTGTTGCTTTCTCCACCATGTAAATTTCTTTAGATAATGGTTAGTTATTTAAGACTTGTGTCCTAATTGATCATTGTTTTTAGTGAGACCTTTTCCCCAACTTTGTATCTATCTTATTCTTTTGTCAAGACTTCTTTTCTTTTTTCACTTGTATTATTTCAGTTCGTATTTTAATGTTATATGGTTGTGCATGAATTCAAAGTGCTGATTAGATGTTGAACTTCTCAACAGAGAGAAAAAAAAAAAAAAAAAAGAGAGAGAGAGAGACAGTTTTTGGGTTGTAAAAAGAAAGTCAAAAGGGAGAAATTAGGATCCTAGACTAGGAAGTAGGGTAGGTATGGTTCCATAATTCAAAAGCCTTCTTTTTATGTAAGAAAAATACTCGCACGTGACTCAACACATGAGTGCATTGAACATGTCACAACTCATTCTCTGCATCGAACATGTCACAACTCATTCCCTCTACTTTTTTCTTTTATACTAATCCCTCCGTTTTTACTAATCCCACGTTCCATCTTGACTACTTGTCATTTTAGTTTGTCTCAACTGAATTTGTCATCCATAAATAAAAATAAAAATCAAATATTAATATCGTCATATTTCATACTTATTACAAAAATGTCACTTAAAAGCAAAAAACAATTTTAAAATCTCACAAAAGTCAAACACTCATATCTCTATATTTCATCACCCTTATTACAAAAATGTCACTCAATTATCTTAAAAAACAATAATCAACTGATTTTTCTTAACCTCTGATCTAGACAAGTTCAATCGAGAAGGAGGTAGTATATACTATATTTTGTAGGGTTGGTGTATACATAATTGGAGAAGAATTGAGATCTATTTAACAGTGTTTTTGAGATAAATATTGAAATAAATACTAATAATTGAGATGTAATATAGACTAAAAAGTAAACTTTATAATCATATAAAATCGAGAGAGAGAGAGAATTAAGTGTCATTCCAAAATCAAAATGGAGCGTCTTCTCTGATTTTGATGTATGCTTGCATGTTTCATTTTCCTGGGAATAAATTAAATGAATGAATAGATTGCCAAAAACCGAGGAGCATTTTTCACAAAAGTTGGTTGACTATTTAGAATAGTTACTGAGAAAAGAAAGGAACGCCATATTGGTTTGTCATGCCACTCTAATTATCCCTACTCCTTTACAAAATTTCCATACAAGTGAAGTTGAGTTGCATTGCGAGGGACAACTAATAATGTCATTCTCCGTACCAAATTTCAATTCTCTTTTGATTAAGGATGGATGATATATATAAACTCCTCTTATCTAATCATACACCCCTTAATCAATTAGAACATGCATTCATAATATTTCAATAAAAATTTACTCGAAGCACAAGATTTGAAGTGCTTATAATCCAAATGAGATTAAACGAGATAGGAATCCTCAAAAGATATGGAAGAGAAATGGTGAAATGAATTAAAGAGGTTGGAATGTAGTGAATACTACTAATTTGGAGGAGAGAGAGAGGAGAGAGAGATGGGGAAATGGAGGAGTCTCGTAAGATGGTGCGATGTCGTATTGGAGGGGAACAGAGGCAGCTCATCTCGAAGCTTAGGACTTCACGCGATCCGCCAATTAATGGGGTAACGCGCGAGCCCATATGCTTAATCTTATGGGGAAAACCTAAATGTCCTTTTTGACCACCCTCTTTCCAAGGTTCACTTGGCTTCATGCCACATCTATGGAGGGGTATTTCAGGAAGATCACCCCAACATACCCCACTTCTAACCCCTCTCTTTCATGCACCGCTTTTTTTCAAGAATAAATCGCTTAAAACGGATATTTCTGTCACACACAAGTTTTTGTAATTTATATAATTTCTTGTTGAAATCCAGACTAGTATTATGTAACAAAATATAAAATTATATATTGAATTGAAAATTAAATCAGTTGCTTTGATTAACATGATTTCAAAGGCACAGATAATTGGTGTAAAATCAATCAATTTTCTATTAAGAAATTTGATAGTGCATGTCTCACTTTTTTCTCACATAACATATAGATAAATATCTCCATAGTACAAACACTTCATCCCTTATCCTTTTCGCCTTTATGTCCATCTCTTTGGATCCTACGACTCAATCATCCTATATGAATTTGATGACTTAATTTAACTCAAACAGATCTAAGGCTGCATTTGGATTGAAGATCATTTGAGGAATTAATGACTCGAAGTTCATATTAGAGACTAAACACATGATTAATTTGATATTATCATGTTTCAATTGATCATATGAATTCAAATCCATGCATCAACTTCTTTTCTTGAATTAATTTTAGAAACATTTTTCTCTTTGCACCTAATTTCTGGAAATATATTGAAATACATATATATTAATATATTTCAAAAGACTCAATCTAAATTAATTTGCAATTACCTTTGTTGTTGTTGTTGTTTGCCTTAGAAACACTAAGGTCCCTCTCAATGTCTCATGCTTTTGCTTTCATACCTACACCAATATTCTCTTAGCCCGATTTATAATAATGGAGTAACATGCATCATTCCATCTCATATCTTGATTTCTTGTGTATACCCAAAATACCATATATTTGTTTTTAACCTTAGAATTTTTACTACCATGTTGAAGTATATATCAATTCCTCTTTATATTTCATTTTTTCAAGTGCATCTAGCTTGTTCATTCGATGAACGTACCACGTCCGGTTTCATGATATATCAATTGCACGTACGAGATGGAATACACATGATGAAAAACCATTCTAGAGGAGGTTAAAATAGCAGATAAAATAGAGTATAATTAAAGGAGCTAGAGGGATCGAGGGTGTCATGCAACTTCAATCAAGGTTGCATATCTATTACCTATATAAAAGTATGAATATTTCTTACAAAATAAGGATTGCCTAATATATCTTTATTAAATATTATTATTTAAGGTTATAATAGTAATTTAGGATTTTTATACTTCAAATAATTTAATATTAGAATTCTAATCCAAAATCATATAGAATTCTATTTAAGTAGGACTCTAATTTAATGTAGATCATATATCCTTATAAAAGATTATTATATAAGATCTTAATAATAATTTAATATATTTAATTATTTGCATAATTTTATATTAGAATTTCTAATATATATATATATATATATATTTGTTTTTACATTATTATTAATAATTGGGAAAATTTCAAATTTGGTACCCGAAAATAGGGTTTATTTTAGATCGGGTACCCCAAAGTTCAACTTAATCAATTAAGTCCCTCAGTTTTACCAAATCAATCAGAATTGGTCCCCACCGTTAAAAAACTGTCCAATCAAACGGAAGTTAACTGCCAGAAAACGAATTAGAGCGAAAATTAATTTTCTAACCCTAATTTCTTCCTCAATTCTGAACTTCAAGATCCTCAACCTTTGTTTGCAATGTCCCAAAATAGCGAGTCTTCCTTATATTCAAGCTGAAATTCTTCAAAGAGGCTTCAAACACAGCAGCATTGTAAATGTGGATTTGACTTGCCTTTGAAGACCTCTTGGTCGATAGATAATCCAGGGAGGAGATATTGGTGTTGCCCAAATTATGGGGTAAGGTTTATTATCATTTTTTTTGACTTCGAATTTCCAATGAATTTCTGTTTTTTTTTTTTTTTCTTGTTTGGCCGAATCTGAAACATCATGTTTTGTATATGGCAATGCAAAAAGTAAGGTATTGTGGAGTGTTCAAATGGTTTGATGATGAAATCTGTGTTAGGTCCAAAAGCATCATCCCTGGATTGTTGAGAAAATGTGACAGGCTTGAGGAAGAAATCAATGAAGGGAAGAGAATGGCTAAGAGCAATGAAAGGAAAATGAAGGATGAAATCAGTACTTTGGAGAAAAAGTACAAATTTGCAAAGAAGTTTGTTGTAATTTTGATCATTGTTTTGTTTGTGGTTTATAATGTGTAGAGGAGTATGATGAATGGATGTTGGATGTATAATTTTCAGTTTTTGGATGTTGGATATAAAATTTCTGGCAGTTAACTTCTGTTTGATTGAACGGTTTTTTAACGGCGGGGACCAATTCTGATTGATTTGGTAAAACTGAGGGACTTAATTGATTAAGTTGAACTTTGGGGTACCTGATCTAAAATAAACCCTATTTTCGGGTACCAAATTTGAAATTTCCCTTAATAATTTTATGTTAGCTAGAATCTTACTTTGAATTTTATTTAATAGTTGCATGTTAGAATATATCATGATTTTATTCATACAATTGTAATAAAATAAGGCAAATAATTATTTGTATACATTATATAATAGTTTAGTAACGTATCTCCTGTTTTTACGACTTCTTTTATTTTTTCTTAATTTTTTTAACATGAGTAAAGACATTTACTCTTCAAGTAATTTTATATTACAATTACGAGTAATATCAATTTAGTCCTTTAAGTTAGGTCATTTCCATTTTTGGTGCATCAAATAAGTTTTCCAATTTTAGTCGTTTAACTATCGATATTTTCAATTTTAGTTTTTTTTTGTCGGAACAACCAAAATTGCTGACGTGGCCACAGGAAAATCTGACGTGATCGTTGGAAAATCAGACGTGGCAATCGGAAAATCTGATGTGGCAGTCGGAAGGACTAAAATTAGAAAAAAAATTGATAATTAAAGGATTAAAATTGGAAAGTTTAAACTTGATGCATAAAAAACGGAAAGGGCCTAACTTACAAGACTAAAATTGATATTACCCCTTACAAGTATAACCCCTAATTCCTATATAGAATTTTAATAATTCTGGCTTATACTGTAATCTATTATTTCTATTTGCATGTATTCTTTCAAATTCACCCATTTGGATGCAAAATTTTGAGGAGAAATATGAAATTCTCGGCAGTAAATTCGTTGATGATGTTTGGATAGATATAGATTTGAAATTACTTTCATTTTGAACTATTTTTTGAGTAAAATGAGTGAATTTAAAATTCACCACAACTTGAATGGATTTGAAAATGGAAAGTTTTGGATTTTTGGGGGTATATTTATTGAATAAATAATATCAAATGGGGAATGTGGAGTCACCGTTTCATGTAAACGGGGCCGTTTTTAGGTTAAGGGATTGGTGAGGGCCATAAATACCATCCCATTATTTATAAATAGGGATTCATCATCTCCATCCCATTCCCCAATTTGATCGGAATATCAGTACCTAATAGGGATGGTTACCACTTACCGACAGAGAAATTAGCATCCCTAAGCATATTGTGCAACCAATATTCAAGGCAAAGTTAAATATCTCATTTACCAAAGCAAAAATGTGGTCCCATATTGAAAGAGTCACATCTTATCATACCTCATGTGGTCCCATTCAAAATTGTGGTAGTTTTGTCACTTATTATAGTTTTGTAGTATTTTGGTCATATATGATATTATTATGCTATTTTTGTCATAAATTATAAGAAATGTGGTATAATGGGCTATTATTTTCTCTTATATTAAATAATATTAAATTCTTGGAGAAATTCTTTGGGTATTTACAAGAATGATCGTTTGAATTTTTATTGAAAGTGAATGATAGACAATATATTATTTTTAAAGGAACTACTTGGAAAAAAATGGTTTGTTGGAAGCTAATCAATTTATTAATACAGAGTGTTTGAAGAGTGGATATTTCTTACAAATTTTGAATTGTCTAATATATCATTATTTAAGATTATTATTTAAAGTGATAATAGTGATTTAGTAATTATAATAATTTTAAATATATGTAATTTTAATAAACTGTAATACAATACTTTTGCATTGCATGAACTCTCCCAAATCCATCTACATTAAATAATCCTAATCTTATATCATATATATAATCATAATATTAACTCTATACATGTAATTTAATGATTTAATCTATATATATAAAAGCAGAATATTCTGCCAAAAATAGTTACAATAAATGTCACATTTATTATATATTTCCATTCTAAGCAATCATTAATAACTTTTATTTTCAATTTATCAATAAACAAATACATAAATATTAATATTTAATACATTTAATTTTATATCTATTGTATAGGAACTCAAAAAAAAAAAGTAAATAAATAAATTTATCTATATATTTCTATACTATAGTAATAGAGGAAAAATTTGAGATATTTACAGAAATTCTATTTTCTCAACAAAAAAGTGTCACATCAACAATATTTTTATTTTGCATTTCTTATTATTTAATCCATTCAATTTATAACATATATATTGTATTAGTTTATTCTTATTTTATTAATACAAATTAAGTTATTTTTTATTGAATAATTTCTTATACACCAACAATAGATAATGTTCAAACAATAATTTCAATAATAAATATTAATTTGTTTTGGGATAATTGTATCATATTTAATATAATATAAATTATAAATAAGTGTAACACTATTAAAGATGTGTGTATTTACTGTGAAATTATATGTCATTCTAAGTATTTTTAAATTAATATTGGTAAGTGTCCCATCAACAATTTTTTTTATTTTGCATTTTTTACTATTTAATCCATTTAATCTAATAATATAAATATTGAATTAATTTATTCTCATTTTATCGATCTTAATTAAATTAATTTTTATTGAAGAATTTATTAAAAATCAACAATAGATATTCAAACAATAATTTCAATAATAAATATTAATTTGCATGGGGATAATTTATACCATAATAATATAAATTAATAAATAAATATAACACTATTAAAGATGTGTGTATATGCATATATGTATATCTAATATGTATTTAGTCTGAATTATATGTCATCTTAAATATTTTTTAAATTATCAATATCTCATAATCAAATAAAATTGTAGCATTTTACTTTACATTTAGGACTTCTTATATTTTTATATGAGATTGCACGTTTGAATTTATATGGCTCACCTGATTATTTTAAATTATATGCTTAGTTTCTAATTATATTGTCATCATCATGATCTTAGACTACTACTACATTTTGATTCTGTGTAGAACTTAAATTGTAATGATCAATGTCGTACTATATCAATTAATTTACGTGATACTTATAAAAGAATAATTATTTGTCATTTTCGATGTTAAGCGATATTAATTAAAAACAATCTAATTCAATTTATTTTGAAATAAAAGGTTGAAAATACATAATTGACCGTACTTGCATCAAGTTCCTACGTAAAATTTCTAATTTTTATTGTGTAATGTTTCTATATATACATACTCACACACATGTATTTAATTTAAATAATTGAAATCACAATGTATTTAATTCGTAATTTTTTTTAGTTTTTTTAGTATATTTAATTTAAGTGACTGAAGATATTAGTTGTAACACAGATGATAAAAAAAAATGTTTCGTCTATAATTGTTGTGTATAAAGAAGTTTTTAAAAACTTACAAACTTTACAGGTAGATTTCCAATTTTGATTTGAAGATCATGATATTGATACTTTTGTTTTTAGTATTAACCATAGATTAGTGAATTGAATGTGTATAATATCAATATATTGTTGTGAATTGGATTGTCTTAAGCAAATTTATACTTTTCTTAGTTATTAAATATTATATTGCCTTTTATATACTAAAGATACTTACACTATATTATAAAATAATTAATATTTACCAACATTATATCACAAAACGCGCATCGCGCAGGTGTGAGTACTAGTTTTATATAATTGCCTAAAATTTCCTTATTAAGGATTTGTATTCAAGGTTAAAATAGTAATTTAGTAGTTATAATGATTATAAATACATGTAATTTTAATAACATGTAATTGGAAATTAACAATTTTAGACCTATAACGTGAACCTTTTCCAATTTTGGTGTGCCAACTTTGTCTTTTTCAATTTTGATCCCTTAATTGTTGATTTTTTTCCCCAATTTCAATATTTTTTTGTCGGAATAACCAAAATTGTTGATAAGCTTGAAACTTATTAATCTCTTGATTATTTGTATTTTTTTCCTAGATTTTTATTTGTTAGGATTTGAAGAACCCGAAATTTTAATCTCAACATTAATATGTTATTTTTCATTTTTTAAAACTAAAAAAAAAATTCAACTTCCACGTGCGACGCACATGCTCCATACTAGTACATATATATATGTCACCATATTGATATGAATGGGCTATAAATGGATGAAACATGGCTAGTCCAGTTGGTACCTATGCTGTAATGCTAACTGCAGCCTCGTGAATTAATTAAATTTTTAGCCAAATCAGGTATAGATTGGAGCCTTTTCATATTACTCAATTAATCCATCCATGGATTTGGTTGATTGATCGTGGGATACATTAAATAAAACAAGAAGAATGAATGAATGCAGGCGGCAGTTTCACAAAAATGGTTAAGACAGGGTGATGCATGCTGGAATGAATCGTATAACAAGAAAAGAGACCAATCGGGCCGGGTTAATCAGAGTGAGATTGCCGTGCAATAATTTGTAAGTAAATGCTATGGATCCACCAAGCAGATTTGATACCAACTCATCTTCATCAATCCATTCTCATTGATATGAAGATTCTAATTGACCACAGCCAAGAAGAAAGGGACAATGACATTACAAAGAAGGATTAATAATTAGTTGGAAGGAAATATTTGTAATAATGGAGATTAATAAATATTAATGTAGCTAGAAGTCCTAGAAGAGGACAAGTGTATCCGCATGGAGAGAGAGAGAGAGAGAGAGAGAGAGAGAGAGAGAGAATTAGATTAGTTCCCACGTGGGGTGGAGGTGGTGGTCGAGTGTCTGAGATCATGTACCAAATTTTTAGGGTTTGCTTTTTTAGTGATATGTTGCTAATTAGTAACAGTGATGGATCTCTAAGAAGGTGTGCATTATTGGGAGGATAGAATTCGTAGTTGGGTGTAGGGACTAATTAATTTGTTTGAATGGAAAGGTTTGGCACAAAGTTTGTGGATTTTCTTTTCTTTTCTCTCATCAATTAACCAATCCTTACCCTTCTCTGTGTCTCCACATGTTTGTGTGAATGTATATATACATATCTCTCTCTCGACCACTACTCTATTTTTTAATTAATGGAATTTATATATCTAGCTAGCTAGCCAATAATGAATGACAAACATCGAGTAGTTGCTAGTCCTCTCTCATTTGCAGCTTGTTTGGGAACTTCAAACTTCAAAATCCAATTGCCATTTATCTCTGCCAACTACAATGTTTTCTTTGACTAGTTCCGGACCACATGATTATATTATCATAACATCACATCCTATGATCCAGTGAGTTACATTTTCTGAATGATAGGTAAAACGGGATTTAATTATCTTGATGAAATAAAGTAAAACTCACACGAAAGTGCATATATATGTGTGTGTGTGTGTGTGTGTGTGTGTGTGATATGGATATATAAGTTACATGTTGTGGAGACTTTTCCACAAAATGATGGTAGCATTAAATCTGATGCAAGTGGTGTTGGACCAGGGAAATTGAATCCATTGATTAATTGCAGAGATGAAAATGAGTATTGAGTCTAGAAATACAGAAGAAGATGGTAGAGGGGGAGAGAGAGAGGAGAGAGAAAGAATGAGAGCCACAGATTGGGATGGATCTGTATGTATAGGTGTACGTATAGGGGAGGGGTGATGGTCAGTGTAGGGTGAACAACGGACATGGTCTGGGCCACCAGTGGGCTGGGGACCATCAGGGTTGGGCTTGAGTGAGTAAAGGGCTGGAAAAGAAAATCCAAGTTATGACAACACACCTTTCTTTCACATTTTGGTATATGCAACTTTCTCTCCATAATTTATTGCCTCCCTCCTTTTTACACTTTATTCTTTTCTTTTTTACTATTTCGGGTTTCAACCTAAAGGGAAAGGTACTACAACTCCATTCATTTCTCTCTCATCTACATCTCCCCACACTAGTTTCATTTCATTTTGATTAGCTTATTAAATACCTTTGATTGTCATGGCAAATAGTATTAAATCCAGGTCTATTTAGAGTGAATAAACAGGGGAATATGGGCATGAGAATGACATGGCAAATGGTCCAACAGCATAAAAGAAAAACTAGTGGCCCAAAAACGAAGTGTCATTTAAGTAGAAAACAAAGTGGGCCTTGAGATGGTAGGTCCATTTGAGAGGAATTTGGCTTCTCCATTTCCATTTGATTTGAGGGGGATGCTTTCTCTGCACCACTTCTTATCCATTAACTCTGACACAGTTGGTGCATTTCATCTCTTCTCTTCCAATTAATAACACATCATCCAACTCTATTATTATATCCACAACCTCCTTCCTTCCTTCAAAGCATATATATATATATATATATATATAGTTTAGATGTTATTTCTCAGTAAAGATAATATCATTAGGTAGGTGAGTAGCATAGTGACAATGTCGTTTAGTATTAATATTTAGGTATCATCAAGTGTATGTCAAAGCAACATGTAGCTAAGAGTAAATTGGTTGTTGAAATGATGATAATTTTAGCTACAGGCCCATTCCATAAGGCGGAAAGAAATACAAAAGCCTTAGTAGTGATATTGGCAGAACTTCATGGCCTGGCCCAAGTGAGATATAGCCCAAAATCTGTCTACGATCCAGTGGGCCAATCCAATTCATCTCTTGCTATAACCCAATAGTTGTGTAAGCCCAATTGGAGTCGTGATGAATTAATTAGTTAGTGAAAAAGATGGGATTAAACAGAAACCATAAAATATAAGTTAGGAAAAGAGTAAATGATGTCCTTACCCATTCCTCAAATCAGCATCACCATCCATCTCCGTTTTACTCGACATTAATATATCCTCTCCCTCCATGCCAATTCCTCCTTTTTTCTTTTCACAAAAATAAAAATGCCATCAAGAGATATAACATCAATCGAAGAAGGGGTGCCTCAAACAGCAGAGGATCAGTACAGAAAAAGCATAAATAATGATGATGGCTCCAGCTTCTGCACCTCAGCCAATGTTGTTGTGCTCATTCAGAAAGTATGCATCAAACCACCCTTGTTTTTTTTTTTTTTTGTTTCAATACATAAATGAACGTGGATTGATGATGTGTGTCCAATAGGTAATTGCAGAAGCGATTGGAACGTATTTCTTGATATTTGTAGGGTGTGGTTCAGTTGCGGTGAACAAAATCTACGGTTCCATAACATTCCCAGGAGTATGCGTGGCGTTCGGCCTCATAGTCATGGTCATGGTCTACTCCGTCGGCCATATCTCCGGCGGCCATTTCAACCCCGCCGTCACCATCACCATGGCCCTTTTCCGACAGTTCCCCATAAAACAAGTAAGTACGTATGATATCATATTGATCATATTGATATTGATGATGATATTAATTACTAGTGGCATGCATGCAGGTGCCTCTTTACATATTGGCACAGTTGCTGGGATCAATTCTTGGGAGTGGGACATTGTACCTTCTGATCGACACCACTAAAGAAGGTTTCTTTGGAACTGTACCTGTGGGATCCAATCTACAATCCCTGGTCATGGAGTTTATCGTATCCTTTCTCTTGATGTTTGTCATTTCCGGTGTTGCCACCGACAACAGAGCTGTAAGCAAGCCTCTACCTCCCAACTCCAACTATTTGGTTTATGATCTATCGTTTCGTTGTCATAACTTTATTGTAATACTGCTACTACTACTACTACTACTCAGATTGGAGAGCTAGCTGGAATTGCGATTGGGATGACTATACTCCTAGGTGTCCTTATCGCTGGGTGAATCTCTTCTTCATTTTTGTGTTTCTTCAATTCCAGAGTGATTGATGCATGCATGTTTGAATGAAATATATATATTATTATTATTATAAGCAGGCCAGTGTCAGGAGGTTCGATGAATCCAGCACGAAGTATAGGGCCAGCACTGATCCTGCACGAATACAAGGCCCTTTGGGTGTACATAGTCGGGCCAGTGGTGGGCACAATCCTGGGTGGCTTCGCATATAACCTCATCAGATTCACAGACAAACCACTTCGAGAAGTAGCCAAGACTGCCTCTTCCACTTTCCTCAAGAGTGCCTCCAGAGTCTTCTAAAATCTCACACACAAGTAGCCATCACTACTTCATTTTTTTGGTCTACGAAATATGCCTATGGATTGAAATCATGGAAATTTAACAACACCAAATGAAAATGTATACTATTGTATAGCAAATGCTATTAGTTTGCAATCAAACCTTTATGAACATGGTACCAAACTCACATGGTTTCTGAATATTTGGATATAGCTAGAAATATGGAAACATGCTGATCTGCAATCACATCCATCTTTTGCATGCGTACCAATTTATTCCCTTTTAATTCCCCTACAAATTAATATATGTGTTAAATTCAGGCACATGGGTGGAGAACTTTTTATTACTGTCATCTTGCTTTCTTTCTTACTACTCGAAATTTTGTGGTACAAACATCATTTCAAGGTTTAAATTTCGAGCATATGTGTTCTTCATGTCGGATATATTGAGACATTTATATATGCATATAATCATGTTATTCCTTTTATGTTATTCCAAAACCTCATGTTCACTGTAATCAGATGTAATAAACCTCAATTATGCCGAGAATTTTAAGGTACGTATCAAATCATATTTGCATGATGAATTATACTTGTATGGATGCACTAGAAACAATTTCTTGAATTGCAAGATTATTCAACAAGTATTAGCATCCTTTCATAAAATTGGTGGGGTTTTTACTTTTAATGATCACCACTAATTAATCAACACATTGATCATCTTAAATCCAAGGAACAAGAACAAGAAATGGCGAGCCCATTTTTCATTAAAATAAAAAATGAATGTACTCTTGGTGCCACGTGTGAGATCCTTCAGATCCCACATATAATCATTGTGAGCCGTCAGATGATGACAAATGAACGGCAATCAACAATCACAACATGGGTCCCGAATAGTTTAGTCATGGAAAAGGACAAAAAGAAACATAGGCACATGATCCATGATCCACACCCGATTACTCTTACTACAAAGCATATAAAAGTACGACGAACTAATTCCTCTCTGCATCTTTCACAATTCTCTTCAAGTCTCAATCTTTCTTGAAAATCCTGTCACGTTCCATCTTTAAACCGAAGAAGTAGCTCTTCTTACATCCTGATCACTCTGTTCTTCAATGATTTCGTAAGTATAGTTTCTGTCCACGTTTTTAACAGTTTAATTTTCTGCAGTGATCAATTATTGTAACAGATATGGTTTTTTGGCTCATGGATTTTGTTGGTTGTGCTTAGATGTTGAAAAGGTTAAGGATTTAAGCCATCGGTGACCGTTGAACAATGGCGAGTGAAATTGTAGAACCTATTATGCTTGATTTTAAGGTAACTGTTTGAATTGGGATCTGTTTGTTTATGCATTAAGTGATTTGGTCTGAATTTTTGGTGTGAATAATTTTACATTTTTGCTTAGACTGTTTTGCCTTTTAGTTTGTTGGTATTCATGCCTTGCTTCTGAAAGCAAAGATGGTTGTTTAGGATATAGTTTGTGTTCTTTACTGATTAATTTTAGTGGTAGATCATGTAATGAATATTTATTGGTCTTAAAAACATTTGTTAATAGTTGTGGACAACTGTGTTTCTAGACTGATTTTTTATGCTAGTGGTAAATCATGTATGTTCTTTTGTTCTGGACTAGTGTTTTGGTGAGTAGGAAAGTAATTCGATGGTATAATCTTGCCCCATTTACTTTTGAATGCGAATAAGAGCCATTGAATCAGATCTTTGAGCAACTTCTTGTCATGATTACGGTTCTGGAATTTCTGCTTGAGTTTAGAATGAAGTACCATTTTTTGTTCGTAAAAACAATCTGGTTTGCAAATTATGATTTCTGAAATTAATTGCTCTATTTCTGTCTGATGAAGTTGAGACAGTGTCATTAGCTTATCAATCAAGTCTTTAACAATAATCAAAAGCTTATTAGGCTTTTCCTCCAAATTTTGGGCTCTCAGGCAGATTCTCTTCATTCAGGCTCGATCTCATTTGGAAGGTTTGAAAGTGAAGATCTATGTTGGGAGAGAAGGTCATCCTTTTCTCACAACAGGTACCTTGAAGAGGTTGAGAAGTGCTCTAAACCAGGTTTGGTCACCGAGAAGAAAGCTTACTTTGAGGCCCAATTTAGAAAGAAGGGAATTCCCTGTTTGGGTTCAACTGAAAGTCAGCATGATAACGACCCATCAGGGAAGACAAGTTATGATGAGGAAAATGGTCATTTGAATGTGAGAATGCATTCTCCGCAATATGATGAAAGCCCGGATGGTTCTATACATGGAAGCGAGCATCAAGTGATGGAATGTGGGATTGAACTTTCATGTGATAGTATCGATCATGTAGAAGAAGCTCATCGAGTTGTTCTTGAAAGTGTTGTTCCAAGTCATTCAAGATCAGAGATTGAAGTGAAAGAGAGTCCTGATGATACAAGCAGTGTGGTAAATGTGGAGGAACGAATTCCATCTCGAGCCCAACATATGTTGAAAACAAGATTGGTGCGTGGAGTTAGTGCTGCACAGAGTCTAAGATGCATTTCCAGGAAAGAATCTTCTACAGGCTCAGAAAGAAATCCTTGTAAAACAGTACATAATGTTCTGATGAGATCGAAAGTAGAGAAGAAGACTTCACAAGCTTCTGCTCAGGGAAATTGCCCAATGCAGAAAACCCCAAAAGATGAGGTTAGCTTGATTTTATCAGATGCTGGTTTAAATTGTTATTGTCATTTCTGAGTTATACTTTTTTGGTTGTTTTATTTTCATATTTTCTAGATTATTATCTTGCTATTAACTTTTTTTATCTCTTTTTGATCAGCCTGGTTCTAAAGGAAAAGGACTCAATATGATCAGAAGGTATTGAACATATTGGTTATCTAAGTCAATGCAACATGACCAAAAATTGTTTATTTATCTACTCTCTCATTTTCCATAGGGGTGATAAAGAATCAAGAAACAGGGGAGTTGAGGTGCCTCAGCCAACTACACTGCGAAAGCTTCCTAGTAGAGTTTGTCTAAGTGAAAACAGGTTCGTAAGCAAAATCAATGAACTTCCATGCATGATATGGGAACTACTAGTATCTTATCAATGAATTTATGTATTTCAGGATCAGGCCTGCAGTTGGTGTAAAACAGCCATGCACAAAGCAGGGTAGTTCGAGATTCAGCTTCAAATGCAATGAACGTGCAGAGAGAAGGAAAGAGGCAAGATAGATATTTATCTGTTTGTTCATATCCAAATCTTTCCATGCTTGAATCTATTGGCTTATTTTGGTGTTTATAGGAAAAGGCTGATGCTGAAATTAAGAAGGTGCAAAAAAGCCTAAGCTTCAAAGCAAAACCACTACCTTCCTTCTATCGTGGCGAGCCAGATAGAAACAAGGTACTTAAACAAGTCTGTATCAATCTCCGTTGCACCTTTTCTTTTGCCAATTAAATTCTCACTATAAAAGTTCACAAACTCATTCAACTTTTGCAAATTCTCCAGTCTATAGCTCCCACTATCGAACCAAGATTACTACTACGAACGAAATCCTCAAGAAGTGGCAGTAGAGTCTCTGATACACAACTGGCATCAGGGGCGACAAGCTGCCACTCAACGGTGACGTCAGACAGCACTCCATCCTCTCCTGCTTCAGAAATCAGCAAAGGACGTGACCTTTCTCGAGCAGTTGTAAATAGTCGAGTTGGTGTTAAGAAAAATAAAGACAAGCATACAAGGTTGCCCCAGCATAAAGCTCCTCAAGAGAATATGACAACATACAATGGAAAAAAGATGGATGGAAAGCAAAAGAACAGAACTGAGGTGGTACTGCAAACAAGAATAGTTCGACGATGATCTAATAATCGGGTATGCATTGAATACATATTGTTTTGGGAATCAACAAACTTTTTATCTGCTTTTACTTGATGGTATGTTGGTTTCTTGCTAGATGCAGCATGTAATCATGTACATTGTAGTAGTATGAATCTCTAATAACAACTTATTTATACCACAGGAATGTCTTGAAACTATTCACTTCAACTGATCATCACATGTTAGTTAGGTATATTTGATGACATTGTTCGATGGTCTATTTCTAGCCTATACCGCAAGTGTACGGTATCAACTATAGATAGAGCAAGCAAGGTCGATCCCACAGAGGCTAGTGAATTATAATCTAGTTAACTACCTAATTAATTTACCCAATTTTATCTAGGTGACCAAATTAAAAGAATTGAATCTAATTAACCTATATTTAAAGACAAATAAGTGAAATAAAATATGGAACAAACTAATATCAAGAAAATTAAGATGCAAACAAGGATCCTAAGACAACGATTTCATTCTACTTCAATCAAGTTTACTAATCTAGCAGAATTAACCTCAAATCAAATTATTTTATGTGATTTATGTGAGGAATCACGATTGTAGATTAACCTCTCTTTCGAGCAACTTAACCCGTAGATTGATTATTAGTGTATGTATCTCTACCTCGCAGTTAATAACCAACTTCCAAAAGCTCCTAAGATCGTACTCTCACCCCAATTATTTACCAATCTCTCAATCTAGGCAATTTTATTGAGTCATGCATTCCCAAATCTATAATCAGATATTTTCTCTCGATCTCAATCCAATTAATTAGAACATGTATAAATTTGGCTAGAACTCATACATGGAATAAGCATGAGGAAACATGAATAAAATATCATGGATTAAAACTAAATATTCAACAAGAAATCTATAGAACTACTCTTGTGCCCTAAGATCACAAGATCTCTAGCCAAAAATTATGTTCGTAAAGCAAAATAAATTACAAAACAACATGATCAAAACTAGAAGTAAATCCGAGAAAAGCTTATTGAATTTGTGATCGTTGGTTGCTCCTTTTGACTCTTGAATCTTCAATTCCTTGATTTTTTGTTTGCTCTCAAGATGTGGATGTGTATGAATGAATCCTTAATGATCTATGAATGTCCCTCCTTGTTTTGAGTCACAATGTCTCAATTTATACCTCACAATTAGGTTTGGAGTAGAGTTATAGTCGAAACGGGATATGAAACTGACCAAAAGAAACGCGGCCCGATCGGATCCGGATGACCCTGCCCATATCGGACAACAAAATAGAAATCTGGGGAGAAAAACACGTGACCCAGGTCTGGTCACTGGCGACCCAGGACGAGTCAAAGCTTCGAAATTCACAGGTTATTCAACTTGTGCATTGGGATCCGACCTCACCCGGGTCATGACATCCAAACTCTTTTTAACTCGTTTCGAGCTCTAATTGGACTTTGATGTCTCCATGATAGTAGCCCTTGAAGTTAGCTATCAAATACCACTAATTTCAGTCCAAGATCCATTTCCTACACGAAGTTATGCCCACAATACTGAACACTGTCAAGACAAAAATTAGGACATTCTTCCACAACATTCAGCTTCTTTTGATATTCTGTATTTTTTTAGGATGAATTGAAGAAAATGTCCAACATGAAGGTTGTAGAACTCTCTCTTAGCTTTCCAACAAGACAAAAATCATAGAATTTGGACTTGTAGAACTCGAGATATGATTTTTCTTCCATAAGTACTCGTTTTCGTCTCCCTATCTCGACTCCAACTTGATATTCAATTCCATTGGGCTTCATTTTGTGCAAAACTTATCAAATTCTTTTCAAATCAAGCAAAAACGTGAAATCTTAAAAAGATAATGAAATCTAAATAAAATCCCACTATTGCATATTTTTTCAACACAAAATACATCAAATAATAAAGTTATCAGACATCACTCTTTTATATATGATGTTCGTTAAAGATTGTGAAATAATATAAGTAGGATCCTATCCGAACTGATATTACCTTGTCTTTCTTTGCTCTTCACACGATTTTTAAAAAATCTTTATATATATAAAACAATAACCACAAGTGCCACATGACACTCTTATAGAGCTTGGACAATTAATTCTAACATTAAATGTTTGTTTTTCCTTTTTGTATTTAAATAAATTGTCTTATAAATATAATTGTCTTTTACATATATATGTACATATAATTACTACATATATAAGTAAAAAATTAAAATACCAAAAAAGGTTATTGGTAATTTTCTCAAACTATAAAAAGTAATTCATAATATAATAAATTAACCAATTTTCTAAATGTGACAATTTATCATTTTATATATGTATAAAATCTTTATATATAAAACTACCTAAACCAAGAGTAATTATAAAAACTACATTATATATAAAATCTTTATACATAAAACTACATAATATTTAAATAGTAAATAATATATTAACTAAAACTACATTATATTGCATATATTATATATAAAAAAAGGACCAAAAGTGCCACATGACACTCATACAAAATTTGGACAATTAATTCTCACATGAAATGTTTTTTTTCCTATTTAAACAAAATTATTTTATAAATGTAGATATCTTTTGGATTCATATAAAGATTAATATGTGTATATATATATATATATAATTAAAAAAATTAAAATATTGAAAAAGATTATTGATAATTTATTTAGTACAAACTATAAAAAAAAAAAAAAAACTTTTTTCCTATAAATTTTTTTTTTGCTATAATAAATTAACCAAAATTTTCAAATGCAACAATCTATCATTTTATACATGTAAGATTTTTTTCTTCACTAGAAAAAAGTAATATTTAAGTATTATTTAATATTGTTAATATGTAGACAATATATATAATTTATTTACGCACATCTATATATATAAAAGAAGGACAAAAAAATGCCACATGATACTCATACAAAGCTCGAACAATTAATTCTCACATTAAATATTTTTTCTATTTAAATAAAGTATCTTATAAATATAGATATCTTTTAAATATATATAAAGATTAATATATGTGTATATATTTATATATATAATTAACAAAAATTAAAATATCGAAAAAAATTATTGATAATTTTTTCAATACAAACTAAAAAAAACTTATGCTATAATGAACCAATTTTTTCAAATGTGACAATCTATCAATGTATACATGTACTATTTTTTCCTCATTAGAAATATATAATATTGAAATCATACATTTAAAAATTATTTAATAATTTGAATATGTTATTCACACACATCTATATATAAAAGAAGGACCAAAGTGTCACATGACACTAATACGAAGCTTGAACAATTATTTCTCACATGAATTTTTTTTTCTATATAAATAAATTATCTTATAAATATAGAAATTTTTTTAGATATATATAAATATTAATATATATATATATATCTAATTAAAAAATTTAAAATATTGAATAAAATTATTGATAAATTTTTCAATACAAATTTTATATATATATATATATATATATATATATATATATAAAACTTATGTATAATGAACATTTTTTTTAGATGTGACAATCTATCCTTTTATACATGTAAGATTATTTCTTCACTAGAAATATGTAATTGTGAAATAATATATTTAAAAATTATTTAATATTTTTAATATGTATACAATATAATTTATCTACACACATTATGAAATATTTATTTCAACAATTAAATAATATATTAATTAAAATTACATTATATTTCATATTAACTTAGATTGATACAAAATCATAAATTTTTTCTATATAATTTATTTACTTCATTTATTAAATTAAATTATTTGAACCCATATATTACAAGGGCCTTATACTAGTATATACATATTTATGGGTATGACATTTAATAGCTCTCTGATTTGATTTTCTATCGACTAGCTATCCGAATCGACATTTCAAGTGCTTAATCCAGGGACAAGGTAGGTAGGAAGCTCTTTTCTAAGGGTCCTAATCGTCATTTCATCTTATTGAAAATGATATTGGGAAAAATAAGGCAGAGCCCCTACATTTTTTGTTTGATACAACAAGATTGAGATGCCACATTTATAACTTTACCTTTTTCTTTAGCGTTTTTCCTTAAAGAACCCTTTCGATTAAATATCTCCACCCAACCATCATTTCGTTTCATAATTGTTTTTGTAATATTATTTCGTCAAACAAATTAAACTACATTTTTCAAAAATCTAATTATACCAAATTGAATTACAAAGGGACATGATAGACATTGAAAAAGCTTAATTTGTAAATTGCCACACATGATCAATGATCAAGATCATCTCCTTGTGCCTGCAAATTTTAAAAGGGCATTGGTAGTGGTATATGACTCTTATTTTTAAAATCATTCTAATATACATATCCTTTTTTTTTTTAAAGATTGAAACTTGATAATCATTGATTAGTCTTACATAATCTTTTAATATTGGCTTTATAACCAGCCGTTTTGGACGATGCGTCATATGCATATAATAGAGTGTGGCCCATGTAAATAATGAAGCTTGGACTATAATGCTTAAAAAATATAACAAAAACGAATATAAACAATATTTATTCAACTTGATGATGAAATCATGTAGGTTGGATCGGTATTCGAGATAAAAAAATAAATCAGAAGAAAAGGAAGAAGTATATCCATCCAAAGTAATTGAAGCAATAAGAATATTATTAATGCTTTAATCTTCATAAGGAAAAAACAATAATTAGAACACCTTTCTAATGAATATGATTAGATGAACCAGCTACAAGAAATCTCACACGAGAATTAGAGCTACATATAAATGAATAGAAAAGAAGAAGAAGATGGTCTTTAGTGATCCTCTAATGGCAGGTGATAAAGACTGGTCTTGATGTGGTGGCTTTCTGTAGTAGTATGGAAACCAAGGCAGGATTGGCTCGGGCGGAGGCGGCACCGTTCCGTAATAGTAAGGCGATGGAGGAGTAAACGGCAAGAAACCCGCCCCCGGAGGAGGGACGTTGGAAACTACAGCCGGAGGGGTGGTGGAAGACGGTGGCGTTGTGATCACCGGAGGGCTGTTTCCGGGGCCGGTTGGCGGTGGATAGCACGGATATGGACACTCTTGAGACCTTGTTGTGAGAGGAAAGTCTAGAATTGTGGAGATGAACATAAGAGTTGAGATTAGGTTGTGAAGGTTTGAGGCCATGGTTTGTTTTGAGAGAAGAGCTTGAAAGAGATATATATGATGATAGAAGAGGGAGTGTGAAGACCAAGTAAAAGTGGTTTGGAGGGTGGGGGTGGTCCTGAATTGTTTAGTTTATTACACACTTTTGATGGTTTTGTCAATGGCTCAAGAGATGGGATGGGGTATAACAAACTCTAAAGGATTAGGTCACTTTAGATTGTCTGGTTTTGGTATATGGTTACAAGATTGTATGTCATGATGCATGTGTGTACACCTTTCTAGATTGCATGCAAGACATGATCATGAGTATTTATGTTTTGTTTTTTTAAATCTTTTACTATATTTTATAATTAGTGCATATCATGTATATATATTGATTGTAATGTGGAAATTGTGTATTGTATGTGGTCATGAATTAAATAAAGAATGCGTAGTGGATTGGATATATTTGGAAATTGGGTTTGAGTTGAAAGTTTGATGTTGAATCCTATATTAACATTTGGTTACTCAATTGCACTCCTACTTAACACGTCACAGCCCACATTCTAGTGTGTCCCAATTACTTTTTTGCATATGTCTCATCAACTAATAAATTCGTTTAAACATCAAACCATCACTCAAATTTTTTGTCTTCATTAACCTACCCAACCACTTGGTAAAAAGAAAACCTATAAATGAAGAGAAATTCTATTCATACCCTTATGACTACTAAACAACCCATCATTTCTAAAATAAAACAAAAATAATTAGATAAAGACTAAAATATATTTACTAATTAATTAAATAAATAAAATTCAAAAATGTTGGATAATGTCCACCACTCTCCACCCTCAGTACACCCCATTTCTTTCTTTTTTATTTTATTTTAATTTTAAATTTCATTTTAATTATTTATTTATTTATTTATCTTTTTTTTTAATCCAACTTTTCACATTCATTCCAAATGCTACTGTTTTCCAAAATTCTTTAAATCACCAATTTATCATTTTCCAATCTATTATTTTAAGATCCAAAATCAATAATAAATCAATATCAGGCCCAACATGCTTCCGTAAAAATTAATAAATCCCTTAAAATTCATACATTTATTTGACCGTAACAGCCCTAGGTGATATGGCTCGCAACACCACATGTTGGAAAATCACTTCCCCTAGACCATTTTATGAACAATTCCTCACTGTTCAACTTCAACCAACAGGGAAAATGATCTGCAAGTTATCCAACTCCCTCAGCAACTGTCCAGCACAATCTTGGTTCGTTTCCTACACCAGGTGTACAAGGTGATCCTTTCAAGAGATTAGTAGATAAAACGGAAAACACGTTAAGGCAAACGCCTTCTTTTATTAAGAACTTAAAAAATATTTATTACATAAGTAATTCTCCTTTTGGGAGGAGAATACTATTTTAGCCTCTTATAGATAAGGCTTGCCCTCGAAACATATAAACTTTAAAACACTTAAGCTATAAAAAATTTCCCACTCTATACTTTCTTCTAAGAAAACTAAGGAGAATGTTCGATATCATCAGCTTCTTTCTTCCTCTCTTATTTATAGGTAAGAATCCGGACATGAGGTGCAGATTCCAAATCTTATTTAGCCAGCTGTTTCTTTTCCCTAGTGGATCAACCACTAAGTTAGTGTTTTGTCAGCTTTTCCTCGTGACTCATCCCATGTGATTGTTGTCGGGGAATCTCCTTTTTCTTCCTGTGACTCTATCCCATGTGATATTTTCATGGCGTGACTCAACCCATATTACCCTTGTTGGGGAATTTTTTAAAAATTTGGCTTTCGTGGTCCCCGTGGATAACTTTTCTTTTGGGCAGGTACCATGTCCTTGTCCGTCCCGCTTTCTCGTCGGTCGGGTTTGACTCGGAATCCTTTCCCAAACTCGGGTTCCTTCTGTTCTGGGCATGCTTGACAGATTCGATCCGTCCATTGACCTACATGCGCCATGTTACAGAATTTCCGGTAGGTTTCTTTACTAACCGGAATCTTGTTTTCCCAAAGGATTCTTCTTTTTGTTTCGAAAAGATCATTTGCAAATCCGGTGGTCGATCCCATCATTGAATTCAGGAGGAAAGATCCACTCGCTGAATTATGAAAGAACTTGAAGGGATACTTGACTTTGTCTATCTCGCTCAGACAAACCCAAAGTCCCCATGCTCGTCGGGTAGAAGCTTCAGCTTCTGAAAATGCTCCTACCAAAATGGGAGTCTCCTCCGGAGAAGCCGTCTTGATCATTTTCAGGGCGTTCCCATCCGGTCTCCTAAGCTTGATAAAATGAAAGGTTTCATGGAAACCTTTCTTCGCTGGTTCTGGAGCTGCGTTGATAAAATACAGTTCCAGAATGTCGCCTCTGGCCAAATTTGGATTATTGGCCCAAGTCTCATGAACTGCTTCCCCAATCCATTTTGGTAATTTCGAGATTTCGGGGAATCCTGTTGAAACGGTATAGATTGAAAAGCTAGAGCTCCAAAATTATACCATTCTTGTACCTCGTTTGGATGACTCCCTGGTTTCATCCAAACTCTTGGGTATTTCCCAGATATATCAACGATTCTTATCTTCGGATTGATACCATTTCTCGTGGCCAACTTCTCCCATTGCTTCTGGTATACATGCGTAGGAGAACTTTTAATTTCGTCAGTTTGAACCTTAGTTTTTGCCGGTTTGTGGCCTAAGATCCAACTCTCTCTCTTTTATCCCAGAGGTGCTGAGTTTACTTGAAGACTCGGGCTGTGACACCGGAGCTTCAACTTTCGCTACAGTTTGTACATCCTCAAGGATTGCATCATCTGCAACACTCGTAGTTATGATATTTGAATCCATAACTTTTGGGTTAGTGACTCGTTCTCTTATTTCTCCATTTTGCACCGTTGGAAATGCAGCCTGGAGAAGCGGCCCTCGTAGCGCCGAAAACAATTGTTCATACTCATACTGGCATGCTCGTATTAGTCCAGAGACAGATCTCTGATCAGCTTGTTGAAGTCATCCAGCGACTTCTTCATTGATACATAAAGTACCAACTTCTAGTTCTAGGCTCTCAAGGTTTTTCCTGAGATGCCTAATTCGTGTGAGGACCTCGTCAGCAATGCGTCCTTCCATCTCGTGTTAAAAAATCTGCAAGAACATTGCCATGAGATTTTATAATGACAATATCATAATCATAATATTGACATTCATCTTATCATCTAAGTAGTCTAGCCTTTTCTGGTTTTGATTCGATTTTATTTTTCAGAAAAGCTTTGACACTCGAGTTATCAATTTTTAAGATGAACTTTTTAGCCAGTAGGAATAAAGGCCATTTTTTGAATGTCTTTCTGACTGCAAAGAACTCCTTCTCATTGATATGCCACCGATTTGCCTCACTATCTGAAAATAAACCGCTGCAATATTTGCATGACATTTCTCCATTTTGTGTGGCTTTCATAAGGACCGATGTCCACCAATAATCACTGACGTCTGTATAGAGAACCAGTTCGTCCTCGTCTTGAGGTATTGCAAGTTTCGGGAGCTTTTGGCAAACCTCCTTAAGTTGATTTATCCTCTCTTGGTGTTTATCTTCTCATTTGAATATTGCATCAATTTTTAGTAATGGGCTAAACACCTTCCTGTAATGTGCTAGATTGTTTATAAACATTCCAGCAAAATTAACAACTCCAAGAAAACTCTGAAGTTGTTTCTTATCCTTGAGGGTATCTGGAAATCCTTGTATCTTTTCCACAATGTGGCTCCGCAGGACGATTACAGATTAATCTATTTCAATTCCAAGGAATTCGATTTGTCTTGTAGCAATTACTGTCTTCTTTTCTGAAAGCACTAATCCTTCTTTATGACAAACATCTGAAAATATCTCCAAATGTTTGAGATGCTCTTTCATGTTCTTTGATGTGATGAGGATATCATCAATGTATACGAACATGAAACTGAAATAATCTTTGAAAGATTATCCATCTTCCTTTGATATATCTGGGGTGCATTTGCCAATCCCATGAACATCATGTTCCAGATATAATGTCTTTGTGGTGTGGAGAAAGCTGTAAACTTCTTACTTTCTTTCTCCATCTTAATCTGGTAGAATCCAGACTTACAATCGAATTTTGAGAATACCTTGGCACCTTTGATACAGTTAACCAAGTGTTCTCTACTCGGGATGTAATATCCATCGAACTCCAAAATGTTATTAATCTCTTTGTAATTAATAATAAGTCTTGGCTTTCCTCTCTTAATCTCTCCATGATTTCTTACAATGAATCCTGGGTTGCTGTATGGAGAAACTTCTGGTGAAATCACCTTAAGGTCAAAATGTTTCTTAAGTATCTTCTGCATATCCTTACGATCCTCCTGGTTCATAATGATTGGCTTGTATCTTACGAACTCGTGTTCCTTTCCGGGTTTAATCTTTAAGGATGCTTTAAGCTCGTTCTTGTCCCACCATGCCAAAGGATTTTCATTGTAATTCCTTTGGATCTTCTTGTTGACATCTTCGAGTGATATTTGTTCTTCAATGGTAACCTCACTCGGTGTGTTCTCCAATAGGCTTTTCATCAATTCTGCAATTGCCTCTGGAGGTACTCATTCTTCTCCTTGTATCCTGAATGAATACAAGTTATTGTCCCATCTCTTGGTATCCTTCTGCTTCGAACCATATTGCCGATAGTATAATAATGCATCACCAAATCTCATTTTATCCACCATTTTTGGATGTCGAAGTTTGCCTTCATCACCACGCTTGCTGCGAAAAGTAATAGGCATTTTTCTGTAGAATGCCTCTCGCAGTCTTTGGACAATAATTTTATGATCACATAAGGTTTTAAAATAAGTCTTATTGTCTCATTTTCCTGTGTAAATCGCTTGAATGTTTGTAGGAAATTGTTTCCTAACAACACATCTGCTTTCGTATCATGGAAATAGATTGGTGGCGTCTTTACTTTATATCATGGGGTACCACCTGTACCTCCGATCATGTTTCCGCTTGTTTGATTCCTCGATTAAGAATAAGAATCATTTTAAAGAAATGTCTTCCTGTGATAGCTAGTAGATCTTCTCCAATTCCTTTAGGAAAAACCTCTTGTTTTTCAGTACATATTCCGGCGCCGAGTCGACATAAGCAGCAAAATATTCGGTCTTGTATTCATCATATAACATTCCAATAAAAATGTATATGTAGAATGGGCTAGTGGTCATCTGATTCTGTATCTTTTGTCCACCACTGTGAACTCCATTCCATCTTATAATCTTCCCCAAAGTTTATGATCCTCGAGAAACTCAATCTCAAGTATTAACTGATCTGGGATTCTTCCTGCAATCCCCATGATAGTCAACTCAATTTCACCCATCCTTAGGCTTTCTTGAAATTTTCTGATCGGTTGTTGGAGATAATATAGGACATTAAAAGAGAATATATTATCCTGTTGAGTAATGTCGAATACCACTTCAACTCCTTTCCATCCAACTTCAGCTCTCCTTGTGTTTTGAAAACATCTGGGATTCGCTGGGTTGTACTCGGCCTTTTTTCTTCCCAACGACTACTGCTCATTATTTTATCTTGTTGGAAAGACATCCTTCTTGGCTCCATTCTGAGACTTTGACTCTTGTTGAAGACGCGTCGATCTTGGATTCTCATTTTGATCTCCTTTATAGTTGGAGATTCAATAAGTTCCGGTAAAACTACCCTGTCGAAGTCCTCAAAGATTATTAGAACTTCAATAAACTCTTTTCTCAAGAATACATCTGAATGATGTGTATTCGAGAGAGCATAGGAAATCTTGTAGGTTATCGAGTAAGGTCTATTCTCTTCTTTGATCAGATCATCTCTTTTGAAATCTTGATGAAGGGTTAGGACTCTGTTGAAGTCTCGATCTCCCAGATTGTATGCAATTCTAGGATAGACATTAAATGTCAATTTTCCTGCATACAAATTTCCTGTAACTGCTCCAAGGCATGAATCCTTGAGATTTGAGATTCGCTTGTCAAAAATTGCAAGATTGAATGGCGAATCAATTCCTTCTTTGAATGTTGCTTTAATAACAACTCTTATGGCTTCGATATGAATCCATGAGAGTGTGTTTGCAACTTCTCTCTTGACTCTGTTTTTGATCTCCTGAACCTCTCGGTAAGAGACCAATTGCATCTCGATTAGGTTACCAGTGAATTCCATTGGGATGACAAATTCTCCGGTAGTTACTCTATGGATAATTTAGTGTTTTCTGTTACGGAATTAAATCTTATCAAATATATTTTCTATAGCCCCAATGGTAAAACCATCGTATATCTGGAGCTTTGGATCCTCTTTCATAATCCTCATTAGAGTCTTATGAGACACTGTAGTGTGGGAGAGGAATCCTATTTCATAATCCTCATTAGAGTCTTATGAGACACCGTAGTGTGGGAGAGGAATACTGACATATCCTCTCTCACCGTTGATTGAAAAATTTCTTTTTCACTCTGATTCTGAATTCACTTCCATCATCAGGATAGATCTCTGATTCTGACATATCCTGTTTGGTGTTGGTCTTTGCCCTGATTTGTAACTCCGGGCCTTTTGTTTTGACCACTCTTCTAGGTCTCCATGAAAACCAACGACTGCTTCTCTTGTTGTTGCTTCCACGGTGGTATGGATGGCTCCGTTTTTTCTTCTTTTTATGCCTCCGTGGTTGACCTCCAACGACTGTTAGGATGTCATTATCTTCGCAACATAAGGGAACCATTTTATTGATTCCTCGCAGTCTCTTGTAGTTCTTGTAAAGTGCTGCTTGATGACACCATTCATATAACTTGGCCTTTAAGAAGGACATTCTTCTGGCCACTGTATCTAAGTCATCCGCACTCTTGTATTCCCTGATCAACATTTCTCTCCAGGGACTTGGTATCTTCGCAAAGAATAGTTACGAAGCCTCTTTGTCTTACACCTTGGACTTCCATCGGTATTCGGTGAGTAACTTGATATATTCGTCAATATGACAAATATCATGCAACTCGAGGTTGTAGAGGGCTTGTTTGTATTTTCTTCTTTTTTTCTTCTTCCAGTCCCTCAAAATAGCCTATGCCGATAAAATGGATTTTGAATAATTTTGTCATAATATTGACGATTCCTTTCAATAACTCACCAACTGTAACGTTGTTTTTCATTTCTGGTGTTGTCATGTCCCATGCGATCTTTACAGATCCTTCAAGACTTATCTCGAGGAGTAAGATGAATCCTTCATTTGTAAGATCGAGGGTTCCTGCTGCAATCCTCATAGCCGATGCCCAATCATCGATAAGGACTTCACGGTTCTTGAAATCTGGGATATCCAGATTTAGCATCAACCTATAAGGATGTATTGGGTCGAGCTGAGACTTTCCATAAGGCGTATTGTAAAGATTCGGTCTTTTGGAACGTGGTCGAGTTCCTGTGACAATAAGATCTCCTCTTATAGTAAAATCCCCCACGTGGGGGTTCATCCACATAATGTGATTATGAACTTTCTGCTACGTTGGGATCAACTGGTGGTCTTTAATGTTGGTCACGAGTAACCAAAGTTGATCCATCTCCAGCATTCATCTTTAAATCCACAATTTTTAATCTCGCGAAGGATTCGGCAAGGTCATGTAGATTCTCCAGATTTATCTTCTCCAAATTCATCACTTGTTTATGACGAATTTTCCTTTGATGATGACAATTAGTTTTTCATCATCAGTCATGCGTCGTACAACTTCGGTTGGTTTCCCATCTTGGTGTAAATAGGGAACTGTCCAGAAATCTATACATCTCCTTCCTTCGGATGAACTTGGTCTAGTCTCCAAATTCTTGACTCGTTCTTGAATATCATAAATGATTTCAAGAATTTCCTTCTGATTTTTTATCATCGTCTCCATTTGACTTTGGATCTGATGAACTTTTGTTGGTATGTGATTATGGCGGTTACCATAACTTTGCACCGTCTTCTGGATTTCTTTAAGATCTTCGGAAATTTTAGAGGTATCTTGAAGTATCTCCTTCCACTCGGGCACTCCATTAGGCATCATGGTTTTGATGGGCTACTTCTTGATGATTCATTAGATCAACATATAACATCTAGTTTACCCAAAGAAAACTCATGTAATATGTTGCTTGTCTATCGCACTGCCTCAAGGTCTCCCCGTCGGCACCTACGAGTTCTTTTTCAGCATATTGGTCATTTCAATATGTCACCTTGTCTTGATGCTCTTGAGCATACATCGTCAAAATTTGACGATATCTCTTGTAGGGTATACATCTTGGACATCAGTCCAGATCCATAACTTCTCGATAATTCTCCTCACCAATTGGTTAATTACATAATATAATAAATATAAATTCAAGTTCTTAATAAACCTAGGCTCTGATACCATTTTGTGTTTCGGATCTCTAAATTATATAGATTAGATAAAATTGACTATAAATTGGATCTATTTAAGATTTGATTTGGAAATAGTAAAAAGATATTGGAAGTAGCAAAAAGTGGTAGATCTTTAACAAAAATGGGGTGTAAATATCCTCTCATAATATTTTATTATTTTTTTAATAAGGATATTTTTATCTTTTATCTTTTATATTTATTTTTAATTTAAAATTATGGAATGTGTTTAATAATACATGAGGTGTGGATACTTGAACCCATAAATGAAATGATTCACTACCAAGAAATAATTGCAATCAACCAGAGAAGGATAAGACACAATTAATCCAACAATTGACTTCATTTCAATCCCTAAATGGAATTACATGTGGAAAAAGTGAAATGGAAAAGTCCTATTTTTCTTCTTCCTTTCTTCCTTCTTCACACGACCCCAACCTCGAGTAGATTAGAGTATGTAATAGAGACTTATTATGGACAAAAGTCAGTGCCCTTTTATTTCTTCTTACAATTTGGGACCCATAATTTGGTGAAACCGATGTTGATCTCTCTCTCTCCCTCTTCTTTTATCTAAGACTGACAATTTCTGACATCGAATCATCAGATTCAAAACAGGGACAAAATGAAATCTTAGGCCCGTTTACTTTGGTGGGTGGGATTGTTATGATTGATAAAAAAATGTGGGACTGCACTGTTCATAAAGAATAAAAAAGTGTTAATTTGTTTGTTTGGTATGTAAGTTATATTGTGGGTTTAGTTGAAATTTTTGTTTGATATAAATGTTTGTAGGTTTTGTAAAGTTGGTTTATTTACAAAATCTTGTTTGGTTTATTGGTTTGTATGGATAAAAAATGTGGAATGACAATTTTGCCCTCAAATGTTTTAAAAATAAAATTTCTTGATTTAAATCATAAATACATAATATTTATTTGACAAAATAAAGTAAAAAAGATTTTGGGTGTTCTTCCCCAATTCAAGATCCAGCCGAGAAGCAGCGAACCTTCTTCCACTTTCTCAAATTTTGATTCTCATGGGTCATCTTCCCCAAATTGCAAGAAGCCGAGAAGCTCACTCTGAAGAACACTGACATTTCCGGTGAAACCGTAATCATCGTAAGAGGGAGCGCTTTGTTCTTCTTCTTATCGGGTATTACTCTTCTTCTTCTTCATATCGTTTGATTTTGCTAGCGATGTGGGCACACATCGGGTATTATTGCTCACGTCTTCAATCTTTTATCACTAAAAATTGCAAGATCCTTTCTCAAATGCTTTAGGTATATTTCGACCGAGGTGTAATATTCAATTCCCCAGAATTCGATACTCTCTGCACGACGCATTGTGGGGAGGCGAGGCATTTTTTGGCAAGTGGCAGGTGTTGACAAAATTTAGCCCACAGTCGAGGAACTTCAATCGTTCTCACGTGCGTTATGTCGACGAGGTAACTAACTCTTGCTATTCGAAACCTGTACTCGACCTAGCATGAATTCAGCCGATTTCCTTTTGGGATGACTGCATCTTCTTCGTTGGCATCGATCGGTTTCCTATGGTATATATGTAATGGCACTCCTGTAAATCATGCAACTTCAAAGGGCATAAACGTATTTTCAATTTGAATAGTAATGGCAAATTTGTAAATTTACACTACACAGTTTTGGGTCTAAAATAAACCCACCAAGTTTGGTGGGTTTAAAAACAGCCCAATAGCACAGCCTAATCCGCCTTATTATCCGGCCCAAACCCATGGATAACTTATAATCCCGGGCGATTGTCTCTCAAAGTAAACATGGGTTTAGGTTGATTTCTAAACCCTAACCAACCTAAACCCTCAAAGTAAACAGGGCCTTAGTTTTTTTCCTAATCTAATTTTAACGTGACTAAAGATCTATCACTATTAATTTATAAGTACCTATATATAGTATTTCCTCGTTTCTACTATTGCATAATATATTATTTGGATTTGTGAATATCAAGTTGAGAACTTTAGATTTTAATATGATAAACTAGAAGAAATTTTTTGCTGGTCCAAATTATCAATATTAATTAAATATATATATAATGGGAACTCCTATTTTTGTCGATCTTTATAAATTATCATGATATTAACTTCCAAATTAAATGAACTAATGAAATGTAATATCTGATAATTAACTAAATTATTAATTGAACATCAAGTTGAAACATGTCGGCATCGTGATGGATGCATTGTATATAGTTAGCATTATATGTATAACATATAGAAAAGTGACACATGTTAAACCATTAAAACAAATCAAACGCTCAAGAAATAAACTAAACACAATAACATAAAGATTTTTTTTTATTATTTCATTGGATCAGATTACAGATAACATTAAATAGTATACAAAGCTGTTAAAAAACATTGGCCATTGAGATTAATTAATTATGAATGACTTGATGTCTTGATCAACGATGAACACATATAAATTAAGCTAGTTACCATGAAATTTGATCTTCATCCCATAACATTTCCTCATCATTTGCAGGAAAAAAAAAAAAAAAATTGAACTCTTTTCCTTTTCCCTGTGACCATAATATGAATAATTAAAAAGCTAGGACCCATAAAATACCGATCAAGAATGGAATGATTCCCATGGAAACAGTTGTTTTGGCGCTGGAATAATAAGGATAAACTGGATACACACTCCCTGGTGGACCATTTATGTATATGTATGGAGAGCTTGGTGGCTTCTGGCCACTTGGTACCGACGACGACGGCGGCGACGGAGGCGGCGGGCAGTTACTGCTGGCAGGCGGATTCTTTGGCGGCGGTGGCGGAGGAGACGGCGGTGGGTTGCAAGGGCTGTCACAAGGGCAGTTGACACACTTGTTCAAATCAGGTGGTGTTAGATCATCCAGCTTTCTTGAATTCATCACATGGTTTTCAGCTTCCACAAAAGCTGAAATCGTGCTGAGAAAAATGGCGATTTTCAATAGTCTAAGCATAGCCATGGAAAGGATTTGATAAAATTTTCTTAGGTGATGAAATTTTGTAAAAGATGGGCAGAGAAATTGGAGATATATAGGTGAGTGTGACAATATATGGTTCCCTACAACCCTATATAAACATGGGGGGTTGCATATATGGGTAAATAGATAAGGGAATTTACTATTGGATGTGGCTTGTCCACTTTATCATGTCCCCACAATAACCCTATAAGATTTCCAATGTTTTTAATCTCATGGTCTTTGAAAGTAATGACATACAATATGTTCATTAATAAAGTGTGCACAGTTATAATGAAATATGAGATAAAATATGTTGAAATTGTAAGAACTCGAATAAAGGGTTGCATTACAAATGAGGGAGTATGCATAATTGGAACTTGATGGAAAGCAAGCTTGAATAGAATCTACAAAGATGGAATAAAGCCAAATTCGTTTTTTGGGTAAAAGAATTTTTGGACAGCCCATCTTTGTTGTGAAATTGGGGCAGTTCTAGATAAAGGAGTGAAATAATTAATCAATATAAGTTTTTTGAAATTGAGAAAACATTATTGGCATTGTTTTGTCGCAATTGATGCATATTTGACAATATATGTTACTATACATGATGCATATAGGCCCTCCAATTGCAAAGGCACAAGATATATACCCAAATTGTAAAACTCACCCAAGGGTAGGGACCAATTATTGATTCGATTATGCTTAGTTACTCGAAGAATCAAGAATGAATCAATAATTTTATACTTCATAAAAGTTTGATCTTTTCGAAACAATTATATCGATAGTGGTAATATTTCATGTTTTTATTTATTTATTCTTTCTATACTATATATAGTCAGAACAAGTTATAATTCGGCCATTGAAACTGTATATGGTAACATTCGTTGTTTTATATTTTCTTAAAGAATCATAGTCAATTATGTAAAGAAAAAAAAAAAAGGAATTGGGAATTAAAATAAAATGAGAGGAATCTAGGAAAGAGCAAAGCAGAAATGATAGGGATAGGAATATGATCACATGGATGCAAGTATATGGAAATGGCAAGAATATCCTTTGGACGGTCATTAATTTAACCAAGTGACATATATTATCCATCAACTTAAGTAACAATTGTAAAAGATATATATCCAAATCCAAAATGGTTTACCAAAAGAGTGGAAAAAGGAGTTATGGGGCTGATGGATGAGGCTAATGGGCCGGCCCAATTAGGCTAAACAGCTTCGAAGTCCATGGATGTGGATTGATGGCTCTTCTCCCATCTCCCACAACATTCTTTGCACTTCTTCAATGCTGTATCTCTTTTCCTATATATTTTCCAACTCCAACGTTAATTCAATTCAAAGCTAATAAATAGTTGGTCTAATTGATTCTGATCACCTCTTTCCTAGCATCATTTATAAGAGACTTCATTTCTTGAAGAAAATCAGTGAACCCCTGTGAAAAATTATCAAGTCTCAATCAAAACAGGCCATCCATCATCATATCATATATAAATATAAACAAAGCAGTTAAGTGATAATAATAATACCCACCTCAACCTCCTCTTTCTCCAACACCCCAGCATCATACACCCTTCTCTCCCTCGTATCAGACAACACTGTTTCATAACCACATTCATTAAATACTAGTCTTTTTTCTTGCAAGGAAACTGATTAATGTTGATGATACCTGAATATGCCCCTTGAATTTCCTGAATTTTCTACTTCGCCTGAGCCACAAATGCAGGGGATCTAGTCCACTTGTCAGGATGCCATTGCTGATCCAATCAAATTCAATTCATCAAAGAGACGGAGATGGAGATGGAGATGGAGATGGAGATGGGCAAAGAAGTCATTTCACAACACAACATACATACCATTGCAAGCTTACGATAAGCACGTCGAATTTCTTCATCGGAAGATAACATGTTTACACCAAGAATGTCGTAATGCGAACATAACCCTAAGCTGCACTCCATTCACCAAAATTCTAGATCCTATCTTTCTTTTCCTCGTCTTAATTTCCCCTTTTGTCGGCGAAATAAGCAGTGAATTCAAGGTTGGGGTAATTGGGTTCATATATATATATATATATAGCAAATAAAAGCTATAATTGTGGAGTGAATTCCATTTCCATTCATCATCATGGTTATGGAAGCGCTCATAGACCTATCTGGAATCTTCCAGCGACTATTTTTTCTGTGTAGGTATGATAATTAATGAACACATTTTTCTTTGGTCCACCATTTTTGTGGTTTCGAAATTAACATGTGGAAATTTTATCTCTCTCTCTCTCTCTCTCTCACTACCTATCTCTCTCTCTCGTTTCTTTCAATACTTAGTACATACATATTCTCATATAAATTATAATGCATAATGCAATTATAATAGAATATATAGTATATAAGTTATATTCAATCTCAATATTGGTCATAACCGAATATTATACATTTACATATTTAATATCCAATGTTACGCATTTCTTACTTGGATATGCTTTTAACTTACAAAATAATTAACATAATTCAAATGTATTTGAATTTCATCTCTAATTTTTTTTTTATCTCCTCCAATAATTTGTGTTCTCAAATTGCACCAAAAATTTGTGGAGCGTTCCGCATGTTATAAGTGTTTCTTTTCTCGTAATTCCAAATGTAGTATATTACCCTCTTCAACATCCTCCGCACTAATTCGCAATGAAGGTTGCTACAATTTCTTTTAAAATTTGAACTCATGTTTAATTCACCTGCATAATCCAATATGTACGTACTATTAACATCCAATTTATATATGAATCAATGCATATTTTACTTAAATGTCATTACTTTTATAAAAATAAAATTTTATTATCATTATGAAAAAACACTCTTTACACTAATAACATACTACCTCCGTCCCAAAATAAATGACGTTTTAGCAACTAAAATTTGTCCCAAAATAATTGTCGTTTTCGTATTCCAAAGCATATTTACATACAATATACCAAATATGTCTCTATTTACTCATCTCAAATTAAATGTGTTAAAGAAATAAAAGCTCTTCATTAATTAAACTTAAATATGGGTAGATTGGATTTTTTTATCACATTTTTTAATATATGTGCAAAAGACTAAAATGTCGTTTATTTTGGGATGGAGGTAATATAATAAACGAAGATCTTGAAAAACACACAATTGACAAACTGAAAAGACCACATCATTAAACAACGGACTTCATTATTAAAAAAAAAAAAAGGGATTGAATAAATAATTTTTACTTGTAGCAGTTTGCAAAATATATGAAAGCAATGTTAGAAGTGAAAATTTTAGTACAAGGTCAAACTTTCACCCCAAAATCCCTTCCTCGTGAGGCACAAATCAATCAGACCCAAACAGAGTGTAAAGACTCTTCACTTTCTACTCATTTAAATCTTATTATTAATTTAGTATTATATTATCAATTACTTAAATATATGTGTGTGTGTATAAGTAGAATTAAAATTTGAGAAGAAGGGCGCAGTTGTGTATTGGCGGCAGCCCAAAAAGATTGGGCAAAAACTTGTGTACCGGGGGTACGGATCTTAGATCCGTGCCCCCAGATCCGACCCGGCGCGTGGGCTGCCTCCACACGCGCCCACGCGCGCCCCTAACTAAGCTGATGTGTGCCCACACACACCTGATTACCCAGTGGCGGACCCAGGATTTGGACGATGGGGGTTCGAACAAATAAATAAATATATAACAAAGAAACATTATACGTAAAAGTTGTTCGACTAAAATATGCAAATACATGTTACAAACCATTCAACTAAAAATTATAATTACAAACTACAATTTTATCCTTCGAGTCTTCATTTTTTGGAAGCGATCCACCACATTATCATCAGAAATTTGTAAGAACACATCCTTCTCAATGAAAGTGACCAAACAATCATTCAATAATTGATCACCCATACTATTTCGTAATTTATTTTTGACATATGTCATCCCTGAAAACAGCCTTTCCACACCTGCAGTAGCGACTGGGAGAATCAACACCAATTTGATAAGCAAATACACTAACTGATAAGTGACATGCTTGTTTGTCTCTACTAGCTTCTTCGAAAGAGCACCAAGATCAAGTAAATCTCGAAATCTATCATCCTTTTGCATATCTTCAATGAATATGTCAAGATTACTTTCAAGAGTCATCAAATCAATACTTGAAAACTCGGATGGATAAAATGTGGCAAGTTTGAGTATTTTTTCTTTGTCAAAAGAAGAGAAACAATCTTTGGGATTTAAACAAGACATGCATGTAAGCAACTCTATATTCACCTCATCAAATCGATCATTGAGTTCATTAAGTTGCAAATCAATCACTCCTAGGAAAATTTGAACCCGGAAATGTTGAAGGTTTGTCTCTTGTTGAACAAAACGTCTCGATATTCCTCGTGGCATATAAGGAGCATCCATATTGGGAACAACAATATCATGCTTAGTGCAAAATAAAGTGGTCTTACTCAAGAGAGTTTCCCATCCACAATCCCTTGTTTTTTGCAATAAACGTTTGGTTAGAGAGACAAGAGACATGGCATTAACAATATCTTGATCTCTTCTTTGCAAAGCAAGACATAAGTCATTAGTATAGCCAAAAATAGTTAACATCAAGTGGGCCATAAAACCAAAATCGAATGACTCCAATGAGTATAAAATGGTTTGAGCTTTTACCTTATCTTCCGAACATGGAGCATTCTCCCCAATCATCACAAGTACCTCAACAATTGTAGGAAATAAATGGATCACATTCAAAAGAGTTTTATAATGAGACCCCCAACGAGTATCCCCCGGCCTTTTCAAACCAACCTCTTGATTCAAACCCGATCCACTCTTAAGTTCACCAATTTCCAATGCTTCAACGATTTTTTGAGCTTGAACCATTCGAATCATTTCTCTTCGCTTACAAGAAACTCCAATCACATTCAACAAGTTTGCAAGTGTTTCAAAAAGCCAACCACAATCGTTGTTTTTTTTAGCAACCGCAACAAGTGTTAATTGAAGTTGATGAGCAAAACAATGAACATAATAGGCACATGGAGTATCCTTCATAATCAAAGTTTTAAGACCATTTCTCCCCCTTCATGTTGCTAGCTCCATCATATCCTTGACCACGAATGTTAGAAGGACTTAATGAATGCTCTATAAGCAAAGATGTTATTGCATTTTTAAGTGACAAAGCAGTAGTATCACCAACATGTACAAGTCCAAGAAAACGCTCCACAACCATTCCTGTTTTACCATCAATATAACGCAACAAAAGAGTTAATTGTTCCTTTTGAGACACATCACTTGACTCATCAGCCAATATACCAAAGTAGTCATCCCCAAGCTCTTCTATAATATGCTTAGTTGTTTCTTTTGCACAACAATTAATGAGATCCTTTTGAATTTTGGGAGATGTCATTTGATTATTGCATGGAGCATTTTCCCTACTGACTTTTTTAACATCTTCATTATGTTCTGCAAGCCATGTCAAAAGCTCAAGAAAATTTCCCCTATTACTTGATTCTCCACTTTCATCATGTCCACGACATGCCAACCCTTGCCGCAAAAGAAACCTCAAACAACTAAGTGAAGCTTTCAACCGAATTTCATACTCAATTTGAATCATATCACTTGCATTATCAAAAGCATACATAATAGAATTCTTCTTTGAATCTCTTAAATTCACGTACTTTTGATAAGCAAGATTATGAGCACTTTTAATTCCACCAACATGCTTCTCAAGTCTATTTGATTTATTCCATGATCTAAATCCTCCATAAACAAATGCATCTCCCCCAAAATTAAAATCAATCTCATTCTTGAACAAGTAACAAACGAAACAAAATGCAGCATCTTTCTCAATACTATATTCAAGCCAATCATATTTTTTGAACCAAGAGACACTAAATCGACGCATACCTCCAAGTTCTCTTTGAGGAAAGACATGAGCTTTTGGTTGGCAAGGTCCTTTAAGAATATATGTCATTCTTACCGCATTTCGTTGTTTTGGAGGATAATCCATTATACTTATTCTTTTGCCCGGATCATTAGGAAGAAGTTCAACATCATACAAAAACTCCTCCTCGGATGATGCTACACTATAAATAGTTGAACCACCCGATTCCATTTTGGTATCTTGAGTTTTTGGTGAATTAAATGATTGAGATAATAAAGACTCACTAGGAGGTGAATCATTTTCTATTGGTGAAGAACAAGAAGTTGCTTGAAATTTCGCTTTCTTGAATATAAATTGTCGAAGATCGGGTTGTTTCTCCATTCCTTTTGTTTTGTTCTTCATTCCTAATTAAATTAATAATAAATCATAAGAATACAATACATGAAATATATAACTTCAATTTTATAAGAAATTAACAACTATAATATCAATACACATCATGAACTCATTGAAATCACAACACAATATCATAAAATCAATACATTTCATACACATTTATGAAAATGCATAAACCCTAATTTATAAACAAATAAAATTACATTAACCAACTAATAGTAGTAATCAAATGAATATGAATATGATATTGAAACCTTAATAAGTATAATTATATATAATATAAAAGAGAAAGAAAAAAAAAATTACCTGAGAGATTGGGGCAGCAGGTTCGCAGGTGGGAACAGGGGAAAGGAAGAGAGGCAGTGGGTTGAGGTTTATTTGAAAGTGGGAAATGTTAGATATATTTGTAATGGCAATAGTGTAATTATATAATTTAGTTAGGGATATAAAAGTAAATATATAATAAAAAAATTCATGGGGGTGCACTTGCACCCCCTTGATCCTCTGTAGGTCCGCCACTGTGATTACCTAGTGGATGATTCAGTGATGGGTATTACATGTATACCCTATAAGTATTATGCATATACCCTATAGGTATTACACTTATATTTCTTGAGATTTAATGATAGGTATTATGTGTTTACTCTATAGGTATTACATGTATACTCTATAGGTATTACAAACTTACTCAATTAAGGTATTGATTTTTTGTTCTATAGGTATCACATGTGTACTCTATAGGTATTACATAATTACTCTATAGGTATTACATTATTATATGGTGAGTTTAATATTTATAAACAATAAAACAATAGTTATACATTGGAATATCTTTTTTTGAATACAAAGTGATTCTTTTACAATACCAATAGAACAAATATGCAATATCTATAGAGGTAACTTACAACACCCACAATAACAACACAATAGTTATACATTAGAATATCTTTTTTTGAATACAGAGTGATTCTTTTACAATACCAATAGAACCAATATGCAATACCTATGGAGGGAACTTACAACACCCACAATCACAACACAATATTAATACCTTAATATCTTTTTTTGAATTCAGAGTGATTCTTTTACAATACTAATAGAATAAATATGCAATACCTATAGAGGTAACTTACAACACCCACAATAACAACATTTTCATTATCTTCTTCACTTGAGAATATCAAAACCATATTTGATTCAGAGTCAAGATTTTTTATATTAGCAAACAAAATGAGGTAGAACTCCTTCTCCAATCTCTTGATCGCAACTTGCATCAAATTCTAAGCTCTGATGAGTTTGTTGGAGCTGGAACTCAGTCTAACAAAATGGTGCATCAACTTTTGCAAGCCACTCACGGCTTCAAGAAACCTCTTGGCCTCTTTTCTATCATCCACAAATAGGGAAGATAATGTCTCTTGTTTATGGGCACCAACATCCCATCTCATGATCACATCCTCGACGTAGCTCATGTCGTCCTCCATGATCGTTTCAGAGAAGGTATGGTGGTGAGGGCGCGACGGCGTGGAAGAAGGAGAGGCGTGGTGGCTCTGATGATGCGCAGGAGATGAAGCCCTGCTGGAAAACAACTAACCCTTCATCTCGAACCATAGCTTGCACACGAGCGACAGCTCATCCCGGTCACCCGCGTCAGTCACGTACGGGATCATGCAATCCCATACGGTGTCGTCTGGTCCGCTGCTATTGTTCGTAGTGACGATTCTTTGAGAACTACTACTTGAACTCGACATTTCTTACGTATGAATTGATTGAAGGTGGAGAAAAAACAAACGAATTGGTTCGTCGGAGATGGAGGGTTCCAGGAAGGTAGAGAGAAAGGAGAGAGAGATTAACCAACGGGAGATGAGGGAGGTCAGCGCGGCGGAAGGCGTCGATGTGATGGAGTTAAGAGAGCGCGACTGCGCAGATGAAGAAAGACAAAGAAATAGGTTTTGGAAAGGAAAAAAAAAAGAAATATATATATATATATATATATATATATATATATATATATATAAGATCCGGGTCGGGTTGGGAGCACGGATCTTAGATTCGTGCCCCAGGGGCACCTAAGTCCTACTCAAAAGATTTACATATATGTGTTAATTTGGATCTACCTATACAACACACCAACTTGAGGGATTTTTTTTTTGGGTTATATTTTTACTTATAGAAAAAGAAATTGATTTGAATTTTCTGTTTCGAATACCTTTATGTTGGTAAATTTACTTAGATTTCTCAATTAGCTCATTGTTTTGCGGATCAATCAGGTTACCGTTGGAATTTATATAATATTAGTAGGTACTACTCACAGTACTAACCACTGTCTGTATGTACTATTTGTACTAAGAGCAGCCCCAGCACTACGCTGGGCTGCGTGAATTTAATTAAAAGTGGCCTCTAGCACTGCGCCACCCACCGTACCACATTAAACTTTTGCACAGTGCGATGCTACTTGTGACACCGTACTGTCCAGCGCTTATAACACCCCACTTAAGTGTATGTCTTAGAGCAGCCCCAGCACAGCGCTGGGGCAGCGTCAGCCGTCATTATTTCTTCTCCAGCATGACTCTATTCTTAGCGCTAGTTTATATATATGCACAGTGTAGTGCCACAAGTAGCACCACACTGTGCTAGCGCTATCTTTTTTTTTTTTTAATTTATTTATTATATATTATGAGTTATTTTATATTATTTGAGATAATATAATTGTATTTTTATCAACACAAATTGTGATATAAAATTATAATTGAAATGATAATTTGAACAACACGAATGGTAATTTGAAAAACACAAATACAAGAAAAATTGAACAACACGGATGGTCATTTGAACAACACGAATGGTAATTTGAAAATTTGAAATGATCGTGAGTGATCGTTTCTCAACATGGATAGTGAAAATTAGAGAAACGAGAAGCAATTACATAAAATTACTAATAATAAATTAAAATGCAAAAAAATACAACATCACATTACTAAAAAATAAATTACAATACATGAAAATAAAATACTGAAATTGATTAAAATACATGAAAATAAAACATAAATTGAAAATAACAAACAAAACCTAGTAATCCGATAGACCAGCACCAGATCCAGATCCTCCAAAATTTGGAAATTGTCCATACATATCAAACATATTTGGAGTTGATGGCACTTGAGATTGTCTCCTCTTCTGCATAATTATCTGTTGTTGTTCTTGAAAGTACTCACGTTTGACGGGATCAACAATCGTATCCAAATCAATAAGTAGTATGTTATCTTCTCTAGTCATTTCATACTGGTATTTGCTTGTTGCAATTTGTCGATTTTGTGCTTCAATTTTTAGCCTTTGTGCTTCAATTTTTTATCTTTGCACCTCAATATCCCGCTCTTTATTTGCAGTCGAAGTTGAAAATAATTCTCGTAATTTCTCATTCTCCTCCTTTATAGTGTTTAAAAATGCAGACATCTCTTCACTGGACTTCCTTTTTGATTTGGACTTTTTTACCCCATGTGGCCGTTGTGATGAAGAACCACCACTTATGTTTTCATCGCTTAAATCGATCGAAAATGAAGGTGCGGAAGGGTCAGGAGAAATGGGAGACTCATTAACAATTTCTTGTGGAAATGATGGTGACACTCCGCTGGTATTTGTAATTTGCACGTATTCTTTCAAAACATCCCACACATGGTCGAACTTAAACCCGTCTTTATATCCCTTTTGTTAGACCAACAACTCGTTTGCTTGTCGTATCTAAAAAAAATTGAGATTTATTAAAATTGAAATATTGACACATAAAATTTAGTTGCAACATAAAAACAATTACTTACCATATTGAGCTCATTTGCACCGCTTGGGTGCATATGCTCAACCTGACGCAAACAACCATTGAACTTTCTAGTATCCTTAAGAATTGTTTGCATACGACATTGTAGTGATCTTTGGTTCCACACTTTTATGTTCAAGCTTGGCATTTCTGAATTGAACTTATCAGTAATGCGTTTCCAAAACTGATCTCTTGATTGATTTATACCAACAATTGGGTCTTGTGAAATTTCAAGAAAGACACCACAAAGATATCGATCTTCAGCATTTGTATAATTAGTGCTGCGTGACTTCGACATTTTAGAAAGAAGATGAATATAATGCAAATGAAGAGGAGAAGTGTGATTTAGAATGCATGGTTTGTATTCTATTTATAGAGGAATTTGGGACAAAATATATATCGATCTAACGGATGAGATTAAAAGAAGAAAAAGCTTATCAAGGGCTACAATTTAACTATACACGGATTGTGCTTTCCTTTCTATCTTTACTTTTCCAACTTTATTTGAAGGGTTGAGATTTAATTAAGTTGGATGGTTGAGATTTAAAGATCTTGGGACAAAATATCTATCGATCTAACGGATGAGATTAAAAGAAGAAAAAGCTTATCAAGGGCTACAATTTAACTATACACGGATTGTGCTTTCCTTTCTATCTTTACTTTTCCAACTTTATTTGAAGGGTTGAGATTTAATTTAGTTGGATGGTTGAGATTTAAAGATCTTGGGACAAAATATCTATCGATCTAACGGATGAGATTAAAAGAAGAAATAGCTTATCAAGGGCTACAATTTAGCTATACACGGATTGTGCTTTCTTTACTTCAACTATTGTTGGCTATATAATGATCATGTATTGGATTTTATTTCATTATTCTCTTCTAACTCATTTCTCATTGATCTCATTTTATTTACTTGCAAAATCTCATTTTCATCACTACTACTTCACAATCTCCAAAATGGATTTCAACCACATCGATCCTTTTGCAACATCTTTTTCTTCAAGCTCGTCCGATGAAGAGTTTCAACAACGAATGGCTAATTACGATATGGAGCAAGAAGTACTATTGCAACAAATATACAACAACAATGAAAAGATGGCTGAATTTATTAGGCTTCAAAATATCAATTCCACAAGCGGAGGCTCGGTTCCAGGTCGTAGAACAATCTATCGTGATCGAGAAGGAGCAGCACAAAACCTCTACAACGACTATTTCTCTGAAAATCCAACATTCAATGAAGAACAATTTCGCCGACGATTTCGAATGTCGCGAAATTTATTCCTTCGTATTGTTGGTGATGTTTCTAATCATGATAATTATTTTGTGCAGCGAAGGAATGCAGTTGGAAAACTTGGTTTGTCTACACTCCAAAAGGTGACAGCTGCATTTCGACAACTAGCATATGCAGTTCCAGCAGATGCAACTGATGAGTACATTAAAATTGGAGAGTCTACAGCACTCGAGTGTGTTAAGAGGTTCTGTCGTGCTATTGTAGCGATATATAAAGAGCAATATTTACGATCGCCCACTCCTAACGACGTTGCTAGACTGCTTTATATTGGTAAGCAACGGGGTTTCCCAGGAATGTTAGGCAGTCTAGATTGTATGCACTGGAAATGGAAAAATTGTCCAACAGCTTGGGCAGGACAATATGCCGGGCGAAGTGGATCTCCAACAATTATTCTAGAAGCTGTGGCTGATTATGATCTATGGATATGGCATGCTTATTTTGGGATGCCAGGATCCAACAATGACATTAATGTGTTGGAGACATCTAATCTTTTCTCGAACCTTGCTACAGGTGTTGCTCCTCCAGCACATTATGTTATTCAAGGGAAAGAGTACAATATGGGATATTATTTAGCTGATAATATATATCCCAAATGGGCAACTCTTGTGCAAACTATCCATTCACCAAGTGGTCCGAAAAAACAATATTTTGCGAAAAAACAAGAAGCATGTAGAAAAGATGTGGAACGTGCATTTGGAGTTCTTCAAAGTAGATTTGCAATTGTGGCGAATCCAGCACGCTTGTGGTTGAAAAGTGATTTGCAAGATATTATGACTGCATGCATAATAATGCATAATATGATAGTAGAGGATGAACGAGATCTTAATGCTCCAATTCAAGAAAACTTGGAAGTGTCACCTCCAGACATCGAATTCGCTGAGAATGAACCTACTCGCTTTCAAGATTTTCTTGGTCGATTTAGACAAATTAGAGATGCAGATGCTCATTTTGCACTTCGAAATGCATTAATTGATCATTTGTGGGAAGAATATTCTAATTCAGAAAATTAGGAATTATGACTATGTAACATCTATTTCCCTTTCAATAAAAATAAGTTGTTGTTTTTGTTTTCATTTTACCTTAAGTTTCATTCAATTACTCATATAACTTTTTATTTATACAATTTGAATATAAATAATAAAATTGTATTAAAGAACTTGTAGGTGTAAATATGTTAATCAATTATAATATATTTGAAAAATATGATTAAATAAATTCATAATTAAAAATATAATGGAATATTCTTTTTTAGTGCAAAAAGTAGTGCAGAATGCTGGAGATGAAAATACTGTTTCTGCACTACTTTAGTGCAAAATCTGCACTAAAGTAGTGCTAGTGCTGGAGATGCTCTTATATACATACCTATTTACTTAAGCAAGTATAAAATTGCAATAACCCACTTCTTGATCTAAAGAAAAAGCCCAAATTTTTTAAAAGTTTGGCCCAATTTTTAGAATCCAACTTTTGGCTAAAAAACGAGCCCATGTTCCAACCTATTGCTGTTGAAGAATCCTTGTCATTAACCAAAATGTAAGTTACAAACACGTGTCCCGTCTTCTTCCATTTGTAAAGGGGGATATCACCCCTTTCTTTCTCACTTTCGTTTCTGGAAATCATCCAACTGCAGAGAAATTTGGGGTGTAAAAGGGGTAAATTCCAATCAATTTTTTTCTATTCAATTTGTTGTTGCAGCAACTCATGTTTCTCTCTCTCTCTCTCGCTCTCTCTCTCTCTCTCTCTCTCTCTCTCTCCATGCTGTCGATCGCCGCCGCCGCTGTCCGGAGTTGGCGCCACCGTGGGACGGCGGTGCCGTGCGAGAGTGAAGGGTGCAGCGCCGGCGGCGGCGGCGCTGCGTGTGTGTAGCAGGGTGTGTGAGTGTGTGCGTGTGTTTGGTGCGCTGCAGGGGGGGAGAAAGGAGGCGGCGCCGTCCGTGGGTAAGGATTGCAGCGCCGCCGCCGGCGGCGCTTCTGTGTGTGTGTGTGTTGTGCATGTGTGTGAGTGTGTTGTGCTGTGTGGGTGTGTTGTGTTGGGTGCGTTCGGGGGAGAAGGGGGGGGCGGTGGTGGCGGCGCCGGGTAGAGGGAGTGCCGGCGACGGGCGAGCAGGTTGTGGCGAGCGGCGGCAGGCGCGGCAGGAAGTGGGAGGAAGGGGGGGATTGGGGATTAAGGGTTTATTTGGGAAATTTGATTTTCTTCAGGGGCTATCTTGCAAATTCCTACTTTACCTTATTTATGATTCAACCCCTGCATCCTTATTTATTAAATTTCAGCCCTGCAGTTTATAGGAAATTATTTTCCAGTCCCTGAATTTATGTTGTATTGCACATTGATTCCTGAATTATGCTGAAATTGCAGCTTGACCCTCACATTAGGCTGAAATTGCATTTTACCCTAGAATTCAATGAAATTGCATTATACTGAATTTATAATTGAACCATAGAACTATACCGAAATTATATTATGAACCTAGAATTCAATGATAAGTTTATTTATATTACCGTACCGCGTTATGGACATTGGTTTTAATCTGTGATCAATGATGAAAATATCGTGGATATATCACGGATATATCGTGGATACGAATATTGCGATACGGATATTGGGTGTTAATGTTTTTTTTCCTGGGTATCGTGGATATGTCGTAAAATATCTCAAAATATCGATATTGATTTCGATATTGGTTCAGTGTAGTACAAAATTGGATGGAAATTGGGAAATATCGTGGATATATCGTAAAATATCGCATGTATATCAAAATGAGCGATTTTGATTCAAAAAATTGAACTATGTGATTTTTTTTTTTTTTTACTTTGTATAGTGTATTTTGTTTGATAGTGGAATGAATATATTCTCTTCTCACATCAATCTTTCATATTCATATTTATAGCACACTTAGATGACAATGAAGGAAACTCTGATCCAAAAGTAGCTGCTATGGCTCGTGATTATGACATTGATATTGATAAAGTGTTACAACAAGAAGTTGACCATACATCGTCTACTTCGAAATCAAATAACTCTACTGATGGAGGAAATAGTGATGGTGGAAATGATGACAATGATGATGGCAATGATGATGGTGGGAATAGTGAAAATAATCAAGAGGATTATGTTTCAAATCAAGTGTTATTGAGTCCATTCACTGGTGAGGTCGAGTTTAGTCATGGAACACAAGATATGGATCATGGAAGCAGAGAAGGAGGTCCAGTGATAGAGGCTATTGGAAAAGAATACACTAGAAGACGTGTTTGGAATCAAGAAGAAAGTTCATCTATTGATATTGAACGAATTTCAGACAATTTTGATTCCATGAATATGGGTAGCAATGAACATAGTGATATGTCTCAAGATTTATATGTTGCTGACACCTTAGAAAGTTCACAATTTGGTTGGAGTACTAGAGATGTTTCTCATCACCCGCCTCCTCAAATGTCATATGGAAATCAAAATGAGTATCAACAATATGATTGGATTAGTGTACAATATCCAATTCATGGTGTAGCAGTTGGACGAGATAGAGCAACTTATGAATGACACGTGCATAACTATATTAATAAGTACTCTAATGTGATGAGTTGGTATCAGTACTGCTTTGATCAAGATGACATTTCATCTACTATGTTCGTATCTTTGGAATTTAATATTGTATGTATTTTATAGATATTTAAGTTAGAGACTAAGCCAACTCCTAAAATTTGTAGGAGATATGAACAAGGAACCGGAGTAAGGAAGCATGCCAACAGAAGCTTTTTGGACACAGATTACTGTATTCGAAGGTGGGGGTAATTTCTTGTTGTTACCTGCTTTATATTAACGTAAATGAGTTCGATTAAATGTGATTGTGTTACGTGTGAATTAATTGTTTATGATGCTCTTATGGGATTTGAACGTTGACTTTCAGCGTTTATTTCCAATATAAAGTAATAAGTCTGTAATGTTAATATTCATGGTAGAATTCCAACTCACGACGGGTCAAATACTCGAAGGGTTTCAAATATGGCTCTTTCACGCTGGACTTAAAGACTCCAAATTTCATGGTGGGCTAGCTACCCGAGGGTTTCAATTATGGCCCATTTATGTTGGACTTAAAAACTTCAAACTCATGTCGGGCTTAAAGACTCGAGTAATGTTATGATGATTCATTATGATTAAGTGCAGTGAATAATTGATGACTGAAACGACGTGCTTATGTGTACCCCTATTCCACCCCACTGAGTGATTTTTCTTGCACTCACCCCTTTCATGATTTTATTGCTACAGAAAAACCCTAGGCACGGAGAAATGATGAACAGAATGTCTGATATTTTTGCATGTATAAAAGAATGTATATTTTTATATTAGCATGTTCTAAAAATATTAGTTTTATGTTATGAAACTTATTAACTTTCCACTTTAAATTTTCTACAACTCTTTTTACTTTACGGATATTTAATTTTGGCGATATTTTTGTTACTTTTCTTTTGTCGAAATTTTAAATATCGATGCACTCCGCTTTTCTTTTAAAACTGCAGTGTGTACTCTGATTATGAGGAAATCAAGTGGTAAAACGATTTATTTGCGCAATGATGAAAATGGGGCGCGACAGCACTACATTTTCTTTTCTTTTCTTTTTTTAAGTTTTTTGTATTTATTATATATTGTGGAGCTATTTTATAATTTTTGAGATAGTATAATTGTATTTTGTCAACACAAATTGTGATATAAAATTATAATTGAAATGATCATTTGAACATGAATGGTAATTTGAAAAATACAAGTAAAATTGAACAACATGGATGGTCATTTGAACAACACGAATGGTAATTTGAAAAATTGAAATCATGATCGTGAGTGATCATTTTTCTCAACATGGATAGTGAAAATTAGAGAAACGAGAAGCAATTACATAAAATTACTAATAATAAATTAAAATGTAAAAAAATACAACATCACATTACTGAAAAATAAATTACAATACATGAAAATAAAATACTAAATTGATTAAAATACATGAAAATAAAACATAAATTGAAAATACTGAACAAAACCTAGTAATCCGATAGACCAGCACCAGATCCAGATCCAGATCCTCCAAAATTTGGAAATTGTCCATACATATCAAACATATTTGGAGTTGATGGCACTTGAGATTGTCTCCTCTTCTGCATAATTATCTGTTGTTGTTCAAGTACTCACGTTTGACGGGATCAACAATCGTATCCAAATCAATAAGTAGTATGTTATCTTCTCTAATCATTTCATACTGGTATTTGCTTGTTGCAATTTGTCGATTTTGTGCTTTAGTGTGTTGCCTTTGTGCTTATTTTTTTTGTTTTTGTGCTTCAATTTTTTACCTTTGTACCTCAATATCCCGCTCTTTATTTGCAGTTGAAGTTGAAAATAATTCTCGTAATTTCTCATTCTCCTCCTTTATAGTGTTTAAAAATGCAGACATCTCTTTACTTTGCTTCCTTTTTGATTTGGACTTTTTTACCCCATGTGGCAGTTGTGATGAAGAACCACCACTTATGTTTTCATCGCTTAAATCGATCGAAAATGAAGGTGCAAAAGGGTCAGGAGAAATGGGAGACTCATTAACAATTTCTTGTGGAGATGATGGTGACACTCCGCTGGTATTTTCAATTTGCACGTATTCTTTCAAAACATCCCACACATGGTCGAACTTAAACTCGTCTTTATATCCCTTTTGTTGGACCAACAACTCGTTTGCTTGTCGTAACTAAAACAATTTGAGATTTATTGAAATTATATTATTGACACATAAAATTGTGAAACATAAAAACAATTACTTACCATATTGAGCACATTTGCACCGCTTGGACGCATATGCTCACCCTGACGCAAACAATCGTTGAACTACTACAAGAAAATCGCTGATAGACAACGGTAAAAACCGTTGTCGTAGGCCAGAAAGTAGCGTTGTCGTAGCCAGGGTTGTCGTAGGGGTCAGTAAATTTTCACTCATAGACAACGGTTTTTAATCGTTGTCTTAGACCCCTACGACAACGGTCGTTACGCACATAGACAACGGTTATTAACCGTTGTCGTAGGGTTGTGGTTCCAAATAACCGTTGTCTTATCTATTTACGACAACGCTTTGACAACGGTTTTCAACCGTTGTTGTAGAGGCTTCAGACAACGGTTTTTAACCGTTGTCCTGCCGTTGTTGTAGCTGTCTAAGACAACGGTTTTTAATCTTTGCCGTTTTCGTAGACCCTTATTACAACATTTTTGAAACTATTGTCGTAGTCTATTTTCAGCGTTGTCTTTTACAAGTTCTAGCAGCATTTAAAAATTATTATACATTAATTGAAATTCAAATATACAAAATAAACATTCAACTCAAAATAGTCATATCAAATTGAAATATTTATTTAACAGTTTAATTTAAAGATTGCATGATACAAAGGGATCCAATCCATGAGGGGAAAGCAATATAACTAATCAATTTAACAAACAGAATGATTTCTCAATACAATTACTCTTCTTTCTTCTTTAATTCCTCTCATTTCCAGTCTTTGCAATTCTTTCTTTCCAAGATCTGCACCAAAAATAACAATAATAATATTAGCTAACTAGTTAGTGACATGAAGAAGAGGTTTTGCCAAAATAAATATCAATTCCAATTACTAGAACAAATAACAAATAGATGGTTACCAGCAGTTGTATAATGCAACAAATAGATGGCTACAGAACATGCATACAGGCTGAACTTCAGCTTTCACGGTCATAAGGCCTAAGAACTGATCGTCATCAATCCTTTTCATCAAAATTGTGTTTGTCTAATGGAAGGAGCAAAAGGTTATAACACATGTATTAAGGATATACATCGTTTTAAAATGCACATTTAGAAAGTTTCTACCACAGCACAGCAATAGCATATGCTGAATGATACACTTAACAACTAGTACAGTTACATTTAAATAAAATCACCTCTTTTAGATCTTTTTCATGTTCTCTTGACCTTAGCATGCTCTTGAGGATTTGTATACATAAATGACAGATTTTCAAGTTCAGACTGCAAAAAGGAAATTGAAAATGAGTGAAAGATCCAGAAATATGATTTAGAGAACGCACATAAGCAATATAGAAAGAGATGCCAAGCTTTGGGAGATTGCAAATTCAGGATTAGAAACAAGTAATAGCAGAATCTTTACTTAGTAGCTAATAGAAGAGTGAAATTAATATTGAATTATTTTCTTGGTAAAAACCTTGATGTATAATAAATGGTTCTCCACTGTGTCTTTTCTGTCCATCATGTGCCTCAAAAGCCAACTATATAACTAGAGAAAAACAGAAAAACATATAAGAAAGAGCACGCAGATAGTTCAAGTGAGATAGTATACATACAAACTTACATTCAGAGCCTTGCGGACCAATTCCAGTTCATTCGGAGAGAGATATGAAATGCTAGGTTTAAGATCCTGAGAGTACAGTCAGAATCAATGTTGTTGTACAACTATAATGCTCATTTTCAACACATGTTATTACCAATAAAAAATCAGCATAGATATGGAAAATCATTCAGCACAATTTCAAATCATGCAGCCATAAGAGCCGGTCACCCCCAAACATCAACACAAATAATAACTATTCTAGAAACCAACAAGTTGAGTACCCTGATTGTGCTAATGATATGCAAACCAGTATGGTGGGAAACTGCATAAACTCAAGCAAGCCTAAACCACATGGAGTTTGGACACCAGAAAAATGAGACACCAGAAACAAATATACCTTAACAGAGAGTATGACGGGCTCCTTCAAAGGTCCTTGGTCTTCAGCATCCTGCCCTTTCATTGATTAAAGTTGAAAAATCAGTTCTTTATTGAAACTAGTCTAAATTTTCATCACAGGAGGAGTTCAAGCTTGGAAAATGACAGATTTCTCTTTAGATTGATGAAGGGTTGAAGAATCTATAGCGGATTATAAAAAATAATACCTAATCGAGTGGGATATGGCAGCGGGGCTCGGGCAGAAAGGAGACAACGGCTGAGAAATGACAGGAATGAGTCGAGGCAGCGGCTGGTAGCGTGGGTGTGAGGCGAGGCAGCGGCTGGCGGCGTGGGTGTGAGGCGAGGCAGCGGCTGGCGGCGTGGGTGCGCGGTGAGGCAGCAGCTGGCGGCGTGGGTGCACGCGACGAGACAGCAGCCAGTGGGGATTGGTGAGCGGCTGGCAGCGTGGATGTGCGGCGAAGAAGCGGCTGGCGGCGTGGGTGAGTGGCGACGACAGCGGCGGTGAAGTCTAGGGTTTCGATTGGGAAGGGATATCTAGTGTAAATTTGGGGATTTTGAATTTGGGGGTGTAATTTCTCTAAGTCTTTTATTTTACATGTATTTATATTTATATATAATAGTAATAATAAAAGAAAATATTAAGCTAATTTAGTCTACGACAACGCTACTATGAGGTTAAGACAACGCTATAAAGTTATCGTTGTCTTAGGGATCAATGACTACGCCTCAACGATAACCTCATATTGTACCCACTGTCTTAGGGATCAACGACTACATATCTACGACAACCTCATGTCATAAGCGTTGTCTTAGGGTTCATTTTTTACCTAAGACTACACCACTACGATAACCTCAAGTCAAAACCGTTGTCTTAGGGCTGAATTTTACCCTACGACTACGCCTCTACGACAACACCAATAAAGCGCCGTTGTCTATGGGCGCATTTTTCAGCCCTACGACAACGGTTTTGTCTACGACAACGCCAATTTTGGCTACGACAATGGTTTTTTCAAAAAACCAGTTGTCTTAGGGGCGTAGTCTATGTGTATTTTTCTTGTAGTGATGAGTACATTAAAATTAGAGAGTTTACAACACTTGAGTATGTTAAGAGGTTCTGTCGTGCTATTGTAGAGATATATAAAGAGCAATATTTGCAATTGCCCACTCCTAACGACGTTGCTAGACTGCTTTATATTGGTAAGCAACGTGATTTCCCAGGAATGTTAGACAGTCTAGATTGTATGCACTGGAAATGGAAAAATTGTCCAACAGCTTAGGCAGAACAATATGCCAGGCGAAGTGGATCTCCAACAATTATTCTAGAAGTTGTGGCTGATTATGATCTATGGATATGTCATGCTTATTTTGGGATGTCAGGATCCAACAATGACATTAATGTGTTGGAGACATCTAATATTTTCTCGAACCTTGCTACAGGTGTTGCTCCTCCTACACATTATGTTATTCAAGAGAAAGAATACAATATGGGATATTATTTAGCTGATAATATATCCCAAATGGGCAACTCTTGTGCAAACTATCCATTCATCAAGTGGTCCGAAAAAACAAGAAGCATGTAGAAAAGATGTGGAACGTGCATTTGGAGTTCTTCAAAGTAGATTTGCAAAATTGTGGCGAATCCGACACGCTTGTGGTTGAAAAATGATTTGCAAGATATCATGACTGCATGCATAATAATGCATAATATGATAGTAGAGGATGGACGAGATCTTAATGCTCCAATTCAAGAAAACTTGGAAGTGTCACCTCCGGACATCGAATTTGCTGAGAATGAACCTACTCGCTTTCAGGATTTTCTTAGTCGATTTAGACAAAATAGAGATGCAGATGCTCATTTTGCACTTTGAAATGCATTAATTGATCATTTGTGGGAAGAGTATTCTAATTCAGAAAATTAAGAATTATGACTATGTAACATCTATTTCGCTTTCAATAAAAATAAGTTTTTGTTTTTGTTTTCATTTTACCTTAAATTTCATTCAAGTACTCATATAACTTTTTATTAATACAATTTGAATATAAATAATAAAAATTGTATTAAAGAACTTGTATGTGTAAATATATTAATCAATTATAATATATTTGAAAAATATGAATAAATAAATTCATAATTAAAAATATAATGAAATATTCATTTTTAGTGCAAAAAGTAGTGCAGAGTGCTGGAGATGAAAATACTATTTTTGCACTACTTTAGTACAAAATCTGCACTAAAGTAGTGCTAGTGCAGGAGATGCTCTAAGGGCAGCTGCATCAATTCTCTTAAACAATATTCTCAAATATTTTATTTAAATTTCATTGAGTAAGTCTTGTGTGAGACCGTCTCACGATCTTTTTTTGTGAGTCGGGTCAACCCATAACCCACACTTAGCAATTCATATGAAAGTTTGTGGATATAGATTCAATTCATGGGTAATAAGGATCCGTCTCATGGAAACTATCCGTGAGACCGTCTCACATGAGTTTTTACGAATTTCATTTTAGCAGAGGTATAAAATTCTTACAGATCAACGTATTCTTAGCTTGGAAAGCGAGAGAAGAAAGAAAAGTGTAATGAGGACACAACATTTTATTATTTGTTCTTTATTTTCACATTTTGTCACATTATAATATATTAATAACTTCTTTTTTTTTTTCAATTGATGCCCTAAAACAGCTCTATAATGAATGTCTTCGTTCTAGGCTTCTAACTTCTGTAGTTTTACCTTTCAACACATATATCAACTGTTAACCGTGTTTTTTGAAGTAATATCTGATGTGGTCGAACTGATCATGATGTGGTCGAACTGATCACATTCGAATTATTTGGGAACGTGAACCGGCTCAAAGATAAAAACCAACCGATGCAAACTATTTAGAAAGAAGCGAACAGAACAAAGAAGCGAACAGAACAAAGAGGTGAACAGATATTCCCCTGAAAGGAATAAAGTAAATTATGGTACATCTCAGTGCGAACTATTCTTTCCGACAATAGTTCGTAGCTTATATGGGAACGAACACGAACTAACTAGACTTTCGGGATAAGAGGACGAACTGATCCTGAGTACATGAGGTGAACTAGTTTAAATTCAGATAACCGCCACAATCGTGGATAAATCGTCCACTTCCCACTTTTTTAGGAAAGATTTAACTGTCACGTCCTTCAGGAAGTATTTATAACCTTTATTCTTTAATTTTTTAGGAGATAGACACAAAAAAAATACATAAAATTATTAGAAGAAAACCACTAGTTTTTCCGGATCACTGACTTGAGCGTCGGAGTCTCTTCACCGGGAAAAACCCCCGGTGTTCTTTATTTTGCAGGTACTTTTAACCGGAGAATTCTAATTTGCATCGGAGAAGAAGAAAACTGGATCGGGGACAAATCAATTGGCATCGTCTGTGGGAAAATCACAACTTTGAGTTCTTAAGACGTTGAGAAATTGTAAAGATGGTGGATACCAGAGGATCTCGAAGGAGGTTAGAAGAAGGAGGGCAGTCTATAAGGCAAGATGAGGACTAGAGTTCTGCACCGGTGAATCCTCCCGGTACTGTCACTTTGACATCGGAGAAACTTTCAAATTTGATAGAAGCGGCTGTTCAGAAAGCTTTAGGCAAACAGAGGGTTGAGTCACAACAAGGTAACACTGATGTTCATACCAGAAAGGAACTGGAAGATGACAAGTCTCGAACAGATGAACAAGAAAGTCAGTTTGATCATCCTCGCGACCAGAAGCGAGGACATGTAGAACTATCCGAGAAGGTGGATGATCTAAGAAAGGAGTTGCGAGAGGTCCAGAGGACTGTTCGACGGGTTCCAAGAAGTTCGAGGGGAAATCCTTTCTCTGAGGAAGTTATGGAGGATGAATTACCGGCTTCTTTTCGGCCAGTTAATTTTGATTATGATGGTACCACAGATCCATGGGATCATTTGTGTAGATTCAAAAATACCGCCCTATTACATCGGTATGCAGATGGTATTAGGTGTAGGGTGTTCGTAACTACTCTTACTAAGGCTGCTCAGACGTGGTTTAGCCAGTTGAGTGATGGGATGATTTACAGTTTTGAATAGTTGTCGGAGTTGTTCCTACATCAGTTCGCTAGTTCGAGAAGACAGAGGCGATCTACTCAGACTTTGTTTGGCGTGAAACGGAAAGGAGACGAAACGTTGAGGAATTACATCAAGATTCACATCTGCTACTTTAGAAGCTCCTGAAGCTTCAGATGATTTGATAGTTATTGCTTTCATTCAAGGTCTAAAAGAGGGCCCTTCATACTTCGCTGGTTAAGAAAACGCCCAAAAATTTCGATGACCTATTGCAAAGATCTACGAAGTACATTAACTTGGAGGAGGCAGTTCGGATGAAAAAAGGTGAGAGCTCGAATCGAATGAGTAGACCGCAGGAGCATGATATTGCAAGGAAAAGAGAAGGAGGAGAACGCCGAATGAGATTTGCACCTCCCCTTTACGAGATAATAGGACAGGGCGAAGATATGGGCAGTACACTCTCATGACCATGCCACCTGGACAAGTACTAATGGAGATATGGAACTTACCCCAACTAAAATGGCCGTCAACATGGAGCCCTAATCCAAAGAAGCCTCCCACCTTTTGCAACGGTAAATTGTGTCGATTTCATAATGAGTATGGGCATGGGACTAATGAATGCCTACATTTACGAGACGAGCTGGAAAGATTGATCAGGGAAATAAATTAGCTCGGTTTGTTCGTCGGACTCAACCAAACCGTGAACAGGGAATGATCGAGATGAGTCGAGAAGAGAAAGAAGGCAAGAGTGACTTGAATTACCTCCGTCTCCACCTCTTCCACCACGAGCTAGGCCTGAACGGGAAGAAAGACCCACTATTCATATGATCATGGGTGGGCCAACAGATGTAGATTCCAACAGGGCTCGGAAAGTGAGACTTAATTCTGTTCGACAAGAACAGAATACAGTTCACTCAATTCTTGATGATGTGGCGATCGAGTTCAGAGTTCGAGATCGTGTGGCTATTCAAAGTCCTCAGTTCGATGCTATGGTGATTGTTGCTGAGATAGAAGGCTTTAATGTTGAGCGGGTGTTCGTTGATACTGGAAGTTCGGTTGATATCATGTTCATGGATTGCTTCAAGAAGATGAGATCGACAGTGGAGGTAAAATTTGTAGAAACTTCACTTTATGATTTTGCAGGAGAATCTGTGACAGTTTATGGCAAGGTTCAGCTTCCTATGGTTCTAGGAGATGGAGAAAAATGGAGACAAAATAAAACGATGACTTTCCTCATAGTGGATGCACCCTCTCAATATAACGTGATTTTAGGTCGTCCTTCTCTGAGCTCATATGCCGCAGTCATTTCACTTGCACATTTAATGATGAAATTTCCTGTTGAAAATGAGGAAGGACGCATAGTAGTAGTGGGAGTAGTTCATGGTGACCAACAAAGTGCTTGACGTTGTTATGTGACGGTAGTTCGTCAGTCTGAGTCTCAGAAACGCCATAGCGAACAGAGAGATGACGTTAATCGAGGAAGGGATAAGTGTTTAAATAAGGGTGATGAATTGAATACTGCAGAGTTCGAGGAAGGTGAATTGATGAGTGTGGAGTTGATCCCGGGGCTACCAAGACATTCGGTTCGGCTTGGGAGTTAACTGCCAGAACAAATCAAGAAAGGAATAGTGGCAGTTCTTCAAGATAATGTAGATTTGTTCGCGTGGAAGCCTGAGGATATGAAAGGTATAAACCCAGAAGTGACAGTTCATAAGTTAAACATCAAGCCTGATGTTCGACCAATTAAACAGAAATTGAGACATTTCGGAGATCAACAGAATGAAATCATCAAGAGAGAAGTCGAAAAGTTGCTGGAAATTGGGCATATTGAAGAGATCCAGTACCCTCGATGGCTCGCTAATGTAGTACTGGTCCCGAAACCAGGGAATAAGTGGAGAATGTGCATTGATTTTCGGGATTTGAACAAGGCTTATCCCAAGGATCACTATCCCCTTCCACGGATTGATAAATTAGTGGATTCAACTGCAGGATGCGAACTCCTCAGTATGATGGATACGGCCCAAGGATATCATCAGATCATGTTACATCCGGAAGACAAACCTAATGTAGCTTTTATCACTTCCTCGGGTACATATTGTTATACGGTTATGCCATTTGGATTGAAAAATGCTGGGGCTACTTATCAGAGAATGGTGGATGAGGTGTTTAAGCATCAATTAGGTCGTAACATGGAAGCATATATTGATGATATATTAGTGAAAAGCATACAGGCGAACACACATGCGATGATTTGAGGGAAACTATGACAACAATCCGAAAGCATGAAATGCGGTTAAATCCAGCCAAGTGTTCGTTTGGAGTGAAAGCAGGAAAGTTTTTGGGGTATATGGTTACTGGATAGAGGGATAAAAGTCAACCCCAACAAAGTTCAAGCTATACAAGGGATGTCACTTCCTCGAACTATAAAAGAGGTACAAACACTAACTGGTCATATTGTTGCTTTGAGTAAGTTCATATCAAGGCTGGCAGATAGGGGTTTACCTTTCTCAGAATCTTAAGAAAGAATGGACAGTTCAGTTGGGGTGCGGATTGTCAAAAAGCATTCGAGGATTTGAAGGCATTTCTTTTATCACTTCCTTTGTTGAAACAGCCCGTTGAAGGAAGTACGATGATCGTGTATCTGGCAGTAGGAGAAGAATCAGTCAGTTTGGTTCTGATTCGTGAAGAAGGTAAGGATCAATTCCCTGTATATTTTGTTAGTAAAGTTCTCCATGGAGCCGAAGTCCGCTATACCGAAGTAGAAAAGGTCGCTTACGCCCTAGTCACTACGGCAAGAAGGTTGAGACCATATTTTTTGGGGTATGCCAACGAACTAATCATCCTTTAAGTGTTGTGTTGGGGAAGCCGGATGCATCAGGAAGGTTAGTAAAGTGGGCTATTGAGTTGGGACAGTTTGACCTAAAATATGAACTGCAAACAACTATTAAAGGACAAGCATTGGCAGATTTTATCCAGGAGACAACCAGGGTACAAGAAAAGAAGGAATGGAAAGTATTTATAGATGGATCATCGTCCCGTCAAGGAGCAGGAGCTGGGATACTGTTGGTTAGCCCGGAGAAAGATGATGTTAGAGTCTGCCATAAAATTTCAATATAAGACATCTAACAATGAAGCGGAATATGAAGCTTTTTTGCAGGGATTGAAAATAGCCGAACAGGCTGGAGCTCGTGATGTGATAGTTAAATCAGATTCACAATTGGTGACTCAACAGCTGCAAAACCAATGTGAAGTCAAGGAAGATCGCATGAATTCTTATGTGCAAAAAATAAGAGATATGGAAAAAAGGTTCGAAAAACTTCGGATTGAACAGATACCTCGAAGTGAAAATCAGAAAGCAGACTATCTATCAAAAATTGGGAGTTCGTTACAAGATTGTTCGCGGAGGAGTATTACTGTTATGGGAGTAGGAAAAGAAAACGAAGTAATGAATATCAACATGGCAGAACATGATTGGAGAATCCCTTTGTTGAATTTTTTAGAAGGAGCGAAAGAAGGACATACAAAAGATCTCGAGAAGTTGGAAAAACAGGTTCGATTCTATTATGTTCTTGATGGAGTGTTGTATAGAAAAACCTTTTTACCTACAGATGCAAGATGCTTATCCCAAGAAGAAGGAATTAAGGTTCTAAAGGAGCATAGGACATGAAGGAGGATGTGCTGAGCATGCAGGAGCAAGGGCACTTGCTCTAAAGGTTGCACGAGCTGGTTTCTACCGGCCTACAATGAAGAATGATGCTGAAGAAATAGTTCGGAAATGCAATTCTTGTCAAAGACATGGGTGGATAATTCATACGCCGGCTACAGATATGCTTACTGTATGTTCACCTTGTCCTTTTGCTAGATAGGGAATTGACATAGTCGGTCCACTTGTTAAAATCAGAGGAAATAAGCAGTTCTTGGTGGTGGCTGTTGATTACTTTACTAAGTGGGTCGAAGCTGAACCTTTGGTTAAGATTGCTGAGGCTGATATAATTCATTTTATATGGAAAAGTATTTGGTGCAGGTTTGGTTTGCCAAAGATTTTGGTATCAGATAATGGAGCTCAATTTAGAGGCAAAAAGATCACAGAGTGGTGTAAAGAGATGAAAATTTTACAAGTATTTACCCCAGTGGCTCATCCTCAGGCAAACGGACAAGTTGAAGTGGCTAATCAAATCATATTGGATGGACTCAAAAAACGGCTCGAATTTGAGAAATCAAATTGGGTAGACGAACTACCATCAGTTTTGTGGGCGTATCGAACTTCAACCAGATCAATCACTGGAGAAACCCCTTTCAGTCTGGCATTCGGAATGGAAGTTGTGGTCCCAGCTGAAATTCAAGGAGAAGCTCTACGGATTACTAACTTTGATCCTCAACAAAATGAAGAATTTATTAGAACTGATTTGTTATTTTTAGATGAGGTCAGAGATGAAGCTAAAATTCGGCATGAACTCTACAAAAGACGCATTCAAGCAGCGTTCAATAGGAAAATTCGAAAGAGAGAATTCCAAGTTGGAGATATAGTTTTAAGACAATCTGATGCCCTGGTGGAGATTGGGAAATTGGATGCCATTTGGGAAGGGCCATATACTGTTTCAAAAGTTTTGCCTGGAGGATCTTATGAACTAACTGATGAAAGAGGAAGGGTGTTGCCAAGACCATGACACATTAATCATTTGACGAAGTTTTATACTTGAAGTATCACATGTTAGTATGTTGCTTTTTACTCCTTTTTTAAAATTCCTGTTGTTTGAATGAAAAAGAGATCTTTTGCACTCCGTGGATGTAGGTCGAATTGACCGAACAACGTTAAATCCCTGAGTCTTTTTATTCTGCTGATTTTCATACAATTATTCATATATCCCTCAGAACTCTATGATTAAGCAAATTGAAGAGTTCCCTCGGAACTCTATGATTAAGCAAACTGAAGAGTTCCCTCGGAACTCTATGATTAAACAAGCTGAAGAGTTCCCTCGGAACTTTATGATTAAGCAAACTGAAGTGTTCCCTCGGAACTCTATGATTAAACGAGCTGAAGAGTTCCCTCGGAACTTTATGAGTAAGCAAACTGAAGAGTTCCCTCGGAACTTTATGATTAAGCAAACTGAAGAGTTCCCTCGGAACTCTATGATTAAACGAGCTGAAGAGTTCCCTCGGAACTTTATGAATAAGCAAACTGAAGAGTTCCCTCGGAACTCTATGATTAAGCAAACTGAAGGGTTCTCTCGGAACTCTATGATTAAGCAAATTGAAGAGAGTGAAGCGTTCCTTCAGAATATCTTTATTCAGCGAAGTAAAGTATTCACTCGGGATACCTTGATTCAGCGAAGTGAAATATGATTGAGTGAAGAGACACATCTCCTCAAAGTAAAGGAGTTATGATTAAATCAGGCTATCCATTTCTGATATACTTTTACAGATTAATTGTGAGGACACACATTATGTTCAGAACTTCGGATATGTATACTAAAAAAGAACAATGTTATCTAAAAAGTTGTTTACAAAATACAGGAAAGTTGTTATCTAAAAAGTTGTTTACAAAAAGAACAAAGTACAGGAAAGTTAATTAAAGACGATCAGGAGAAGGAGTTGACTCAGAAGTCGGATTGTTGATCGAGGTCGGAAGCAAGGGATCACACATGTCCTCTGGCAGGTAACTCGGATCTAGTTCTTCGGGTGCTGGAGGAGCCGAGCTGGTACTAGGGTTATCAAGAATTTTGTCTGGAAGAACTTCTTTGAGTGCTTCTTCTAGACAACCCGTCCACCAATGGGCATCAACATCTTCATTTGGATCCCCGTGCCAGCCAGGAGGAATAGGAAATGTTTGTTGCAGCTTCTCGCCTAGCAAATCCATATCGAACTGAAAGGCCTGCCCCACTTTCTCATGGCAAAGTCTGATCCCCTCTCGAAAGTAAGCTTCGGCCATCGGAGCAGTCTTGGAAAGGAAAAGAACATAATTCCAAAGGTGGAACAGGAGTCTCTCTCGGAAGTTTTCCGCGGTTAACTCCATTTCTGAACTCCGAGCGAAGTGATAAAAGCCTTCATTCCACATAGCTTTACCGAACTCAGCTCGGGTGCTCTTTTCTTCTTCCAGTTCCTCCTTCAGCCTCCTAATCTCAGCCTCCGCAGTCAGATAAGCGGACTGTTTCTCCATGGCAAACTTTTCCTTGGCCAGCAGCAACTCTTCCTTTTTGGCCACCTCTGAACGAGCAAGTGCCAGCTCCACTTCCTGTTCTTTCAACCGAGCTGACAGATTTTCGGCTTTGCCAGCATTTATCAGTTAAGTCGCTCTCCAGGGTTTTCTTTTCCTCTACCACCTCCCTCAGCTGATCACGTTGCTGCTGGATTTGATCTCGTCGACGGAGGGCTCTTTTGCCTAAACTCTCAAGAAACTTGCTCAAGTTCGCCGTACGAGTCAAGTTCAGTCTCAGCTCTTTCTCTTCAGCATCCTCCTCATCCTTAGCAGCTTTCTCAATGCGAGCAACCACTCGCTCCTGAACTTCCGAACTAGTCTTGGGTCCTCCATCAGTTTTCTACTTTTTTGGAGTTTTCTGCGAGCTAGAAGACCCTTTCTTCTTCCTGCGTAAGGAAGTTATAGCTTCAGTTGCTTCCTCAAGATCAACAGGATCAGGGGCCTGGGCAGCAGGTAGCGAGGGAGAAGATTCAGCATCCATGATAGTCGAACCGGGAGCTTTAGTTAGTTCGGCAAGGCGTCTCTCCTCTTCCTAACGGAAGGTCGCCGCTAGTTTGGCATTTACTGCTCTTTCAGAAGGACAGAAAGCAGTCTTCTCCACATTAGGGGTCTTCGAGCCAAATTTGAAGAATTTGTTCATCGTGTTGTCTGCAACAAAAAAAATGATTCAAGTTCTAAGTAAGGCACAGTTCGACAAATCGAAACAGAGATAATAAGAGAAATAATGACAAAAGTTCAAGCAACCTAGATTGAATTTACGGGGAACTTGACTGTTTGGATAAAACCCCCAGAAAGACAACAACGACACACAGGAACTCATTTGCACTATATCGAACAACCCCCAACGGAAGATCCTACCCAAGGCTACGATCTCAAAATCCCATTGAGGAGCAGGGTCAGCCCGATTCGAAGTTCAGCCCAAGGAATTGATCGAAAAGGTTGGTTCGCTGGTGCATGAACAAAAAAATAATACTTCTCCCAAGAGCTGATCTTATCATCTCCCGACGATAAAAATTGAGCTCGTTTCCCACCGCTACGGGGACTCAAATAAAAGCGATAAGGGTTGGTGTGTTTGAGAACAAAGCAAGAATGGAATCTATCAGAAGTTGGTTCGACACCCATCCATTTGCACACCATGTAAAAAGATACGATGTAACTAATGGAGTTCGGATGTAATTGGTTCGGACACACACCAAAAGCCGAACCAATCTCCAGGAAAAAAGGATGGATAGGAGGAACTAAACCTAGGGTGACATGTTTTAATAATCATGTCTGACAACCCGTAGGAGCTCGATGTGGAAGATCATCGGGACTTGGGATCACAATTGTGTAACCCCCCATCATGAGCGAACTTAAAAGAATGGTGTGAGTATGGGTGGTTTTAGTTGCAGAAAAAACATTATCTATAGTTTTCTTATGAGATCTTTTTGAAGGATTGGAAGGGTTTTGGCTGCCAGAGGAAGAAGGTTTGAGGTTTGAAGATTCAGAAAAAGGGCGTAGAGGAAATTGCTCAAATCCTTCCTCTGATTCACTTTCGTCTCTCAGATGGATTAAAGAATCAGAGGACGCCATTGAAATGAAAAGAAGAAGGAAGGAAAATAGTACCTGGCTTGTTTGAGAAGTCCTAGAAATTGCAGAAGAAAAACTCTTGCTTATATGTGAGTATACAGTGATTTTGCAGAAGGGTTTTCTTGAGAAGAGAAGATGATATATATAGGGAGAAGACGACTCTTCATTTTTTTGGGGGGGGGGGGGGGGAATTGAAAAGTCACGAATTTTTAACCATTAGATACGATGTAATCCAACGATGGAGGTGAGGGGGCGTCTTGGGATAAGGGAACTGACTCGCGCGTGTCGTCGGGGAATGATTGATGGGACGCGTTGCTTCTAGAGAAAGAGTCACATTTAGCAGCAATACGAACTACACTAGTGCGTGTAATTAAACACACACTTTGAAGGGGGGAGTACTTGATGTGGTCGAACTGATCATGATGTGGTCGAACTGATCACATTCGAATTATTTGGGAACGTGAACCGGCTCAAAGATAAAAACCAACTGATGTGAACTATTTAGAAAGAAGCGAACAGAACAAAGAAGCGAACAGAACAAAGAGGCGAACAGATATTCCCCTGAAAGGAATAAAGTAAATTATGGTACATCTAGGTGCGAATTATTCTTTCCGACAATAGTTCGTAGCTTATATGGGAACGAACACGAACTAACTAGACTTTCGGGATAAGAGGACGAACTGATCCTAATACATGAGGTGAACTAGTTTAAATTCAGATAACCGCCACAATAGCGGATAAATCGCCCACTTCCCACTTTTTTAGGAAAGATTTAACTGTCACGTCCTTCAGGGAGTATTTATAACCTTTATTCTTTTATTCTTTAGGGGATAGACACAAAAAATACATAAAATTATTAGAAGAAAACCACTAGTTTTTCCGGATCACTGACTTGAGCGTCGGAGTCTCTTTACCGGGAAAAACCCCGGGTGTTCTTTGGTTTGCAGGTACTTTTAACCGGAGAATTCTAATTTTCATCGGAGAAGAAGAAGACTGGATCGGGGACAAATCAATATCAATTAACGTGTTCCCACGCGTCTGGTGAGCGCTCAAGCCTACCAAAATTCGCTCCAGATAGTGTTACCTTCATGTTATGTTAGGGTGACATTCATGTTCTAACATAACATGAAGGGTATGATTAACATTGTTTTTTACCTTCATGTTATGTTAGTGTGATCTTCATGTTATGTTAGTCTGATCATCGTGTTATTTTAGTTCAATGGTTTTGAACTAAGGGTATAAAATCTGGAAATGAAGGTCACACTAACATAACACGAAGGCAACACTAACATAACATGAAGGTGACGATCAAAACACACGAAAGAGTAAAGAGGCGCGGGATGGGCCAGCCCGGTTGCTCGGATCTGAGATCCGTGCCACTGGTGTGCACAGGAAACTCACTCCATATCAATATTTCATTACTCCTAAAACTAAGGATGAAAGCACATTCCCAATGTAATTAAGGATGTTTTTCCAGAACTAAAATTGATGAAATGATATATACTTGCACCAATCATGTCTTGAAAAAAAATTAAATAAGTTTGCAAATGAATTAAATGTAGATTGACAAACAGTAGGTAGTGATAGCTTGCAACCGGGCCTATGGAATTAAGGTTGTGAATAGAAAATAATAGTACACCATGTAGTGGTAGTGATGAGGCTGCAAATTAGTGTAGTCTTCTTAATTCCCAGATCATGTGGTAGCGCGCAGCTGAAGGTGTTGGTTGCCATGCTTAGCCTTGGCAAACCAGCAGTCCTTGCAACTTACATTAACTCTCTGCTTCCTTGTCGCTTCGACCTTAATCAACACTACTCATATTGTCTAATTATACCCTAACTATCATTTCATTCTTGTTTCATTTCATATTACAATCCACTACCTTTAATTATAAGAAGCTAGCTAGCTAGGGTTTTCCAAGAATCGAGTTGCCTAAGGTCGAACAGACAATGAAGCAAAGGCTAACTGCAACCAGGACTGCTTGCTTGACAAGCATAGCATGGAAACCACTAACCTGTTAATTCCATTATCACCAGACCCCACACATCCTTGTCGTCTGCCCAATTCCCTGCAACAAAACCCTAATCAATTAATATACATAATATAGCTGAGCAGATAAGATATATGTGAGAGATGTAGCTAGCTAGCTACCCACTGCATCAAGATGATATATACATATTTCAGAAATAAAGTTATTGCAAGGATGTCTGGCTCTTGCATGTGTAATAATTATACAATAATTGGTCATACGGCCATATATTACTAGTTGACTGACAGATGAGGTTTTATATATATATCCTGGCTAATGGCTATTACATTTCCCAAGCTCACCAACCCATTAATCCAGGCATATTTCTTTATGCAATTTCCATATGATCTATTTTAATATTCAAATTCTTGCTAGTATTTACTTGATATAACAAGACACGATGTGTAATAGAATGAGTGGTGAGTGTATACATATATATATATATATATATATAAATCCAAAATATTCATTGGATCCTGATAAAACTCTCAAAATTGAATCTCCTAGCTAGTACACATGAACATGAATATTCCCCTGATTACACTGTAAATGGAAAATGAAAAAGTATACCAAGGATAATATATAATTTCACCACTTTAGGACATTAAACAGATATTTAGTACTTTGCTGTCAGCTGCATGTGCTCTCTCTTTAATTTCATCCATACATGCTTTCAGCATTAATGATATCTCTTTTCTTTTTGAATAAGACATGACTTGCTGTAGTTAAACTTAATTAGTAAGCCAATTAACTAGTATTGCAGTAATCCATCATAACAAGGTGCATATATAGCTGTTTGATTAAGTAGGTGATCTTTTAATAAAACTTATATTTACTAGTTTCATGGTTTTGCAGAAATATATATCACAGTTAACTAAGAATATGAAATTCTGTGTATATATATATATATATATATATTACCTTTGTTCCATTTGATGTGCTGCTCAGCATACTCTTTGTCCTCTTTCAGTATATTATTGCCAAAACCCCTAGCTACCACAACTAACACTCAATAACTATAATAATTTGCATATATATGGCATTAATTTCCATGCATAATCCTCACCAAATTACCTGTCAGATTCCTAGCCCATTCCACCTGGAAAATTGTTCCAACACATCGAGTATATGCTATTAATCTACCTCGAAATGAGTCTTGATTGAGGTAGCAAGAATAATTAATGCACAACTCTAATATCATTTTTCTTCTTCTTTTCCAATCATGAATGATATATTAAGAAATAAAGTTTTCTTCAACTCGTTAGGCTAATGCATGTTCAAATGCTTTTATATATAAAAGCTTAATTCGAATTAGTAAATTTTATCAATTAGAAATTCAAGGGGAAAAAAAAAGATATACAGCTAATCAAATATAGCTTGTTGAATGGTAGGTGAATTAATGTAGCAATACAAAACCAACCATAAAGCAATTATTAACCTTAGGCTCGTTGCAGTTCATCAAAACGGAAAGAAAATATTGAGGTAGTTGGATTAAAAAAAAAAAAAGGACAAGAAAAGAAGAAAAATAAAAACCGAGTAATTAGGGTTTCATTGAACAGACAACGAAACAAAGGTTAACTGAAACCCTGATTGTTAGCTTGACAAGCATAGCATGAAAACAACTCACCGTTTCCTCACCTTCGGACCGATCGACGGTCACGATGGCGATCGGTTTCCTCCGATCGAACGTCGATTATTTACTCTCATGCTTGAATTCTGATCATAGACTTTTGATCAAAACATATATAGGTAAATTAGTATGATTATATATATACACACACCATGTATCTCCTAATTAATAGTAATGAATAAACAAATGATTGAAATTAAAAGGTTAAAAGCAATGATGCATATTGGCAGAGAATTAGAGCAGATAATGAAAATGAGAAAATAGGTAGGAGAAGATTGAGAGGATATGAAGGTAATAAAATTTAGAGGATCAAAACATAACGGCCTGTCTATTTTGCTCAACTATTGGGCTTATTTTATAGGCTTAAAAATATAATTAATTTTATTTCTCCCAAAATAAAAAATATATGTTCGTATATAGGGACGTGTGGCTCGTGTGAAAGAATTGAATAATTGGTCACACACTTGCGAAAAAGGGTTTGACTGACTGGTGAGATTTAAGTTTACAGTCATACCTTCAACAACCAATTTCCACAAACAACCAAAAAGCCACACATGCATTCAGTACATCTATACACTTTTCTTATTTATCTATATTTTCATAGATATAAAATAAATTAATAATAATTATATGTACTGCATATATATTCCAACATACAGATATATATGTATATATACACAACTGATATATATATATATATATATATATAGTTGTGGTGGTCACTGGTCAGAGTTTGTGCGATTGCAATACTAATTATCTCTATTAATATCTGATTATCTCTACACAAAACATTAATAATATATTCATGTAAATATATGCTTACGCTTTTTAGTTATTTTTATTAGAGATTTTTTAGGTAAAAATTATGAGTTGCAACGAGTTGAAGGACCAGAAAGTCAATTTTTACTAACATAGTGGGTGAAAATATATTTTTCCAAAACTTGATCAGAGAATCAAAACACTCAACAAGCCAACATAGAGTAGCCCACATATATAGAGTACTGATCGAAATGAAAGGACTGAAGAAATGGAGGGCCGAGACTCAATTTTCCTATTTTGTAAACTACGTATACAACAAAATAAGAGCAAATGCCCAAAATTACCCATTTTGTTAAAAAAAAAAAAATGGGCCAAAAATAACCTTCTTTATATAGAAAGGACAAAACTAACACTTTTGTTAAAAAGTGACCCCAAAATACCTACTTTTGAAAGTCAAATTAGACATGATTTAACACTCCTGAAATAATTGTTCTCTACGCCAACTTTTGCTCTCTTATATATGTGTATAAAATTTATATAGTGAATGAGGTTATGCCACGTGTAAAGTTGGTCTTATATCACACGAAAAGTTATTAAAAAAAGCCGAAAGGAATGGAGCCTGTAAATGGGGCTTAACCACACGAAAACTGATGTGATATAAGGTTGGAATATTCGATTTTTTTTCAAGTACTTTATCTTGAGTGAAAAACTTGAAAAATTTAAACATTGTCACATATCACATGTGCACAGTAATTCCAAAATTCTGAATAAATAGGTACTGCACATTGCAAACATTTGCATGTCAAAAAATTTCATCCTTACCTCACATTTTGACAAGTATTGGGAAAAGTTTTGTAGAGATTTTCATCGAATACATAACAGTTAATATTATATTTTAATCTTTCATGCAATATGTATTATAGTTTGAAGTATATGTTGTTCGGAAATTATGTGTTAAGCTGATCATTTGCAAAAAAAAAAATTCATACTTTTCGTGTAACCCATATTTTAGGGGTTACACGAAAACCCTTGTGTTCGAAGTATGAACATGAAATATAAGGACTTTTCGTGTAACCCCAAAGTAAGGGCTACACGAAAAGTCTTTAGTTTTCGTGTAACTAACAATGTATTAGGGTTTTTGTGTAACCCATAATTTAGGGGTTACACGAAAAGTCAGAGGTTTTCATGTAAAAAATTGAACTATTAGGGTTTTCGTGTGGTATGGTTTTCGTTCCCTGAATAGTGTAACCCAAATATTTCAAAATATTATCTACATGCTTAATTGTTCAAACTTTAACTAGCATAGACGTTAAAATGTTTAATGTAATTGTCTCAACACATATATGCTTAATTAGCATAAATATAACTATACAATAAGTTTGTACAGTTATATATGGCCACTGCATAATGTTTAATGTTATATATGGCCACTGCCCCATTAATTAATTCTTAAGTAATATCATTTCATTTTTGTACATTATATATGATTTCATTCCATAAGTTCCGTAAAAAAAAAAATTATTTAAAACTTAGTTAGCTAAATTTCATTCCATATAATTCTTAAGAAATTTAGGAAAAGAATTCTAGATTTTTTTAAAAATTTAGTTAGTTAAATTTTCCTATATTAGTAGATTATATAAAAGGAAATTTGTAGTTTTTTTATCTCCATGAATTTTGTAGTATTTGTAAAAGGAAATATATACATCATGACAACATTAACTGGACTCTATTATGGGTTGAAATCCATATAGTTCAAAAACCATGTTATTGGTTGTTGAAATCCATATACTGTTTTCCTGTAGTGGCAAAGATGAGTTTCAGCACTGTTGTAGTATGGTTCGGTGGATACTGGGAAGGCTTAGAATATAATAGTGGATCAAGAGAGGTGATTAAACTTCAAAAAATTACTTATCAGGAGTTGTTTGAAAAAAATAATCAAGTTGTGCGTGCTCAAGAGTGGTGGGGATATGTCATCCACTCATTAGTTGAGATTAATGATAGGGTGACACGAAAGAAAATAAAGAACAATATAGATCTGGTTGGTGTAGTATCCATGATCGATGACATTCTCGTTGTATTTGTTACCCTTAAAAGTATAAATGCTGGACCATCAGGGCATTTATTCCAAGCGGGTGGTTAGAGCAACGCCGACAATGATATTTCCTCTTACTCAGGATTTAATGTTGGATTTGAGTACACCGATCATCCATCTGGTGAATGTTCAAACATTCTACTTGGGCTACAAAGAGACCACGAATTTCATGTCAAATGGAGTATACCGACTCAAGATCTGTGGACGCCCTCCCCATCTTCATCCACTAGTTGGGTTGATGATAGGTTAGCTTGGGGATTTGACTTCCTTGACTTAAACAAGTCTCCAATCGATTTTGCCAGATATCAGTACCCACAATAGGAGGAATAATTATAAAATGAATTCAGTCAACAATAAGTGCACGAACATGGATACTATCACTCAGGATTTTATAACGGTACGTGATCCCGTGTTTAATTAACTTAAATAGTGCATTTTTTATGATACTCAATATAATATGTTTTATTCTAATAGATGTCGTAATGTTTGTAGATACGAACATTGAACAACTGCAGGCATATGAGAGCTGTCATAGAGATACTGATTTCGAGCTAGATACAGAGGATGTAGCGCTGTTGGATGAAAAGCAAGTTGAGGAGTGTGAGACATACATTGGAAAGTGTGACCCTGCAAGTGAGGCCGATATTTCTGAGCCACAACTTCATGCTGAAAGCAGTTACCGGGCATCGAGCGTCAGTGTCTTAGAGCGTTGGTGGTTTATCTCTGAGGTGGCCATTGGTGTTGTTGATCCAGCCAAATCTTCTGAGATTTCCACTCATGCGTCTTTCTCACATAGGCTCCATAAAGATTCTTGCTTCAACAGCAAGATTGAATTGAATTAAGCAGTTGGAATGTACCATCTTGAAAATCAAGTTGCTTACAAAGTCGAGAGATCCGAAAAGCACCAGTGGTATGTAAAGTGTGCCGTTAAAACTTGTCCCTTCATAATGCATGCCTCAGAAAAGTATGTGCTTTGGAAAATTTCAAAAATTGTTCTCCCACATTCGTGTTCGTTGGACCTGACCAGTAGTGTCACACGACAGCTTCCAACTACTCTTATTAGAGAGTGTTTCGTTGATACACTACAAAATGAGAGTGCCCAAGTCATAGAAAAAAGAAAAAATGCTCTGTATGTGGGTCTGAAAGCCACACGAAACAACAATGTCCAATTTTCATAGAGAGTCAGCGCTTTGTGTACGACGATTAGAGTTAGGTCTGTGTTGCTTTTAAAATATGTGTAAAATAATCAATATGCGGGGTGAGCTGACTGAACATGTCATGCATCGGTATATGCTGGTCGAGCATCTATGCCTGGTAGGATGTAGTCTCATGCTCAGGCTCAGGTGCGCGACGAAAGTCTGATCTCTCCATATCATAAACACTGGGATTGTATCCAGTATTATCCATGTACAGATAAGTGTACTCAGGCATGTGGGTCGGAGGATGGTCTGGTTCTTCATCAGAGGATGGCGGAATGATTGCACACCTTCGTCTCATCGGTCTGGCGGGCAACTTCTCAGGCTCCACCTGAATAATAGGAGGATCTGGCCTACCCGTTGGGGCTAGATAAGAAGGCCTCGCTGGATGAGTCCTGCAGCCAGTAGACATCACAGACTCAGCATGGTCAATGGTGGAGCCCTGAGACGTAGGACGAGATGGGCCAGCCGAATGGCTAGGCCAAGTCGGGCGTCCAGTATAACAGACAACTAGATGGACACCCTGTAAGAGATTATGGTCTGTCAAACCCCAAAGTGGATGATTAAGCTCCTCAGGTGTTGGCTCAAGTGTCCCAAAACATACAACCTAACACAAAATATAATACATCAATTAAAAGACATAACAAAGCATGTTATCGTATTAACTAACATTGTTTGTCCATGAAAATAATGTTCACCTGACCCTCAAGCGTATGTGAAACATCTATATCAGACCTTTTGGTCGACCACCTCAGGTAGCGAGGAAACTGGTGTCCTGTACCAGGCGACGGCCAGCGAAAGAGCTGGTAACCGGTATAGCCTCGTATGCCCATATTTATAATTACAACAAAAATCGGAATAAGACAAATAACTTTTGACAATTACACAATTTAAGATTTATGAACACCCTTATATGAAATCTCTATTCACATACAAAGCAGCAGAGAACCCGTAAAAGTGGTACGTGTAAGTCCTGGAGCCAGACTGTCGTGGGATCGTCACAAGTAACCTATCCATGTGCCGCATCAGGGTGAGATAACTGAACTTGCCTCAGGGAAATGTCTCCGAAGCATCATCATGCTTTATCAGAGTCCACACCCAATCGTCCACGCAAGTCTTTAGTGTATCGACTCCTAGGACGATGCAGTGTAGGATGAGGATCTTCGCCACTAAAATCGAGTCCCAACGACTGTCACGAAACTCCCCTTCAATAAATCTTACTCGAAGATCCTATAGGGTAATGCAAGGATTTTCTGAGTGAGCGACTCAAAGGTATACACCAAACGAAGGCGGACCGTGAACCCCGGATGGACTGAATTCCGAGTCTCCAAATCTCAAGCCGGTGACAAAAAAGAACTCTTTCCTGGAGAATCGGCAGAAACGATCATCTCCGATCATGAAATATCTGTCTTCCTGTAACTGATGCCTCAGTCGAACCTTGAGACTCATTAGGACATGCAAAAATGACTTGCATGTCTCTGTGTCGGTCTGTCACAACAAGAAGTGTCCGAAACATGTATGGAGAAATTCAGATATACAATCATCATCCACTGCACTCAGCTTCGTCCCGATCTCACCCAACACACTAAGTCGTGTATATCCATTTATATACGCGGTCTGGCATTGACAATCAACGCGAACCCACTCCTACTCACATTGTATTCAATGAAAATATAAGCTCGTACAATTCTACCGTCATTTAGAAGAGTTTGTCAAATGTTACATATTTTTCTGCTTCTATTTAAAAAGGTATTATTATAAAAATTTGAAACCTAAATATTATTTTCATTCCTATCTACACTAATCTCATTAATTTATGTACAACGATACATTTCTGATTAATGTATCTGTTATTTTTTCCTAACTAATTTGCTTTTATATCCTTAAATATGCAAATTTCAATTCATACAAATAAAAAAACTTAGTGTGAATACCCAAATTAACACACCAAGATTGCCTAAGTAAACAAAGTTACATGAAAAGTGTAATTAATTTAGCAGTTGCACGAAAACCCTAATTACAGGAAAAACATCATCTCCTGTCATGAATTAGGGATTTCGTGTAACAAGTACATTCTAGGTTTTCGTGTAACCCTGTGTTCTAGTGTTTTTGTGTAACCCTTTTTTCAGGGTTTTCGTGCAACCCTGTCTTTCCAGGGTTTTTGTGTAGGGCTCATTTCCAGGGTTTTCGTGTAACAGGGATTTACAGGGTTTTCGTGTAAGGCTGTTTCCACAAGTGTTTTAGTGTAATATTTAGTTCATAGTTTTCGTCTAAACTAGATCGTGCGCATCAGTGTTTTCGTGTAACTTACAAAGTTGTTTTCGTGTAATCATAAATACATAAAATTGGAAACTCAATAAAATACTTGTAAATCCATGAAAATTGAACCAAAAAACTGTTTCTATTCGAACCTTCACTCTGAAAATCGAACCCAAACTGTGTGAAATTCAAAGAGAGGATTTTACACGAAATCATACTTACACGAAAATATGTGGTTCAACTTATACGAAAACAACAAACTTGAAGACCTTCTATTAATGTTGGCAGCCAAAATTTTCAGAAAGAGAGAAGAAAGAAAGAGTGAAAATGGTAGCCAAAATTTTCAGAAGGTGAGAGAAAGAAGAGAGAGAATAGAGAGAGGAGAGAGAGACGCGACGCAATTTTGTTGGGCTCTGTTGCCCTACATGAAAACAAAGGGTTGGTCAAAC